>CM022773.1:12119471-12591971 GCA_012411365.1 Ameiurus melas | reverse complement strand
TTACTGGTTTAAGTTTCCCCCAGCCCCTCCTCACTCTCTCTCTCTGACAATCCTGCCCCACATGAACGAGCGTGTGACGGATGAGGCGCTATTAGGTGAGATGCGAATTGTAGATTATCAGACCAGATTAGGGTCCTCTTCCTTTCAGATCCACACACGCATGCACACCTGTGAAGGAACAAGGAGCTCCCTCCCCTTGCCAATGTTCCTGCCCCAGTCCGCTCCTCTTGCTGCCTTTTCCTGCCTCCCCCTGCCTCGGCAGCAACAAAGCCCCTGTGTTCTTGTCCCAGTGCATCTCCTAAACACTGCTGCATGGAGCCTGAAAGGAAAAAAGAGTGGACAATACAGAGAGTTACGTCAGGTCAAAGGTGGCCACAGTGGCAACTGTGCCTGGAGGTTTAGATGAGGCATTCCTCTCTCACAGAAAAACAAAATGTCAGAAATCTGATTGGGGGAAATTGATCCTCTGGGAAAAATCAACATGTTTCTTGTAATTTTCAGTATTTTACATCAACATGCCCACTCCTCTTTATAGACCTTGCTCAACAGTGTGTTTGAGGGCTTTCTCACACTTCCCTTAGCAAAATCTGTTCTGGTAAGCTTTTACACCCCCATTTCATCTAGTGCAGCCCATTGCTAAGTGGATTATCTTACATATTTTGAGCTGTTGTTTTATTGCAAGGACTACTGATGGTACAAAACCCCAATGCTTATGCTGTTTTCTGTGCTACAGCTATTCCATATAAAGGGATCACTCCAGGATTACTGCAGAACAAAGATTATTGAATAGTATTTGTGGACCATTCTCAGCAGTCCTGGTGTTCAGTATTGACATGGTAATGGTTGTTGTGTTGGTTCTGGTACTCCAGTGGTGTTCACTTTCCACTGATGGACAGTATCTTTAGAAGGATTCATTGTGCATAACAACAGATTAGTCGGTAATAATGTATCGTCTGTGCAAACAAATGGTAGGTGTTCCTGATAAAAGGGCCAGCATGTACAGTGACTTTTACAAATGAAACAAAATTACAGATAAGCAACAAAAGCATTGAATACAATCAAGCTTATAGCATGTGCGGGTATTGTCATGAGCTAACTCTTTTAGCTGCCATATTACTCTCATTCCTATGTTGTACGAGAGAAAAGGAAACATGGATAACAGAACTATTGTCCATAATATTTTGCTATTTAAGAGTTAAATAGGTATTTAAGACTGTGTTGGTTTTTATCATTTTAATATGTAATCTGTCTGGATTTATAATTATTCTATTTACCTGCCTTTTATGTTTGTATTTACTGCTACAAAAAAATTAAGTTAAATATGTCCAACCTGTATGTGTACAACCATTCTAATTTGGCTTAAAGCAGACATAAGAAACACATGACTTATCTAAACCCCAATAATTTCATGGACTCTGTGTAAAATTTAAATAAATGTAAATACAAACAGAATGCAATGATTTGCAAGTCTATTTTTTTTATATATTTTTTTTTATCAGTGCTCAGTTCAAAAGCCTGAATCTCTGATGGAATGGGGGAGCATCAGTGCCTATGGAATGGACAGCGTGCATATCTGGAAAGGCGACATCAATGCTGAAGGGTATATACAGGTTTTAGACCTACATATGCATCCATCCAGATTCCATCCCATCTTTACTTCTGAGAGTCTCCGCCTCTCCAAGATACTCTTTTTATACCCAATCATGTACTGACCTGTTACTAATTAATATAATTAGTTGTAAAATGTTCCTCCAGCTGTTTGTTTTTAGTAACACTTACTTTTCCAGCCTTTTGTTGCACCATCCCAACTTTTTTAAGACGTACTGTGGCCACCAAATTCAACATTACTTAATTTTTTTTCTTAAAATGGTATATTTCCTCAGTTTAAACATTTAAGATGTGTTCCATGTTCTATTGTGAATAACATATGGGTTTATGAGATTTGGAAATCATTGCATTCTGTTATTATTTACATTTTACACAGCATCCCAACTTTTTTTGGAATTGGGATTGTATAATTAAACACTATAATGTACATTTCTGAAACATTCTAGTCATTAACAATTAATAAAGCAATCCAACTGAAAGTAATATAAATTAATTTGGAAAGTAATAAAATGTAAACACTGGAAAGCCCTAAATGATTCACAGGTCCAGAGTTAGAGAGGCCATGGTACTTCCTACAGTTACATATGGCCATATTACCTGGGTTTCCTCTGGTTTCTCTGGTTTCTGGGCCAGCTTTCAGGCTGCATACATGCTTCACATTTAATGATCCTAGGATAGGCTCCACCACCTTTTCAGGATCGGGATAAACCAATTAATGAAGATGAATTAATGAATAAATTCAAGTTTGGGTCATGCAACACTGCCCCCTAGTGTACACACTTACATTACATAGAAGTATGAAGACAGAAACCTGTGTCTGCACACCATACCATGACATGTTAACAGAGGTGTAAACATTCAATTCATTTCAGTTCAGTTTAATTTGTATAGCGCTTAACAATGGACATTGTCCCAAAGCAGCTTTACAGAAATATGTATAGATATAGATCCATCCATCCATCTTCTACCGCTTACTCCTTTTTCAGGGTCACGGGTATAGATATAGATTTTAAATGTATGAATTTATCCCTAATGAGCAAGCCAGAGGCAATGGTGGCAAGGAAAATCTCCCTGAGACAATATGAGGGACAAAGCTTGAGAGGAACCAGACTCAAAAAGGAACACATCCTCAAGTGGGTAACAACAGATAGTGTGATTGTTGTCTCTTCTATAAATGTGCTACATTACACTCCATTCACAAAGAGCCTGACTCTGTGCTGGTCAGAACTAGTATACAGAATTTGTTGTGCTCACACAAACTGGTGGGAAAGCGTGAGAGCGGTACAGTACAGTGTGTAGCATCTTTCCAGGCCAGTCTAAGCAAGTCAGAAAATGTAAATAAGTATGTGTTTATAATGTTTTTTATTAATATATATACATATATATATATACATACATATATATATATATATATATATATATATATATATATATATATATATATATATATATAACATATATATATATATATATATATATATATATATATATATATATATATATATATATATATATATATATATATATATATATATATATATATATATATATATATATATATATATATATATATATATATACATATATATATATATATATATATATTGTAGCGGGATCAGCCCAGGGGGGCGGAGGTGGCACAAACGGGAGCAGGTTGTAGTAGAAGTGAGACCTTTATTTGTCCTAAACTGTGGTAGTGTGTGTGTGTGTTTGGTGTGTGTGTGGGGTGGATGGGGCCCGGGGGGGCTTGCGGTCCTCCGGGGCGTGTCGGATTCGGAAGAGTGGGAAGGAGCGGTTTCCCTGTGCGTTTCTGCCACACTGTCCTCGCTCGTCGCCGCCCCGTGGGCGGAGCCTGGGAGAGGAGAGGGGCTTGTGTTTGCGGTTCAGTGTACTTGTGTACATAGGGTTTCTCGTTTGGGAAGGGTGTCCTTTATCCCCCTTCTGGAGTGTTGGTGAACCTCTGTCGGTGACTCCGGGCGTGGGGGGTTGGCCACTGCAGTGACGTCGTGGGTTGGGCAGGCCCGCCTGGCGGGGCAGTGGGAAGGAGCGAACCTCTAGTTTGGCTGGGGGTGTTGGTCCGCAAGTCCCTCTAGCTCCAGCCACTGCCGCTGGGAGGTGGGAGAGGTGGAGAGCATCTGCATTCCCAGACCCCCCGCTGATGGAGAATCTAGGCAAACCAGGTACCCTTCGTGTCCTTGGCTTGGCATCCATTGCAGGGCGTGGTTGTACCAGAAAAGTGTCGGTCAGGTAATACCTCAACTCTTCAATGCCCACTTGATGCCAAGGCTTCCGCCTACCGCTGCGTACTCTTTTCCGGGGGGCAGTTTCCGCTGATGTAGAGGACCGGTGCTCTTCTCCGTCGAAGGTTTGGGAGAGGACCGGCCCAACCCTGTTTCAGATGCGTCGGTGTGTACCGTGAAGGGGAGAACTGGGTTCCAACACCGATGGTGAGGCCCGTTTATGAAGCCCTCTCCGTCATTCACGGTGCTCCTTTGGTGAGATTGAGAGGGCAGCTATGCGGGTTAGGCACTCCATGTACCAACCCCAGACAGCACTGTTTCTTCGATGAGGGGAGGGTAGTCCCCAGCTCTTCTCGTTGCGGTTCAGCAACCCCGCCCAATGCGCCCCAGGTACTGTGCCTCGTTAATCCAGGTGGCATTTCTTGGGTTTGTCAGTCAGCTTCGAGCCCTCCCAGAAACAGGTGGTACCAGGTGAAGTGACACATGTAGTAGTGCTTGGTTAGATGTATCAGCTGAAGGTGCTGGTCCCCGTAGGCAAAGGACGGTACTGCCAGTGGGGTGGAGTACTAAAGGTTTGGGCTAGCTGTAGGAACTTGCAATACCCTTGGTGAGGTCAGGTGATATAGCGCCAGTGCTCCACCAGGTCGTCCACTGGAGGGGTAGCTATCAGTCCATACCTGGTTCAGTTCGAAGTGACATCTTCGGGGTTTGATAAGACGATGGATGCCAGGGGTTACTTGCATCCATCCCTAGCATTCGTCCACCTCCTCTCGATGGCCTTCCGCCGTCAGGGACCGGTAGGGTCTCTGTCTAACTACCACGCCGGGGTGTCTTGATCGTGGTGGTGAACCACCTGGGTCATCCCGGGGAGGAGGAGAACACGTCTGTGAATTGGTCCACCAACTCGTTGAGTTCCTGTCTCTGCGCTGGGTGAGGTCTTCTCAAAGTCGACCAAGGCACGCTTGTCGGATCTGTGTCCCGCCCCGCCGAAACCCTGGGACTGGTTCCACCCATCTCTTCAGCAGTTGATGTGGTATAATTCCCGTCGTACTTACCGGGTTGTTGCAGGCGGTAGTTGACGGCTCCCCGTCGCTACCTACGGCCTGCCACGCAGATTGCAGCTAGATTAGCAGGACCTGATCGCCTGGATGGAACTCTAGGCTGTGCGGGTTATACACCCCTGTTGTTCTTCCTGCGCTGCGATATGTTCCTGACTATTGGTGCCAGGTCAATTTATCTTGCATCTCTAGTACTCATGATGAGTAGATTCTCCCAGCTTCGACGTCCAGCAGTCCTCTTGGCCGCCGCCCAACAGGAGCTCAAACGGGGTGAAGCTGTGGACGCTGGGGTACCTACGGCGAAGAGTACATAGGGAGGAGGTCCCGTTCCTCCCTCGTGTTCCACCCCCGTAGCATCCGTTTGAGCGTTGTTAGCGCCACGGTCCGGTTGGTGGTAGACACTCAGATGTTTACCTAACAACCAATGTATTATTTTGCAGTTGGTCGGTCAGGATGTCTTGGGAATGCCCACCGTGAAAGAATTAGCTGGATGTTGCTTGTGAGGGCACCGCCCTACGATAGTAAACACTGTACTTCCCGGTGACTTGGGAAGGCCATAAATCCTAATGGAGCCTATGATGGGTAGCGGAATGAGGGGTGTGGGGGTTCCTGGCGGTGCGCTATGAGGGATTGTGGCAGACCCCCGGTCATCCGAACCTTGTTTTAGCGTGTTGGTCTAGGTGACCGGAGGGAAGATGATTACAGGTTTCGCCGGGGGGAGCTCGGCGAGAGAAAAGAGAGAGAGAGAAATTAGTAAGCCCGTGTTTGCGCGATTCAGTGCAATTACTCGAATTAGCTCATACCAGTTGATTCTCGTGAAGGGTGTTTTATCCCTCCTTCTGGAGCTGGATTGGTGAACCTCCTGCCCCGGTGCATCCGCCGCCGGCGTTTGGCTCCACCCTGCAGTGACGGCCCTTCCGGTTGTGGGACCGCGCGAGGTGCCCGCCTCGTCGGGCGGCAGTCGAAGGAGCGAACCTCCTAGTTTACGTGGGGCGGTGTTGGTCCGCCCCACATATATATATATATATATATATATATATATATATATATATATATATACAGTGGTGTGAAAAATGTTTGCCCCCTTCCTCATTTCCTGTTCCTTTGCATGTTTGTCACACTTAAGTGTTTCGGAACATCAAACCAATTTAAACAATAGTCAAGGACAACACAAGTAAACACAAAATGCAATTTGTAAATGAAGGTGTTTATTATTAAAGGTGAAAAAATCCAAAACCATCATGGCCCTGTGTGAAAAAGTGATTGCCCCCTTGTTAAAACATACTATAACTGTGGTTGTCCACACCTGAGTTCAATTTCTCTAGCCACACCCAGGCCTGATTATTGCCACACCTGTTCACAATCAAGGCATCACTTAAATAGGAGCTGCTTGACACAGTAAGGTCCACCAGAAGATCCTTAAATTCTACACATCATGCCGAGACCCAAAGAAATTCAGGAACAATTGAGAAAGAAAGTAATTGAGATCTATCAGTCTGGAAAGGGTTATAAAGCCATTTCCAAAGCTTTGGGAATCCAGCGAACCACAGTGAGAGCCATTATCCACAAATGGCGAAGACATGGAACAGTGGTGAACCTTCCCAGGAGTGGCTGGCCGCCCAAAATTACCCCAAGAGCGCAGCGACGACTCATCCAAGAGGTCACAAAAGACCCCACAACAACGTCCAAAGAACTGCAGGCCTCACTTGCCTCAGTTAAGGTCAGCGTTCATGCCTCCACCATCAGGAAAAGACGGGGCAAAAATGGCCTGCATGGCAGAGTTCCAAGGAGAAAACCACTGCTGAGCAAAAAGAACATCAAAGCTCGTCTCAATTTCTCCACAACACATCTTGATGATCCCCAAGACTTTTGGGACAACATTCTGTGGACCGATGAGACAAAAGTGGAACTCTTTGGAAGGTGTGTGTCCAAGTATATCTGGCGTAGAAGGAACACTGCATTTCATAAAAAGAACATTATACCAACAGTAAAATATGGTGATGGTAGTGTGATGGTCTGGGGCTGTTTTGCTGCTTCAGGACCTGGAAGACTTGCCGTGATAAAAGGAACTATGAATTCTGCTGTCTACCAAGAGATCCTGAAGGAGAATGTCCGACCATCTGTTCGTGTACTCAAGCTGAAACGAACTTGGGTTCTGCAGCAGGACAATGATCCTAAACACACCAGCAAGTCCACCACCGAATGGTTGAAGAAAAACAAAATGAAGACTTTGGAGTGGCCTAGCCAAAGTCCTGACCTGAATCCTATTGAGATGTTGTGGTATGACCTTAAAAAGGCCGTTCATGCTCGAAAACCCTCTAATGTAACTGAATTAGGACAATTCTGCAAAGATGAGTGGGCCAAAATTCCTCCAGGACGCTGTAAAAGCCTCATTGCACGTTATCGCAAACGCTTGGTTGCAGTTGTTGCTGCTAAGGGTGGCCCAACCAGTTATTAGGTTTAGGGGGCAATCACTTTTTCACACAGGGCCATGATGGTTTGGATTTTTTTTCACCTTTAATAATAAACACCTTCATTTACAAATTGCATTTTGTGTTTACTTGTGTTGTCCTTGACTATTGTTTAAATTGGTTTGATGTTCCGAAACACTTAAGTGTGACAAACATGCAAAGGAACAGGAAATGAGGAAGGGGGCAAACACTTTTTCACACCACTGTATATATATATATATATATATATATATATATTATTGGACCCTGGATAAAAAGCGCACTAATGTCTAATATTAACCATACAAAATATTTGCTTAATGTGTCCATAAGGTACTACCTCATCTCTTCTTTCTTTGCTGCATTAGTGAAGTGTTAAGCCCCCATGACTCCTTCAATATCCTTTGGCATCAATTCTACAATTCTCTCAAACTGTTCTGGGACAATGAACAAAAGATATGTCCTCATTTGGTGTGTTGAAGATGGTGGTGGAGAATGCTGAACACATTCTGGCAACTGCAATCATCAAACCATTCAGTGAGCCCTCATGACCTATGGACAAGGACATGTGCCTGTAGAGACTTCCGTCAGGATTGATCTTTCATCATAGGATAAATCTGATCAGAACATGCAAAATGATTTGCACTGATACGTCCTTTTAAGAGGACACAGTGGGGACAAGTCCTGACAGTAAAATGACTGCAAAATCATTACAGTTTAAAACCGTACAATAATATATAATATACTGTATTGTGCAAAAGTCTTAGGCACGTTTCTTTGCAAACAAATCTGTACTAAAAAAAGGGTACTTGAAATGTTTGCACAGTACTGTGTATAATATACAACAAATCAAAAACCATCCATCCATTTATACATTAACTTGTGCTGCTGCCAGTTCTCTCTAGCTTGCACAAGCATTGCAAGTTTGACAAGCTTTCAAAATTGCCACCATTAATCTACAATATAACAATACACCAGGGTATTCAATACCATTTTGTAACAGAAATACTGACCTTCAAGTAAGTTCTTTGTTGTTGTGAGCTAATGCTGAATTGATCTATAAACACCTGTCAGGATAACCGAATGTTCTGGGGATGTCATGAAAAGAGTCACAAGAGGATGGATTTTCACAAACTACTAAATAATCTTTTTGTAATTAAATATTTGATAAAACATTTGGAGACATACACTCACCACCCACGTTAATAGGAACACTTGTACACCTCATTTATGCATATATCCAATCAGCTAAATATGTGGCAGCAGCACAATGCATAAAATCATGCTGATACAGGTTCAGTAAATGTTCACGTCAAACATCAGAACGGGGGAAAAGTGTGATCTCTGTGACTTTAACTATGGCATCGTTGCTGTTGCCAGTCCTGGGATTTTCACACACAACAGTTTCTGGAGTTTACACAAAATGGTGCAAAAAGCAAAAAAAATATCCTGTGAGTGGAGGGTCTGCACCTTGTTGATGAGTTCAAAGGAAAACAAACAGACTGCTCTGAGTTGACCAGAAGTCTATACTAACTTAAATAAGCATTCTTTACAACTGTGGGGAGCAGAAAAGCATCTCAGAACACGCAACAAATCAAACCTTAAGGTAGATGGGCTACAATAGCAGAAGACCGCATTGAGTTCCATTCCTGTCAGCCAAGAACAAGAATCTGAGGCTATCATCAACACAGACTCAAAACTAGCTGTGTCCAAGTTGTGTGCTGTCCCCATAGTCTTCACATGCATTATACTAGTGCCAGATGTGACTTAATTAACAGAGCTTGTCCTTTTGCATATACCGATCCTATAGTTTGCCATTAATGTAAAATTTACAAATGCCCCACCTCTCCAATCTAAATAAACAATAAGATAATAACAAATTAATACAAAACTCTAGCAGTGTCAACAATAAGCCACTCAGAAGCACAGCTGCCTCAAGGTAAGATCACTAGTGAGCTTTTTATTTAGGTTTGTGGATGTAACATGCTAATCAGTCAATAGCGTGAAACTTTTCAACAAAAATAACTGGGGAAACTTTATATACTACACCCACTCTCAGCTCACTGCACAGGAAAAGAGAAAAAGATAGAGGGAGCGCATAAATATAGAGGGGGAAACAGGAATCACATGCTCCACATTAGTCATTACACCTGCAGCTCATCATCCAAACACCTCCCTCCCACCTTCTGGAAAAACGAATAATAATGTCAAATACCAAACAATCGGTACAAAATTAAAAGGTAAATGAATTAAAAAATTCACTGTCTGAGAAGTTAATAGAATTGTGCATTATTTTGATTAAAGTTTATTCAGCATGTAATCAAATCATGTTTGTATACAGTTGTGCTCATAAATGTACATACCCCTTGAAGAATCTGCTAAATGTTAATAATTAAAAAAATTAATAAAAATAAGAGGGATCAGGTTATTTTTTATTTAGTACTGCGATGATTAAACTATTTCACATAAGAGATGTTTACATATAGTCCACAAGACACAATAATAACTGAATTTATGCAAATGAATCATTTTAACAGTTTACATACCTTTGATTCTTAATACTGTGTTGTTACATGGATGATCAATAAGTCCCTTGTTTGTCCTGATAAGTTAAACTGTCCACTGTTCTTCAGAAAAATCTTCCAGGTTCTGCACATTCTTTCGTTTTCCAGCATCTTCTGCATATTTGACCCCTTGTCAACAGTAACAATATGATGCTCAGATACGTCTTTTCACACTGAAGACAACTGTGCAAAGGTGCAAACATTCACTTATGCTCAAGAAGCTAACACGATACATTAAGATCCAGGGGGGTGTAAACTTTTGAACTGAATAAACTAAATGAACTAGTACTAAATAATATTTTTTTAATGCAATTTTAATGATACCTCTTTTTTTATTTTAGTATTAACATTTTGCTGATTCTGCAAGGGGTATGCAAATTTATGAGCACAACTGTATCAAGATGTAAATTAATACATAATATATAATACTTCATTCAAAACGAACAGATACGAATATAGATACGAATAGGAGGCTGTTTTTCACTGTTTTTCTTTTCTGTTTGTTGTTTATTTATTTGTTGTTGTTGTTGTTGTTGTTTTTTAAATATTGCTAGTGGTTTACTTCATTAGCACTGCCTCACTGGACTCCAGTAAAACTTTATTTTTTGCATACTAACAAGATGTTCCTTACCATTAATCATTTAAAATATTACTAAAAAATCTTAAGAACATTATAAAAGGCTTTATGGCCAGCAGCACTGCTTTTCCCATAACTTTTCATAGTAGATTCTGTTAGCATGTTCAGCAGACCTTTCAGATCTTTCTAAGGAAAGGAAATGGGGAGATCCACACCACAGTATTCTGATGTTTATAGACAGTGGTCTTAAAGTTGCTCTCTAACTGAGGTTTTAATCATTTGCATTTGATTAAAAACTATTAAGAGAGAGGGGGATTTGAATTTTCCCCACACAAAGAAATCGCATTTCATTTGATTTAAAATAGCAGAAATTAGTTAGGTCTGAACAGCGACAGTCATATTCTTAAATTCTGTTATTGTTTATCAGTATTGACGTCAGCATTAAGCTAAACTGGCAGACTCCATTCTGGATGCTTTTTATATTCCTGATGTTTCTATATTAAAGCAAATGCAATGCACAAAAATAAACATTTGCATTGTTTTCTGAGATAGGTGATTCTTTGTGTTGGTTGTGCAGTGTTTCTACCATCCATAAACATAGGCAGCGAGGCTTTTTGGCGATTGTTCTTGTATTGATAGCTGTATGACAATCACACTAACGAGAGCTTATCCTTTCATTTCACTAGAAATTAACATTCTAATATGGCTGGCTTTGTTTTCAGCTATTTGCTGTTAGAAACATACACATTGTTTTGCCCACCTTGAACCAAATGCAGCGGATGTTTTTTCCCTATTGTGTTTAACATTGTGTTTGTCTGGATAGTAATCAGCCCAGTGTTTTTACAATGACAAATATAAAAAAGAGGGAATTCGTCTCTGCTGTTTGAATATTGCACGTGGTGTAATCAAAACAAAACAACACACACAATGTGTCAGCCGTGAATATAAAATTTAAATAAGCACAGAGACATTAACGCATCAAGGTAACAGAGAGCATCAAACTGTTCTTTGAAAAAACAAAAACATTCATTATACATTTTGTTCTACCGGTAGCGTAGCACCTTCAATGAATTGGCTTTAGAAATGTCTCTCTTTTCAGGTCTGAGTGTATGTCTAACAAATGAAGCAACAGTAATTTGAAGGGATTGTCATTTTAATGAGAGCTATTAATTATGGCAATGAGAGAACTGTTTGCCCTCTGTCTTATCAGATATATATATATATATATATATATATATATATAATGATCAGATTCCTGTAAATCAAATATAATATTAATAAATGCGTATTACTAAAAAGTAACTGCCAATAGATCAAGATCATTTCCAGCTTAAAATGAGTTGAAAATATGTAAAATAGGTAAAGTAACAATATATTTATTTTATTGCGAACTTACAGCAGGATATACTAAATAAATTTGAATACATTGAAGATATTTTCATTTGCTAATATGTCTTTTTTTCAGAGCATGTTCTTGGGAGGTAAACAGGGTAAACATAAGAAACTCACCACAGACTCTAACCTGAGCTCAGGACTAATCAGGGACCCTGGAACTGTGCGTAAGGGAAAAGAAAAAGTGTCAAGCGACCATATTTTTACACTTAATTATAATTACACAATTACAGCATTTGGCAGACACTCTTATCCAGAGCAACATACACTTATCTAATTTTCTGAAATTAGCTGAGGGTTATGGGCCTTGCTCAAGGGCCCAGCAGTGGCAACTGACGGTGCTGGGATGTGAACTAACTACCTTCTGATCAGAAGTCCAATGTCTTATCCACTGAGTGCTCAGCAATGGTTTTTGTTTGTCCAGCAGTTTGAACTTTGAACCTTATATTTACTTATCCACTGATCTTCTGCTACTTTAAAATAAGAATTTAAACCTAACATGCACAGTAAGCTTGCAGTTTCTTTTCAGTGAGACTATGTTGAGTGAGAGCAGTGTAGCAGGTAAACTTTTTAAATGCTTTAATTGGCCTCCAGGTTTACAGTATTTGCTTGTTTCCATGGTGCCTACCTGAAACTCTTTTCTAGCACTGTTCTCCCCCACATTAACAAATTAGCTTCACTCTCCAAAGGAGGGACAATTACAGGTGCCAAATTTAGTGTGTGCATGTACATGTGTAGGATTACTTGTAACCTACATCCATAATGTTCTATCCTTATATTTCCATCCATGGTAGGGACAATGGTAAAATAATAATAATAATAATAATAAAACCCACCATAATGTAACAAAACAAAACATAAAAACATTTTTAATGCAAAAGATCTGTTTAACTTTTGACAATTGCATGTTTCAATCGGTCTTTAAAACATAAATATAGCATTTATAGTCAAATAAAGAAAAGAGGAATGGTGGCTGTGTGATGCTGTTGGGGGCATTTTGCTGTCTACCACATTTTATAGGACTTGAATCATAATGAATAATGACTATGAGCTTAAAGAGCAAATATTCAGCATCTTATTTGTGTGCATTTATATCCAAATTGAGTGATTTTTTTATCTTATTTTTTAAGCCAGGTGTGTGTTATACCCTCATCATTATATTACACTTTTAAGCAGATAAAAGGGCTAGAATTGTTATTTGCATTTGGAATATTGATTAGACTGAAAAATCACAACAACCAGATCAAAGAGATAACAAAATCATTAGGTGTGGCCAAATCAACTAAAAGAAAGAATACACTGATGAACTCAGGAACACCAAAAGGCCCAAGGCCATAAAAAACAAGTGTGGTAGATGGTAGAGTAAATACAGAGAGTTTACCACGAGATGTAAACCATAGGTAAGCCCGATAAGACCTGATTAGAGTTTGCCACAAACATCTTAAATAGAAAAAAAGCCTGTAAAGTTCTAGACAAACATCGTATGGATGGATGAGACAAAGATCAACTTGTACCAGAATGATGAGAGGAGAAACATATGGAGAATGGAAGGAAAAGTTCATGAGCTGATACATACCATTGCATATTATGGTGTGGGCATGTATGGCTGCCAGTGAAACTGGTTCCCTTGTATTTACTGATGATGTGACTGCTGACAAAAGCAGCAGATTAATTCTGAAGTGTAAAAGATTATATGAAAGCACTAGCTCTTTGCTCACTGGTGTTCCTCAGAGTTCCGTTTTAGGCACTTTACTCTTCAATATTTATCTATCTCCACTTGGGCATCTGCTGCGATCGATCGGCCTCCATTATCGCTTTTATACTGACGATACCCATATCTACATTCACTCAAAATCTGGTGAAAACCTTGATGTCTATTTTCTTTCTGAATGCATTTCTGAGATAAAAACGTGGTTGAATAATATTTTTCTCTGCCTGAATAGCGGGGAAACTGAAGTTATGCTTATAGGTTCCCATCAGCAAATTCTCAAAGCTGGTCCACTGTCTCTGTTTGTTGATGGCTCTGTTCAAGAGACTCAAAGTAAGATGAGGAACCTTGGAGTAATTTTTGATACCAGCCTTACATTTGATTCTTTTGTTCAGAACACTGTTAAAGCATTCTTTTTTCACCTCAAAAATATAGTGAGACTGCGCATTATTGTAAAATTCTCTGTGGGTGAAAAGCTGATTAACTCATTTGTTGTCACTCAGCTAGATTACTGTAACACCATTTTAGCCAGAGTGTCTAAATCCACAATCAATAAACTGCAATATGTATAAAACTCTGCCACCAGGATCGTGACTTGGACCAGGAAATGCAGTCATATTACTCCTGTTTTGGAATCCTTGCAGTGGCTCCCAGTCAGGTTCTGTGTCGATTTTAAGATTACGATGTGGACATACAAGGCTATACATGGCTTGGCTCCTCATTACATATCTGCTTTATTAATTCCTTACACCCCAAATCGCAGCCTGCACTCCTCACAGTGTAATCTGTTAACTGTTCCACAAACACGCTTAAAATCTATGGACAACAGGGCTTTATCTGTCTATGCTCCTTCACTTTGGAACTCTCTTCCTCCTGAACGAAGGGAAGCTCAGACCTTTGGCATTTTTAAAGCTCAAATAAAGAAATACTCAAATACTTTTTTAAAACTTGCATTTGACTGTTGATGTCTTCTTTTATTATTATTATTATTATTATTATTATTATTAATATTAATATTATTATTATTACTAACTTTTATAGTTTTTCATTTTTTCTGTGTACTGTTTATTTTGTGTACCGCGCTTTGAAAAGCTGCTTTTAAAGGCACTTTATAAAATAAAATCTATTATATTATTATTATTATTATTATTATTATTATTATTATTATTATTATATTATTATTATTATTATTATTATTATTATTATTATTATTATTATTATATGATCTGCTTAGTTTAAGACAAATGCTTCAAAACCCATTGAACTTTGCTTCACAGTGCAGATGGACAATGACCCAAAGCATTCTTTGAAAGCAACCCAAGACTCTTTAAGGCATATAAGTGAAGTGTTCTGCGAATTTGTGAGTCAGCTGACCTGAACCCATTTGAGCATGCAGTTCACTTGCTGAAGGCTCAACTGAGGGCAAAATACCACAAAAACGAGCAGAAACTGAAGTCAGCTGCAGTGAAGGCCTTGAGACATGAAGAAGTCTTAACTCAGATAGAACCATATAATACTTGTGTTTACTTATTTGTCTCAAATAAAACTGTTTAATGGTGTTGAAACAGTGCTACAACGTAATAGTTGTCCATGAACTGTCTATGTGATGTGAGGTCATACGAAAAATACTTTGTAAAAAAATATATCTATATAATAATAAAATAAAATAATAAATGCTGTAAATTTGCAGTAAAATCCTGTTCTGTTATTTTACAGGATTGCAGTGTAAACAGGCAATTAAAACAGTGCATTAATTTATAGAAAAATACCAGAACATGCAATGCATAGTGGGATATCTAACATTTTTAGCAAGGGGTAAAAATGGTTAAAAAATAAATAATTCTCCTTGCGCTGACTTCTGCAAATTAGTGGATCATTTTTGTGCCCTTTATTTTAGTGACTAGGCAAATATAAACCCTGTTTAGGTTAACGTTATATGCTAGTAAAAGATTTGGTTTAATAAAGCACAGAAATTAATCTTTCATTGCAAGTTAATTCATTGGTAGAGGTGGTTGAGGCGATGCAAGTTAGTTGAGCTAGCTGTGGTGGCTCAGTGGTTAAGGCTTAGAGTTGAAAATTACAAAGTTCTGTGTACTTACATTGCATATAGATACTATTTTTTTCTACCTTTGACACTCTTGTTCACATACTGTGACGTGTCTACAGTTAGGATCTGAACTTGCGTTACTTACTCTTTAGGCATACAAACTAGTATGCCTAATATATTCTGCATATTTTGTATATATACTCACCAGTTACTTTAACAGGAGCACCTGTACTGCTGCTCATTTATGCAGTTATCTAATCAGCCAATCACGTGGCAGCAGCACAGTGCATAAAATCATGCAGATACAAGTCAAGAGCTTCAGTTAATATTCACATCAAACATCATAATGGAGGAAATGTGATCTCTGTTACTTTAACCATGGCATATTTGTGTATTTCATGTACTTCTGATCCCCTGGGATGTGTAAAATATCCTGTGAGTGGAGGGTCTGCAGGCTGAAATATCTTGTTGATGAGCAAGATCAGAGGAGAATGACCAGACTGGTCTGAACTGACAGGAAGTCTATAGTAATTCAAATAATCATCCTTTACAACAGTGATGAGCGGAAGAGCATCAAACCTTGACTTGGAATGGCTAAAACAGCAGATTTCCAAACTCAGGTTCCACTACTCTCATCCAAGAACAAGATTCTGAAGCAATTATGGGCAAAGAGTCATCATAACTGGACAGCTGAAGACTGGAAAAAGGCCAGGTGATTATTTATTTTTTTCTAATCTTTAACTGTAAAGCTTGGGTGAGCCTGTGCCCATGATATAGTCAGATTCTTGTTCTTGGCTGGCAGGAGTAGAGCCCAATGTTGTAGCCCATCCAGTGCATGCTGAGATACTTTTTTTTTCTTCTGCTGACCATGGTTGTACAGAGTGATTATATGAGTTACTATATCCTTCCTGGCAGCTCAAACCAATCTGGCCATTTTCTTTTGACCTCTCTTATCAACACGCTGACATGGTTGTATCATTGAGTAAGACCCTAACCTTCTGCTCAGTTGTATCCTGCCTCAAATATAACTCCCTTTAAAAAATAATAATAATAATAATAATAAATAAAATTTAAAAAGCCTCAGCCCAATGAGCTTGGATTATATGTTATTTTATCCTATGTAAAATATTACAATACTTTACTGTAAATATGTTTTATAATTATTCACTGTAAATTTTAAGTACTTCACTGGCTTCACCAGTGTAGTTTTAGCTGCTAAACGGTGTCCAGGAGTGAACCATCAATAGTCTGGCTCAGTCCTTGACACATCATAGCACTGTTCACACTAGCGTGTATCATATTCAAATGATAGGTTAATGGCATCCTACTTCTGTGAAGACAAAGGATGCATTGCATACTATTCAATTCAATTCAGTTTTATTTGTATAGCGTTTTTAACAATGGACATTGTCCCAAAGAAGCTGTACAAAAAAAGTAATTCAGGATATATATTTGAAATGTATGAATTTATCATACTATCATACTATGGCACCATTGTGCATTGAACACATACAAACACACACACACACACACACACACACACACACACATATGTATATACAGTAAAAGTGAGTACACCCTTCACATTTTTGTAAATATTTGATTATATCTTTTCATGTGACAACACTGAAGAAATGACACTTTTAAAGTAGTGAGTGTACAGCTTGTGTAACAGTGTAAATTTGCTGTCCCCTCAAAATAACTCAACACACAGCCATTAATGTCTAAACCACTGGCAACAAAAGTGAGTACACCCCTAAGTGAAAATGTCCAAATTGGGCCCAATTAGCCATTTTCCCTCCCCGGTGTCATGTGACTTGTTAGTGTTACAAGGTCTCAGGTGTGAATGGGGAGCAGGTGTGTTAAATTTGGTGTCATCACTCTCACACTCCCTCATACTGGTCACTGGAAATTTAACATGGCACCTCATGGCAAAGAACTCTCTGAGGATCTGAAAAAAGAATTGTTGCTCTACATAAAGATGGCCTAGGCTATAAGAAGATTGCCAAGACCCTGACACTGAGCTGCAGCACGGTGGCCAAGATCATACAGCGGTTTAACAGAACAGGTTCCACTCAGAACATTGCCATGAGTGCACGTGCTCAGCGTCATATCCAGATGTTGTCTTTAGGAAAGAGATGTATGAGTGCTGCCAGCAATGCTGCAGAGGTCGAAGGGGTGGGGGGTCAGTCTGTCAGTGCTCAGACCGCACTGAATTAAAGCGCCAATACACCGTTGAAAGATGAAGATGAGTTGAGAAAAAAGTATATATTGCTCAGAAAAATATATTTGTAGAGCAGTATATATCATATCCAGTTATTGTTTATATATATATATATATATATATATATATATATATATATATATATATATATATATATATATAAATTGATATTATATATTACCAGTTTGATGTTGATGATGAAGTAGAAATGCTTGTGTTTGTGGAGAGTGAATGTAACACTAACAGGAGGTGTTTTAGAATTCAGTCAATGTTAATATGAATTAATAACATTCATTAAGTTAAGAAATCTTACTTTAATCTTCAGAATATAGTTCATGTGTTAATGTCTCAAAAAAAATTGGGATGAGGCAACAAAAGGCTGGAAACGTAAGTTGTTACTAAAAAGAAACAGCTGGAGGTTAATTGGCAACAGGTCAGTAACAAGAATGGGTATAAAAAGAGTATGTTAGAGAGACTCTCAGAAGTAAAGATGGGTAGAGGTTCACCAATCTGTGAAAAACTGCATCTACAATTTGTGGAACAATTTCAGAATAATGTTCCTCAGCGTAAAATTGTGAAGACTATGAATATCTCATCATCTGCAGTATATAATATCAAAATATTCAGAGAGTCTGGAGAAATCTCTGTGCTCAAGGGACAAATCAATATCGCATGCCCGTGATCTTTGGGCCCTCAGGCGGCACTGCATTAAAAACAGGCATGATGTAATGGAAATCACTGCATGGGCTCAGAAACACCTCCAGAACTCATTGTCTGAGAACACAGTTAATCGTGCCATCCACAAATGCTGGTTAAAGCTTTGTCATGCAAAGAAGAAGCCATATGTGAACCTGATCCAGAAACACAGCAGTCTTCTCGTATATATGTATGTATGTATGTATGTATGTATGTATGTATGTGTGTGTGTGTGTGTGTGTGTGTGTGTGTGTGTGTGTGTGTGTGTGTGTGTGTGTGTGTGTGTGTGTGTGTGTGTGTGTGTATGTGTTAAAAAAAAACCTGTGTGATTACATGTGATTGAGTACACAGCAGTAGTTAGTTTTTTAGGCTCCTTGACAGTGTTTGTGACTAACAGTGCAGTGACAGGCTCCCCCTGTGCAACACAACACACTGATTGGCAAATTGCCTAGCTTATCCACTCTAGATCCCACTCTGTGTGGCAGGTAGAAATTGAAAAATGTGAAGCACACTTTCCTGATGATAACCATCTCCTCTCTGTGGGTTATTTTCAGCTTCTTCCTCTTTATATAAACGAAGTAAATACATAACTAGCAGCAACTAGCGTCAATTGTGACAAGCACTCTATTCACCACCGAAGTGTTAGACACCGACTTCAAAAAGCCGAAGTGTCATATTTGTCATGGTGCTTTCACATGGATGATGGGTTGAGAGAATTGAGTCTCAGCAGCTGTTGCCCCATCATGATGTCAGTCTTGGGCTCCAATAAAGCCTCTGTCTACTTGTCAGCCAGTCTGTCAATCCTCTCATACACTGTGATGTAGTTTATTGGTTTATTTGCTTTGCCATTTTTATATGAACAAATCAAATTCACCTCAGTGGGAATCTTCATCCGGTTCTATATCCTCAGAATTGTGATGATGGTTGTCAGCTTCCAGGCCCTTTGAGTTCACAGTGGACACTGGCAGCCCCTAATTTGCTAAGATTGGTCTGAGAGAATGTGGGAGAGTGGCAGCTTTCTCCCCAGCAGGTCTACCTTTCCTCTATTAAAATTCTCCCCCTAATAAAAGCAAATTTGATAAATGCCTTTTCTACCTGTTCCATTACCGCCCCCCTGCAGTGCAGTCACACAAGAGCCTTAAAAGAGCCTCCTACCAGAGAGCCCAAGCCACCAAGAGAGCAATTAAATAAAGTACATTTACTAGCCTGCTTGCGTCTCTCTCCTGCTCTCTCTCGCTGTCATTTTGTACCTTTAAACATTCAGAGCCCGCCACCTCATGCTGTTCTTTCCAAGTTACTGAAATGAGAAAAGATAGATGGTAATTTTGGAAAGAACTTTGGTCATCATATAACCATGGCACATTTTTTTTGTACAGTTGAAAATGAAAGTGTTAATATGCTTAATAATTTATTTTATTCCATAAAATCTTACTAACTCATAAAATGACCATAGTGCCATTATGATTTTCTTCAATGATTATGGAATTTTCTTAATTGCTTACCTTTTATCTTGCTCTAAGATCTAAGGAAACATTACATTCTCACTGACGGACTCCAGTGCCAGTCAATCTGTTTGTGATCTATTTAGAATTAAAGGTTTAAATTTTGTTTTTAAGTTGTGACATGATGTCTTTTTGTGGAGAGTTACTGAGCCGAGAATTGCATTTCTCCCCACTTCTGGCACTAGGTGCTTTTCTTGAGCTCTTCAAGTCAACTCATCATTTAAAGACTTAAAGATTTAACACTTAGTTCATCTTCAGTAAATTACTCTTAATTTTCTTCCTCTCAAACCGCCAAAGTCAACATTCATCAAACACGCTGTCTCGTAAAATCGTTCCACCAAACATTCACCTGTGAAAAGACACTCCATGTTGGGAAAGAAGGAGGGTTACCAAAGTAACCCCCCAGTTTCTACGACTTCCATCCTTGTCGTTGTTCTTGACACTAAGTTGACAGCTTCATTTTCACACTTAAATTTTTCATTTGACTTATTTTCTCTCCATGTTATTCCACCCCCATCCTCTGCGTTCAGTCCCCCTCATTGCCCCCTACTCAAGGTAGCGGCTTAATTGTAGGGTTACCGGAGCGTAGATCCCTAGATGCTGGGCAGCCGTACATGGCCCTACCCTGTCATTTAGCGACTTCAAGCACCACTGAGCCACAGAGATACTGGAGATTTTCACGGTGGGCCCTGAAAGTGGAGTGGACTTGTCTGCCCCTCAGCGGGGCCATAATGACAGATGCCTTTTAATGACTGCACAGGGAGCGGGGAGAAGGGGCAGAGCCACAGGGGCGCTCGTCAACATGAAGGGGGATCATTTTTGTCACCAGTGTTAGACAGACATCCCCCCACCCCACCCCAACCCCCCACACACACACCACTCCCCACCCCCACCCACCCCCATACACACACACACTCCCAACTCCTTCAGTTTACATTTTTTTACTATATGACTCAGTTTGTTTTGTGTATGTGAGTTGGTGTGTGTGTGTGTGTGTGTCAGAGAGAGAGAGAGAGAGAGAGAGAGAGAGAGAGAGAGAAGAGAGAGAGAGAGCAGTTTTATTGTAAGTCAATAAAGAACATGACAGCAATGAAAGTCATTCTGCTTATTATGACAGTCATGCTGATTAATCATCCAGATACATAAAGAATGTTCCAGTGTTTTTCAGCCAAATCTCTAGATTAAAATGCATCAGAGTGAATGTGTGATTACCACAGACACCTGCATGCATTTAGATGAGAATATATATATATGAGACTGCAGAACAAATGTTACATTTGTCTCACCAAAGCATTCTTATGTAGTTTTTTTTCCCACTGCAGCAATACAGTAAAAAGTTTATTTTGTTATTGAAATTTTCATACAGGTAATTAATTACCTGTAACTTAATTTCTATATTTATAAACAAGATTTTAATTTCAAATTTTCTTCTGGTAAACATTGCTTCAGTGTTCAAAGATAATGATTATCATTCCATCCATATGCACTACTTTGGAGAAATTACATAAGATGAATGGGAGAGGCTGTTGTCTCTGTCCCCAGGCTGTGTATGTATATGTGTGATGGCTGCAGCAGAAGCTATAGTGAACTTCTGGCAGTATATGGAGCCAGATGGCTCCAGTGAAAGCTCCCATTGACAGAGCCTGTCCTCAGGCCCTGGTCCAGCTGCTGGAGAGCAGGCTCTGGGAAAATAAGGTGAGCTTTACCTGCTTAAGAGAAGTAAATACAGGCAACATATGTGTCGGATTCACTAATCCTTTCCAGGAGTAGAGCAACAAGAACAACCTGAACACTTCCCCTTTAAGATCCACCCACCAGCATCTGCAAACGGGATTTTCAAATTCATACCAATTCACAATTAATCCATGTGAAAATATGCTCGGGTTAGGCTGGGGTTAACAGTTTTACAGAATGAAGTTAGATTAAATCCAACACCATTGCCATCTAAGAATTTCAGCTTTCCTTTTCCCATATTTACATCTAGTGTTAAATTTAGAACATAACACTTTTGGTGGGAGACCACCCAGTTTTTAGGTGAGCATAGGTCTTACATTCTAACAGTAAATTAAAGTAACACTTAATATACTGCTCAAAAAAATAAAGGGAACACTTGGAGTTACATTGTGCTGTTTAAGTGTTCCCTTTATTTTTTTGAGCAGTATATATCGTTGCATATCCATTGCTTGCAATAACTGCATCAAAGCCCTGACATCACTGACATCACCAAACTTTTGCATATTTCTTTTGTGTTGCATTTCCAGGCTTTTACTGCAACCTCTTTCAGTTGTTGTTTGTTTTGTGGGATTTCTCCCTTCAGTCTTCTCATCAGAATGTGAAATGCTACTGGGTTAAGGTCTGGTGATTGACTTGGCCAGTCTAAAACCTTCAACTTTTCCCCTTTGCTGTGTTGGAAGTGCTTTCTGGGTCATTGTCTTTCAGCATGATGAAGTTCCTCTCATTTAGATTTAATGCATCTCTTTTTGAATTGGAAGACAGATTCTGTAGTTTCTGTAGACTCCTGAATTCACTCTGCTGCTACCAGCATGAGTTACATCATCAATAAAGATTAATGAGCATTTTCCAGAAGCAGCCATGCAAGCCCAAGCCATGACACTACCTCCACCTTGATTTACAGATGGGCTTGTATGTTTGGATCATCAGCAGATCCATTCTTTCTCCACATTTTGGCCATTCCATCATTTTGGTAGAGGTTAATCTTGGTTCCAGAACTTTTGTGGCTCATATCTGTATTTCTTTGCGAATTCCAATCTGGCTTTCTGATTCTTACTGATGATGAGCGGTTTCCATCTTGTGGCATGGCCTGTATATTTCTGCTCTCAAGGTCTTCTTCAAAGACTGGGTTGTGATACCTTCACCACTGCCATGTGGAGGTTGTTGATGATGTCAATGATGTTTTTGGCTCTCACAATCTTTCTGTCATCAATTGCTGTTATTTTCCTTGGCCAGCTTGTTCGATGTCTGTTTGTGGTTTCTTTCTTTTTCAGGACATTCCAAATTTGAAATTGTTGTATTTTCTCAGCTTCAAAATGGTTTGTTTTGCATTGAAAGACATCACTCTGGTCGTCATGTTGCTTTATAACCAAAAATCCCAGGGGCTAAACTAAGAGTGGATATTCAAAGCTATTCATTGTTTAAACAATCAATCTAACCAAGCACACCTGGGCAACAAGAAACACAAGTCAGTAGTGTGTTCCAATATTTTTGATCACTTTTTTTGGGGGGTTAATGTTCTAAATTGTTTAACACATCTATATGTAAATATTGGGGGGCAAAAAGCTGAAATTCTGGTCAATTGTCACATATTCATCTTTTGTCTCAAACCCAATTGTCTTCAGTGTATAGCATAAACAAAATAACTGGCCTTGTAGTTCCAATACTTTCAGACAGGACTGTATATTCTCTCTTATTTATCTTAAAAAAATATCATTTTTACAGTAACTGAAAATCAACCATTCATGATTCTGACTAGTTTGTTCTCTTGATCCTCCCCCTCAAGTCACATTATGAGAGGTCTCATGTGTTTATTACGACACTTCTAAAATCCCTAGTGTAGGTGGTAATCACTAACTGCTTTCCTTCAAGCTTTGTTATATCTAATCACTTCCAAATCTGTCTACAAATGGACTGTGTGTTCTGTCGTCTGCGTCCACAGACGTTGTACGATTTTGGAGTACATGTAGGCAGGAGGCAAAAG
Organism: Ameiurus melas; assembly: GCA_012411365.1. Taxonomy (NCBI): domain Eukaryota; kingdom Metazoa; phylum Chordata; class Actinopteri; order Siluriformes; family Ictaluridae; genus Ameiurus; species Ameiurus melas. The sequence goes on along the minus strand of CM022773.1, from coordinate 12,568,190 downwards.
TGACCAGTGTCCCTCCTCTGATATACTGAAATGAGTCTGAAAGAAATACAGAGAAACCTGAACATCCTCACCTTCACTCTCCTGCGATAGGTGCTGTCTCTTCTGATCACGTTCACTCTTGCGATGTTTATCACGTCCTCTGTCTTCTTTGTCCCTCCCTCTTCATCTGTCTTTTGATTTCTGCTTGGCTACCCACCAAAGCCTTTGAGTGACGGCGTCACATTAGGCGTGGGGTGATGCCGTCGTGCGGCAGAGGAAGAGAGAAAGAGAGAGCGCGAAGGAGATGTGGGAGCTCTTTGGCACAGTAGGTAGAAAGTACTGTAATTATAGATCACACACACTGGGGAGGAGAAAAGAACCCCATGCATGCGACTCACATTTATAAAGAAAGGCGCAAATATAAAAGCAAGTGTGTTTTTGCTCCGAAAGAAAAGAAAAGGAGGACATTAGGTGAGAGAAAAGGAGAGAGAAGCTTGGGTGTGTAATAGAGGATGAAGAGCTTAAGCTGAAGCTGAAATGCTTGTTTGTGGCTGATGCATGGAGGGCTTTATAGAAACTCTGTGTGTGTGACAGTGTATGTTTAGGCTCTTTGGATTGCAGATGCTTTTCTGCTGGTGTAGTGGAAAAACTTAAATCATATGTATTGTAGGTTTTAGAGATAAGCTGGCCTTTTGGTAAAAATAAATAAATAAACAAACAAAACAGGAAAACAAAACATGTATAGCATAAAAACAGACTAATAGTAAATAAGATCAGTCTGGTTATTTCCAAGAGTTGAAAGAGAAATTTACACAACACACACAAAACCATGACATTGTGTCTGATTGATTTTCTAATATCAAACTACCTCCTAATTCAATACGCCACTACAACTATTAAGTATCACTACATCCAACATCAAGACAGCTTAGCTTAATGGTAATTCCTCATGCACATTGTGTATAAAAGATGCAAGAACTTAAGGCTTTCTGACGTGCCACATACATGATGTGACCAGGTTGAGCCAATCAGAGGTCTGTGTTAGAATCCAACTCTCGTCAATAGCAGGTGAATTTGGATATAATGGCTCATGTCTGAATTAGATAGTTATGTCAATAAACAGAATAAAGTCAAAGCATCCGACAGACCTCAGTGACAGGGTTAGCAACCTTGAGGGCAATGTCAAACACTGCCATTTCTTTAGTACAGCCTCTATTCATCACTGCTCATTCAGTCAAGCACAGGGAATCCATAGAGTAAAATACTGTCTGTGAAAGGCAGCCGTGTGCATAAATGAGTTCTGGCATTGATTAAACAATGAGCTTCTGCTAAATGCTTTTCCAAAACTAATCAAGGGAAATCAAAGTTTAAAAAAAACATACTAATAATAAAATAAAGAGCAAGATATAGGAAATAAACAGCTTGTTATTTAATTAAAATGTCCATTTCTAAAAGAATATGCCATCAACTGTCTGTTGTTTTTTTTTTTTTTTGTTCCACAGGAGTCCACAGGATGTTAAAAATAAGTGACATTTCATCATTTTTATGAATACAAAAACACAACAAAGTTACAGTGACTTTTAAATGGTCTACATTGATTATAAAAGCTGTTTCCTTTCTCCTCATTTGGTGCTTAAGATATTTAAGTGAATGTGAAGGTTGCTGTTTATAGTGATGGCCTTGACAAGCTCTTTTCTTCGTCTCCTGGCCTAATGGCTCTTAGTTGCTGGTGCTTACTCTTTCTGTAAAAGATTCAGGGCACCTACTGCACTTTTGTGCTCAGCATTAAATGCAATTAAGGTGGCTCTCATAAAAAATAAAAAAATAATAATAATAATAAAAAACCAAGTCCACTTATGTAGAAGAGCACCTTTTCATGCTAATCAAACTTTCAGTTATGATTTCACTAGTATGGCAACATCCATGTGAGTACAGTACATAAACATATCACTTATAATCCATAACTATAAATAATACATTTATCAGCATTTTATTGAATAGCACATATTAGAAAATCAAGAAAAGGTATATAACAAAGTGAAATGAAATCACTCCAATAAAAATAAAGCCTTTTAACTTGTGTGCCCTTTGCACATAACCACAGGTCTTGTTTAAGATTTTACCAATAACTCACTGAAGTTCAAAGTCTGTCTAACCAAGAAGAAAAAAAATTAAATTGCATCTAATCCAACTATTTCTTATTGTGCAATTATTATTTTCATGTGAGAATTCATACATTCTTACATTTATCATTCGCTAACTGAAACCAGGTCTTGATTTTGCGGGGCAGTCAGTTGTGTATCTGTGTGTAAGTGTGTGAATGAGCTGGAATTGACTCACATTGCATATATCTATATGTATAAAGATGCAGGGTCAGGCCTGGTCGATAGGCAATCTCTCAGCTGTAGCGGAAGTGATGGAACTATTTGAGGCTGGAATGGCTCTGCTCTAGTGGAAGGAAAGGCTAATCTGGTGCAGATGGGAAAGACCCCAGCAGGTGTCCACTGGTCATGCAACCTGTTCGGACATGAGCTCAGTGAGCGCGTCTGCATGACAGATCACTCGCTCTGTCCAACTCCTCCAGAGAAGCTATTTTTGGCTGAGTTTTCTTTCATACCATTGCCATTTGCTTATATATTTGAGCTTGAATGAACAAATTGTCTTTTGTGTGATTTTCTGAGTTCAAAATGGTCTATGATCTTTTTTGGTTTGTTTGCAACAGAATATATTTGTTCCTTTTGCTGTAACTTACTTGTCTGGGTGAGGTGAGCATTTTGATAAGGAAAGGTCAATAAGTCACAATTCAGCACAGTCCCTCCCTAAGGACTCTCCGTCTGCCTAATTAAGTTGTAATTAGCTGTCTGATCCTATCTTTCTAGCAGCTTTTCTCGGTCTTTAACCAGGCTCTCCTCTGAGTCAGACCTATCACGATCAAGTGGGAGATGCTCTCATTATTTTCTTTACTAGCTGAATGTAATTATTAGGCCAAATGTTAAAAGTTAGGTGCTGGCTAGATGTTCATACACATGTTTTTATAAATGAATACTGCAATTATTCCTATGTGTCATGTTATGGAAAGACCTCTCAGATGTCCAGCTGAATTCTGGACAACAGCCATAAATGACCAAAAATCAGGTTTAGATGAATATTAAGTTTAGTTGAATATTAGGTAATATTACATTGTTACAACTACTTTAGGAACACATAAATATGTAATCACAAGAACTATGCTGAATTGTTTGTGAAAATAATGTAAATAAGGAGCCTGTTTATTAGTTTATTATTTAGTTTATTATTTAGTTTATTATTTAGGTTATTATTTATATATTTTATTCATTACATATGAAGTTAAACTTAAATTAAATAACTTTATATTTGTTTGTGTTTTAGACAGTCGGTGTTTTGGTGTCTTTCACTGGAATTGGAATAAAATCTTTAATGCAATGTGTGAGAGATAAAAACTTCCGTTCAGGAAAACATGTAGTTTCCAAAGTTGCATATAATAAAACTGTCAAAAGGTCACCTTGTGAAGCGTTCTCAAAGGCTGCCCCACATATTTGCTGTAATACTGTGTCTCTAAACTGCTTAAATCACAGTTTGAAGGAACCATGGTAAAGCCTGATTGTGGTTCAAGTATGGTGCATATAATTAATAGCATGCGCTAGCTCAGTGGTAGAGTTGGACGTACACAGAATACGGCTTCTTGGTCTCTGCTCTGTCTTGCTCTCAGGTTGCCCGAAACGCCTGCAGCTAAAGACCTGTCACAGTGAGTGAGAAAAGTGGCTTTGGAAGAGGAATTAATGATGCTTGACTTACATCCATTATATCCCTTTAACAACATCAACACAGTCGCTACAACATCTCATGGGAAGCCTTTGAACAATGACAAAGATATTAGCTTCTGTTTTGAGGGGAAATAAGGATTGAGACAAGACACTTGTGCTCTCTTTGTACATTGTTTCCTCTTCTTTACCACTTAGAGAAAATGTAATTGTGTGAAAATGCAATTATTTACAGAGCAGCTATTTCTCCCACATGGATGGGTATCAATCTAAATCGCTATATGTTTATTTTTGTTCAAGTAACAGTGCAAAAGGCTTTAGGCAGTGCAAATAAATTTTTGAAAAGCTTTTGAATGTTTTTTTGTTGTTGTGGGGGATCCTCAGAAGTATGGGGAGCAAACCTAGAAACTAAATCAATAATGTGTATATATATTTACTGATTTATTTTTTATAAACTTATTTTACCTTTACATATGGAAGTTTTGATGTGGTCATGAATTATTTGATTAAAGTCTGTTTACAATAAATAAAGAAAATTTATTTTAATATCTTCGATTTGATGACACTATTAGTGACATATTCTAAGTGGCCACTTGATTAGCTACGTTGTATAACATATTGACCATTTTATCAGGTACGACTATCATACACTCTGTAGGTAAACTATAACTGTGTGTATCCCTGCACTACTTCTATTTCCTCAACCTCATCCATCAATTCAAACAAGATATTTCTGAGTGAACCTGATAAAAAGGCCATGACATAAGTATACCTAATAAAGTGGCCAATGATTATATATGCAAAGTTTTGGTACCACACTTTGTATGATTGGCAAAATATTCAACAAGAAACACACCATTCTCTTTACATTTTCTTGTTCAGATTTTTAACATTATTTAAAGTTTTTCTGGCACAAATTCCTTCGCACAATTAAAGGATACTAAATAAATGTTCTTCTTCTTGTTCTTTTTTTGAAATGTATATTATTAATAATAATATATTATTATTATTACTATTACTATTATTATTAGTAGTAGTAGTAGTACTACTATTATATAAGTATGTTATTATTATTATTATTATTATTATTATTATTATTATTATTATTATTATTACCATCATCTATTTTTTTATTGTTGTTGTTGTTGTTAATCTAAATAACTAGGTAGTTGATTGTTCAACAGTCAATTCAAAATGGACTAATATGAAGTGAACATTTATTAAGAAAGCATTTAATAGTTGTTGTATTTTGTTATTGTTTTGTAATTCTGCTATTACTTACATTTTGTGTGTGTGTGTGTGTGTGTGTGTGTGGGTGTGTGTGTGTGTGTGTGTTTTGAGTCTACCTGCAATGCCAAATGTGTTTAACATAATGTTAGCTAACTAACTCGAAGTGTCTCGATGCCTTCGGAAAATAATGTTATGTGATTTTCTGTAAACTCGCCAGAATATGCTTTAGGCAAAATGTGTAAATAAACAAATGAATGATGAAATTAAGATCAGAATGTTATGCTATTCAATATAATATATAGCCTGTGTGATTTCATGATTTTATGATGTCACTTTTGAATTAACAAAAAATAATAATAATAATAATAATAATAATAGTAATAATAATAATTAATTGTTGGTAAATTCCTGTGGTACATGAGAAATAAAACATTCCAGGACATTCTGTTATTGGAAATATTCAACTCACATCATGTACCATCCTGTTATTTTTCTATAAGAGCTGAAAGAATGTTTGATTTTCACTTGAAAAATGTTCAAACCCTGTCAATTAACAAAAAAATATCTTTCAGTACTGATATACTATAATACTCTCACCATCGTATTCAATCTGACCGCAGGGGTCAAGTTAAAACAAAACAATGTGCGTTTTTACTCTTTGCTAATGGGGCAGCATATCACAAGGGAAACATTAGATGTAGCGATTCAGATGAAATGAGCAAGCCATATGGACACCAAAAGAGAATACTCTCTCTCTCACACTCTCTCTTGCTCTCTCTCGCTCTCTCTCGCTCTCTCTCCTTTCTTCCTGCTCCCCCAGGACATTCAATCCCAGCTGACCTTCATGTGCCAAGGTCTTAGTTTGTTGACCTCATCACTGTGCACCAGATTCCACCAAAGCTAGAGAACAATCGCAGTGGGCAATCAGTTCCTAAATGAGAGTGTTTGGCTGCTGTAACCTAAGCCCTGAGCCAGGGCTATGCGGTTGTGTAGAGGAGATGGCTTTTTGACACAGGGTTCGGACATTAGTCACACTTTCTGCTCTTATAGAACCAAACTGAGGTCAATCAGAAAAAATGGTTGAGTCAAAAATATAAATGGACTTACTTTAATGGTATCTTTCATATGATCATATGAGACATCTCTATGTACAGTATAGTAGGTTTTTGGAGTTTTGGTTTTTATTATTTGCTTGCTATATCCTCATGCATCTGAGAGAGTTAGAATCAATATTGTTATGGAAAATATGGCTTCTTGCAACGATGCTCTTTGTAAGAAATGACTTTAGCTCTTAGATAGCATTGATGTGGTGGAATTCCCATGGCCGCATCTCAGAGCGCAGAGTGAGAGTAAAATATCGGTGAGGCATTATCAATGCCACAGATCTTTTCCTTTAGGCTACATGTGGGGCCACTGACAGAGTCCTAGTGTTCTCCTGTTCTGCAGGGCACAGGTAGATCTTATCAGGTCATGAGGTGCTCTTCATTTCTAATCACTCACCTGCTCACCTACTGGGCCACTGGGGAAGTCTCTGATTTCCCTGGCATTTTAGGAGTTGTCCTATTGAGCTGATTTATGATCAGTATCACTTTATCATAATGATTGTATTCTCTTGTGCATGCCCCAGTGTTGAATTAACATCCAAAGTCTCAATATAAGTTTATATGTCTAAATATATATACTGTAGGGTGTATATTCAACATTATGAGTGTTGACAGTGGAAACACTGGATACTCTAAAGATGTCTGCAGGATGATTTTGGACATTATTATGTGCTACTGCAATTAAAACATTCTGGTATAATGTTGAAATTTTCTAATGTTGAAGTTTTCTGTTGAAGTTTATTTTTTCCTGTTCTTTCCCACTTCGTTTACTGCAGTTTGTCTAACAAAACTAATTAAACACCACACCTAACAATGTATTGCCCTTGACGAGTTGAGGAATCATTAGAGATGTCTTAGAGCGGCCGGGGGCTCTCAAACTATTGAAATATTAGGATTATGTGGTCAGTGGTGGCTCAACGGTTGAGGTTCTGGGTTTTTATCCCTGAACTATCTATCAACAGAATACATTAATTTCAGGTTGACAGGATTTATAGGCTTACATATTTTTGAGTTTTTGAGATTTCGAGATTTGGATTAAACCTATTAAATTCAAATGACCAGTTAGTCTTAAAAAAAACATTAAAGTAATAACTTTGAAAATGCTAGGTTGTGATTTCCACTGTTGTATTTGTTTGTTTGTTTTTTTGTTTTTTTATCTCCCTGGATACAGAGTTGTATACAACGCATTACTTTATTACTTTTTCTGATAACATAGTAATGTGGCCGCTGGACTCTGACCTTTTAATTGACACCTCATGTGAACCAATAGGAATGTTTTTGTCCTCTCCATAGCCTTTAATATCCAATGAGAGTCTGTACAGAAGTGTAGTGCCTTCCCTTTTTGATCATGAAAAGCTAGAGCCTGTTGCAAAGGATTGTGTGAATGACTGGCACATTGTATAGCCAATCAAATTCTGAAAAATATGATATGCTTCTTTAAGGGTGAGTCCATGTGTAAGGCTGCATAACCAGTGGCAAGTGTCTCATTTTTCTGTGCGTAAAAGTGCAAAGGTTTCAATTGTGAATATACATGTTGTAGATTGCTGAATATGTGACATGATAGCTCTTCATTAATGCCCATGATTATGAGAAAGAGTAGTAGTCTTTTTATCCTAGGTATGTGTCCATGGTTACCAAGGGTCCTTTGGTGTCTCCAAAATGTGATTTTGGTAAAACTCAATGACATATATTTAGAAAAACGTGTAAAATATAAATTTTCTTTGGTAATGTTATCAAATTTGAACTTGGGCTAGGGAAGGCTTCATGGTATGGTCCCATTGTGTTTTCCAGTGAATAGCTCCCAGTTCTAGACATCTGCAGGCATATGTTTGCAAAAAAAAAAAAAATCAGGCAGAAAAAAAAAAACCCTTCTATTTCAGTGTATTCAAACTTCTATTACTCAATACCAGTAGCACTTACAGTGATTCAGAGGGAAAAACTGCAGCAGATTGTCACCTTTCCAAAGAGACCAAAACCATGCATGTACTCCAGATGGTTAAAGTACAGCTTTAATTTTACTTTGGGTATGCCTTGGGTAAGCGTTTTAGGCTAATTTTACAGAAATTGAACAATGAGCATGCACTTTAATGAATCACTGGAACTGGAAAATTACAGAAAGAACTATGATTTTCACTTTATAGTGTATTTTTGTAGATTTAATAGTGATATTGAAAAATATGTGAAAGTAAAGTAATTAGTATATATTACCATATAATGTAGTCAAATTAAAACATTAATTAGCAATCTGTAGTGGATTACTCTTTTATGAGTAACTTACCCAACACTGCCTGGATATGCTTCCCCCATCCTTCAGAGTCACTTTGAGAACCAGTGCATTAGAGTGTTGAACATCCACAAAAGTGCACGATGAGGCAGAAAACACATTTATGCCTGCCAGCCAGTTAATATTGATTTATAATCTATGAGTGATATCTACTGAAGTGAAAGTTATTAGGTGAGAATTATTGAAATCTTTAAGTTAAATCTAATCAAATATCAAATGGTTTTTAAGCAAAAATGTAGGCGTTAATTTCACCAAACAGCTCAGCTCAGCTCATTTCTTGATCATGTATTAATTGTAACACATTCTGATTGTACCATCGTTGCCAACGTTACAAAAATACTTATTTTGTGTTTGTGTCATGATCATGAAATTGCGGACTTTGTTTCTTTTCTCATATCAAGTTCTACTTCTAGTTCTAGTTTGTTTATTTATAACGCACTTTTAAAACAGCCTCACGACTGACCAAAGTGCTGTAGATGAGCAAAGTAAACAAATGCAAAAAATTTAAAGCATAACAAGGAGCGACAATTAACATGTATTCAAAGCTAAGGAAAACAAATAAGTCAGAAGAGAAAACTGATAGAGAGGGTTGCCCTGACAAGCTTTTCCACAATCTAGGCCCCAGCACCGAAAAGGCTCTAACTCCTATTTTTATTCTTGAGCAAGGGACTGTCTATAGGATAAGGTTAATAGATCGTCTTTTATATTGCCTTGCTTTTCCCCCTGAATTCAGACCTTTTTACTGTAGGAGCAGGTCAAATTTTATTGTAAAACTTTCCACTTCTGTAGCATTAAGTAAACACATCTCTCTCTCTCTCTCTCTGGCCGTGCTTGGATGTAATAATTTGTGTAAAAACATCACATTTAAATAAGTATCTGGCTTTATGTTTAGTCCATAATGGTACACACTATTGACCATTATTTTTCTAATCGGTGCCTTGGGGCGTAAAGCATTTTGGCACTTACTGTAATATCTGTAGAATCCTGAAATATTAATATTCTACATGATTACAGTGAGCTGCCAGTAAATTGACTCATTTTACCTCTTTCCTGTTACACTCTACCCTCAATCCAACCATTTAAATTTGCTGAACAAGCACACACCTCTTTTTAAATGTAGTTTATTTTGCACATAATGAAGCTTTTTTTTTTCTCTCATAGCATCACCGGACTAGTTCCGTCTGCCTCTCCAACAATGATATGTATCAATCAGAAAGATGTCAGCTCTTCTGTTTCCCTATCTCCCTCCTGCAGAGCAGCCTCTCTAATTCTCAGCCTAGATCCAGTATAAACACTTACCCGGAGCCCACTTGTTTGGACTGGAGTGTGAGGGTAGTGTCAACTATTGACCAAAGCCTGAATGGTAGTAAGTGTATGTTGGGGGAGAGCAAGTGAGGGGGCTAAAGAGGTCTCTAACCTCTCGCCAGCTGCTTGGCTCTTCAATGGCTTGCGCCTCCACCACACCCTGGGGTTGTAATAATGCAACACCAGCTTATCCTAATCAATATGTTCATTTCACTTGTGGGGACTTTTCAATACTCCAGAGTCCTGTAGTTTGTTTGTAACTGTTCAATGTTTGATTACATTTCGTGGGCTGAGGTTTGGGTAGTTGCACTTAAGACTGTCAGTTATGCTTATGTACTTTACTTTTAGAACTGAAAATTTATGTTCCAAATGCTATGTCAGTTGACTTTATTGTTTATTCAATGACCTTCATAAGTGTGCATTTGGTTGCGTTCTTGCTGTGAGCTTTTCTCTCTTTTTTTCCAGATCCAATATCTGTGCATTGGACTGTGTTTTGCATATGTGCATTCATTTGTATTCTTATTTATGTGTATACTTTGTGCTCATTAGAGCATATGTCATGTTTATGTTTATTACCGGCTTGATCAGATGTGCATAAAAAGGCCTTGCCAAGTGGAAAATAGTCAATGGTCAATAAAGTGCTCTTCAAACAAAAGGATGCCAAATGCAAGGATAAGAGTGCCTTAGTAAGCTGTGTGGGACACATCTGACATCAGTGCATTCCCAATCCTTCTGTATCCCCTCAGCTCCTCTCCCATTTGGAAAAAAAAAAAACAACAACAACAACAATCCAAATGGGTGGAAAATAAATGTCATCAATGGCTACATGCTGTTGACTATTCAGGCATTTCCAGATGGGACTCAGACAATATAAGAGAGACAGTCTGTTAAAGTCAGATGTTTCTAAATGATAGAAATAAATAACAGAAAGAGAGAGAGAGTGAATACTTGCAGTTTCGGATAGACAATAGTAACCCAATTACTGCTAACAAATGAGATGTAACATAGAAAGGCATAATGACTGCACTAAAATGCTACTTATCTAGGAAATGGACTGACTTCTTTAGAAAACTGTTTCAAGGACATGCAGCCTTCCATTAGTGGAGAAGAATGGATAAACCAAGGATGTTAATAGTCTGAAAAGAATTGGTTGCATATATAGAGAAATATAAGTGATATCTTTTGAAGAAGGAAAATATATTTTAACCATTTAAAAAGCATCAGTTGACTGTCCGTTATAATAAAGCAGATTAGGGCAAGTAAAGTATTCCTTGGTATGAAGTGCATTAGTCTTTGCCCTGTTATGCAGGCCATTGTGCACAGAGCTCATTAAAACCTGTCTCAAGCTTTTATTCTCTAATGACTGCAGTTATTTAGGTGGCATAGTCAAGACAACCAAAATATTATTTTAGATTTCGCACATATGATTAATGTATTATACCAGATGCTCTTAATAGGCCATATTACTCAGATATCCCAGTGTTCCACTAGATATAATAAACATGTAACAATTACACTGAGATATCATCACCCTAACCCTCAAGTGTGTGTGTGTGTGTGTGTGTGTGTGTGTGCATGTAAGATTATATATATATATATATATATATATATATATATATATATATATATATATATATATATATATATATATATATATATATATATATATATATATATATATATATATATATATATATATATATACATTTACATATAGTTTTGAGTTTTGTTTTGTTTTGTTCATGCGGAGACTACCACTCCATAATCAGCATGCATTTTGCAACAGATGGAGTTAAAAAGGTGGTGAGAAAGAAGAGGGAGGACTGAGTGGGTGGGGGGATAGGGCAGGGGCAACCTGAGGTCCCCCATGTCCCAGTCCTAAAAAAGGAAATATGGGGGAAACATGTGTAATTTTCACCACAGGGTTCTGGGTAATTGAGTCATTTTAAATACAGATACGTAGATGAATAAAGGGGAAGAGCGAAGGTAATAAGATGGGAGATACACTCAAGAGATCAAATTGAGAATTTCTTCCAAGAACTGCAACTGTTTTCTTTCTTTTCATCTCAGAGCTTTTATATGCTATCATTTCAGCCAGATACCTATCTGAAGTAATTTTGTTTTCATTTAGCTCTTTTTGTAATGCTCTCCTTTTGTCAAAATGAAGGAGATTGGTCTTCTGTGGCCTTCTCAATTTTTGGGGCCAAATTTTAGCAACCAATTGCTTCTGTCCTTGGTCTGCCAAAAGCATTTATACTAACTGCTGGATATAAATATATAAAATTATAGATTATTGTTATCCTTGGGACGTCATGGTTACGATGTCATTAATGCCATTAACTGCTGATTTAGACTGTTAAGCATTTTGTGAACTTTATTTTGTGACATATGTTGATGAAGTAATTTATTAAGGCAATTTTAAAATTTCTTTTATTGCTTTTGAGATACAGACAATCAACTTCAGCCATGCCAATAGCACTCTATTAGCAAATTATCATTCATACAGAATATTACATAATATGATATTTCTAAGTTTTCTCATAACACCAGGGCTTTCTTATTCACACTCACATATACTGCTCATACGCACACACACACACACACACACACACACACACACACACAAACACACCAATACAGTAAGAATAGATCTCTTAGCTGCACTGTCTCGCCCATTAGTGCCATCTGGACCTCTAGGCCAGGTGTCTGACCAGGGCAGGTATAAGGTCAGCCATGTCACGGACATCACTCCACGGGGTCAATGGAGGAGCTGCAGTGAGAGCAAAATTTCCCCTATCTCGGGTTGGGTTTCTGATTACATGGGTGCTGTTCAGGCCTCCCTAAAAAGAGTTGCTTATAGCCAGTATAATGAAAGAGACATTGTATTTAGGGGTTAAAACTCCAAAGATGCAGGAACCTTAGTGATTGCATGTTGCCTTATTAGTATTAATATACATGCCCTGAGAGTTTATGGAAGCCCATATAATCATTTGCACACTTTGTAGATTTAGCATGACATGCCTGACAATTAGTATTGTTTTATTTCACTTTTAAAGAAAATGGTAGATATTGAGAGTGTTATTGAGAGTAGATTAATTACATTACAGACTTTTTTTTTCAAAAAGTACATTACAGTGCAGTTGTTTGGAGTGGTCCTTAAGTTATAGCTACACTCCTTAAATTATAGTCCTTAAGTTATGGCTAATATTGCAATGTAATGTTATGCAGATGTCTGTGACTTATATTACATGTCTTATAAGGTTGTGTCTGCAGTACAAATCAGACATACATTATAACAAAAAAATAATTAATCAATTTTAAAACACCACATTGCACACCCAAATGCAAGCTGAGACCACATTGCATACAGAATTCATGTAACAGTGGTAGAAAACTTCCCAAGTCTCCCCCTTATTTCTGTGGATAATCTCACCTGCATACTGTAGACTTGTGCCTAATAACTGCTGCTATAATCATGAAGACTGTCTGGTGCTCATCCCAGGACTCCCAGGATATTCAATAGGCTCATACTGAACATCCTTTCAACACACTTAATACTGTTTGACTTCATAGTACACAGTTGTAGAAGAATAATGATTTATAATCCCACTGTCTGGTGCTATTTCTATTCTTAAAATGTGCTACGCTACTCAAATTTAATTGCACTCAATATAAGACCTTGGCATGAATAATCATATTTGGGTATTAGGAAAAAATGGACATAAGTGCCAAGGTCTTATATTTGCATAAGACAAAAGACGAAAAATAAATAACATTTTGTTTTCAGAAAATTTTGTTTGTCACAATTTCAGGCTTCTGTTATGTTAGAGTCTGTTTAGATCAAACACAAAACGAGCTTGAAATGGCAGTCATTTGGAATATGGAATATGTACCTCCATAGGGAGGTACATAGGGTGCAACGTTAACTTTTAAGAGTGCTAAGAGCTGTAAGGCTGAGCATTTGCCAGCGCCTTCTCCAACACTCCTCCTTGTGCTGAAGAATAGAGAGACAAAAGAACCACTGGGTCTTAAACAGCCATTTTGCTTTTGTGCACTATGATGACACAGTCCTGGGGTCTTCTACTAAATTATATCTTTTCAAATATTAAGATTCCTAAAAAGCTTATCATGGGAAGATACATACTGTGGTAGAGAGAAAAGAGAAGAGGTGCTGTTATAATGTGGGAGAAAGCAGAACCAAGTATCCAGTGGATTAACTTCACATTAGACTCAGTGTGAGGGGAATATGTTGGATTTAAAATGAAGGAAGTTTCAAAAGAGAGATTAAAGAAAGCACTCAAATCTTGCTTTTCAGTGAGTTTCACCTCTTGGCTGCTGTAGAAATTCCTGAACAGCATGAGTCTGATACTGAGAGCTATTACAGGATAAGGCTCATAAAAGTGTATTTTATCATGTAAAATTAGTTTGTAAAAAAAAAATGCAATAAACAGAAATAAATAAATAAAATAAAGGAAAACTAATACATTAATGTGTTTATATTGTTACAAAATGCATTTAACAATAATTATTACAAACCCTTATCCTTGACCATCTGATGCCTATAAAATAATCTAAACACTCACTTCCATACTCTTTTGTATTTCTCTAGTCATTTTAACTTGAAGCATATCAGGTTAGCAAGGTGCCCCATTGAGAAAAAGATTGCAGTTGGAATTATGTTACAAATTATGTTCAATTATGCTACAAGATGTTTCTAAACAAAACACAAGTAATTCCAAAACCATGGATTTAACACTTTTGCTGTTATAACAGGCTCCTTTCTTAGAAGGTTTTCCATTAGATTTTGAAGCACGGCTATGGGGTTTTGTGATCATTCGGCTACGAGAGCATTAGTGAGGTCGGGCACTTATATCAAGTGGCCTTATGTCAAGAATGCCCGGCGTGCAGTCAGCTTTCCAATTCATCCAAAAGGTGTTCAGTGGGGTTGAGGTCAGGGCTCGGACCACTTGAGGTCTTGCACCTCAGCCTCAGCAAATTCATATATTCTTGGGGCTCACTTTTTTCACAGGGGCATTGTCATGCTGGAACATGTTTGGGCCTCATGTACTAGTTCTAGTACATCTTAATGGTACAGCACACAAAGCATACATTCTGGACAATTGTGCACTTCCAAGTTTGTTGCAACAGTTTAGGGAAAGGGCCATATATGGGTGTGATTGTATGTGAAGTGTCCATGTAGTGTAACAACTGATGCAAAGGGAGTCATGTATTTTGCTCTCTGTGTGAGTCTGTTTTTGTCAGACTCAAGTGCTTTTATTTTTACCTGTTCGTTTTATTTTTCTGTTCCCATTGATCTTGCAGCTGTACCCAATGCATTCCATTTTTAACTCAGCAGTGCTGCCAGTGGTCAATCTGAAGGAGCCTTTATATTTCACGTGACCTGCCTCAAAGTCTCCTCTGCCTGGGCTCAAAAAACCCAAAAACAAAACAAAACACAAGTTACATTCTTACACTTCACCAGAATCTTCTTGCTCTTGCCTTCACATGGAGCAGTGGGAAGTGTGAGGACATGATGGCATGACACACAGACAGCCCAGCTTGCTATCCAATCTATCTGCAACCAGTGGCTCAAGTGTCCACAGTTAATTCTGCCTAGATATATTGTGTATGCAGGTGAACCAGCGGTTTCACTGTGCTCCCCAGCTGAGAGTCTGTTATAGAAAATATTGACAAAGCCATCTCATTCAATTTTCATTGAATCAGTCCTGAGTCAATACACTCTCAATTTAGTGCTTTGGCACCCTGGCCACTAAATTTGTTTTTGCATTAAGTTTTTTAAAGGAGATCAAAAGTTTGATTAACTTGTGATCTAATCTCTCTCTCTCTCTCTCTCTCTCTCTCTCTCTCTCTCTCTCTCTCTAAAACCACCCTTTTCTATTTCAGTTTCAGCCTTCACAGTAGGTAACCAGCTTGAAATGATGGAATATCAAAAGTAAGTGAAGCGAATTCAATTTACCCAATATACTGCCAAACTGTAAGTAGATATTGATTGAGACATCTCATGAATTGCTCTCGTTCTTTAAAACACACACAAACGCACACACGCACACATGCGCACACACACACACACACACACACACACACACGCGCACACACACACACACACACACACACTCAAACACATATATAGCATATTCCCTCTTTATTCAAACTAAACATGGGTTGGCAACCCTCAGTGGGATATTGTGAGACTATCTGACAATGAAAATGTGTCTTCTTGACTACACTGTTGTGCTGTTTAATGAAATTATGAAAATAAAATGTAGATTTTCATGAAATTGTAATGACTCGTATCTTTTTTAATTCTTTTAAACTCATCCTCTTGCTGCTGATCCTGGTGAACAGTCTAAAATGTTGTTATCCTATGGAATATCAGTAATTTCTATGTGAATTATTAAGTTCTAATCAAATTCAGTATTTCGTAGACATTTCATCTACTTTAGAGGTGGAAAGAAATTAGTGTCAAAGAAAGCAGAGCGCTGAAAATCAAGACATGGCACGAAATGGGAAAATTAAAATACAAAACTTCACCCATGCCTTGCAAGCCTTCTATTACCATTTATTCTCTGAAAGATCTGCTTTCCTCTCATATTTATGGTAAGTGACAAGTACAGGTTTATACTTTCTAACTACATATACGGACTTTCAAAAGGCTTTTATTATGTTAATCTTTCCAAATATGCAAATGTTTCCCCACTTCACCTCTTGTAAAGGAAGTCATTTCAGGTTTAAATAATGAGACAGAAGCACCTGGGTGGCCATCTTTCTATTTCTGTTTTTCAATCTTTCTTTTTTCCTCCATTCCTGGCTCTGTTCATGTAGATACGGCTTTTAAAATTTCCATTGGGTCTCTATGTAACATGCCTAATGAAGGGGATAATGCATTTAAAGTAATGTGACATTAATTGTTTGAGGTTCATAATAACAGCCCTCAATCATCTGGAAGATTGCCTCAGGTTTTTAATGAGAGCCGTTTTCAAGGCAATGGACTCGAATGAGGGAATGACAGAGTCAAATTAGTTGGTTTGCCATTCATGCTCACTCTATTGCCTGCTATTTAAAAGTCATTGACCATTTAGGAATGGGCCATTGGTCGCAGTGAGTGTGCAAGATGTGCCAGTGCTTATGTTTGTGTTGCAGGGTGGAGGATGGATGATTGGGTGGCAGCTCCACCTATGATAATGCTTTTAAAAAAGTAGTAGAAATGTCAAGTCCCTTCTGTGTGGAGGAGAATGGGACAAATAGTGGTGATTTTCAGTGGGCCCCATCCCTGCATTAACATAAGAAACAAGCCAATATGGATAGAAGTCAGCCGGTCTGGGCGCTGTCAGCGAAGGCTTTTGGCCAGGAGTGATTAATGTCTTTACGATACCACACACAGCCGGCGCCATGGCCCTCCTGCGTGCATCATCCTGAGCTCTCGATGGAGCACACTTACCAGAGCTAGAGGTACCCAACAACCTGCAGAATCAGCACAAATGAGCAAAGTTTAATGTGTAAGAATGCAATCAAATATCAATATGCATTACAGTGACAATTATTCATATTGCTTTTGGAATAAGAGCTTGTCATAGAACAAGCTATTTTTTGGATGTCCTTAATTGATCAATTAAATGTAAATTAAAGAGAACATCTTAGTTGTTTATCATTGCTCGTTTAAATAATTTCTTCAGAGGAGTTTTGCACACTTTCTCCAAGACCGCACGTAGCCATTTTTCTATCCGTTCACTGATTTGTATCCAGCTCTTTTTAGCTCCTTAAACCCGGTTCATTGAGAGTCTCTTATTATGTCTTCTCGCCAAGGCCCACTCCATGAATTGAATAGTTGGTGTCTTTATTTTTCTCATTCTCTGACTGCAGACCTCATAATAGGTTCATTAATGCAGAAGTTGCATTTGGTTGACAATGGGTTAATGGCCCAAGGGTAGTCTATTGGCATCGGGAAAGGCCCAACAGGAGGAGGAGACTTTTTTTGCAGCCCTTTCAGTTTAGGTTCTCCAGGGGTCAACCGAGTGTCACCCAAAAGTGAACAAACATGTAATTGATGTTCGGACATCTCTGGCTGCCTCTTTTGAGCTGTGGCTGAAAAAGGGGCTGCTGTCTGGGCTTTGACTGTCCTTTGCAGAATAAGGGAAACTGATTTGTGAAAGCGTGGGATGAAAAGAAGTGCAATCTGCCAAGCTGCAAAAAGGGGGATACGCTTGAATTTTTCTCTTCTGTCTCTCCCTGAAATGATTGTGTTTTGCCTGGTGTTTAATTGCTACCCCACACACAGGTCGTGAAGAGGGGAGGCATACACTGCTGGTGTTCCTTTCTCCTCTGTACTGGGAACAGTGTCTGGTTTTGTCTCTGATTTTCATGGGCATTAGAAGAAAATGTAGAGAGGAGTTTCAGCCCTTTTATAAGTCTATGTCAGGCTGGGTTATCCTGTGCCTTTACTATATTTACCTCTGCATAACAACAAACAGAAATTTGTTCACTTGGGATCACATCTAACACACAAACATTTACGAGAACATTCTATTCTTATGAGAAACAAAAACTTTCTTCTCCTGAATTTTTTAAATGGTAAGTGACCAACAATTTCATTTAATTGTTGCCAAATTGTGGCCTTGGGTTTCCTAAATGTTTTTAGCCTTTCTAATAATCTTTGATGTTACTCAGAGGCCATCAGTTTTCAACCCTGGAAACATTCTGGTAATATTTTAAAACAAAATGATTTTGTGAAGGGTTATTAATGGCATTACAGTTCAAAAATGTGTGTTGAAATTAGTTGTTTTTAGACAACTAAAAAGTCACGGTGTCCTGTGGCT
The DNA here is from genome assembly GCA_012411365.1 of Ameiurus melas. NCBI lineage: Eukaryota > Metazoa > Chordata > Actinopteri > Siluriformes > Ictaluridae > Ameiurus > Ameiurus melas. The sequence continues at coordinate 12,549,673 of CM022773.1, read as the reverse complement.
GGTTTGAGCTGCACCCACCTGCCACCCCACTTTACCCTGCGGTCAGAGCAGCGATGATGTCAGTCGGCAAGCCCTTACCAGTAATTACACATCAGATGACAACAACTTAAAATTGATGTTCAATGCGGGAGAGCTAAGTGGACATTTTAAAAGTTAGAGACAGGAAGCCAGAGAGAGGGAGGGAAAGCCCACAATATAAGAAGGGTAGCATGGGAATTGCTGGGGCAGCTGCACTGTATGCACACTACACTAATAGTCTTGAAGAACCCATTGCTAAAAGCGCATTTGGCATCAATAGCAAATGAGTATTTATTCGGTAATGACCCAGAAGGTGTCCCTTAATTGAATAGTGAGAGTGGTGCCAACCAGTAATAAAAGCAGATAGATTAGGGCAGGAAATATCTTCTTAAGTGGAACTGTAAATACATAAGAACATGCATTTATTTCTCTGACCTTGAGCAAGATAACCACAGATTAAAAATTTAGCTGCTGGTGGTATAAATGGGGATTTTGCTTTTAGTTCTTGACTTTTTTCTATTGTGCACAGTGGACCTCTTTTGGCTGCCTTGAATATTGAATTGTGCCGCTTAAGTGCATTAGGCATTAAATTGACTTGTGCTGAAAAACTTTGAACAAGGGATTTGTGGAATGAAAGCTATTTTGTAATGAGAGCACATTTACCACATTTTTCTTGTCTTGTAAATGTCACAATCACATGAATAATAAAAATGATCATCTTAGATAAATAATAGGTACATTATGTAAATGTGAGGGTCACGTTTGCTGGCTTTTACCTTTCCTATCAAAAGAATTCTTCCTATGTATTTCTGTTAACGCTGCTAACAAGCTTTGCAAACACCAGTTGCACTCTGTGGGCCCAAGACTGACTGACTCCAGCATCATTAAATCAGCAAGCAGCCTTATAGGGGCAGATTGTATTTATTTATCAAAAGGAGAAAAACACTGCAAGCAGCAAAGCCATTACATTTCATATACATCCACAACTGACTTCATGATTAGGAAACATTTTACATTGGTTTACAACATATGTTCATGAATTGTGTAGGTCACAATGCAAGTTGTGTAAGTCGTGTTTGTATGCCCTTGAGTTAATGAATGCTTACAGTCATGACCGAGATTCCCTCCTCTCTTGATCAGTGGTTCCGTGTTTGAATTCGTTAATATTTTGGCCAGATTCGTTAATCACTCCTTCAGGGGATCACTGAAGGAAGTGAGTTTTTCTTTTGCATGCATTTCAAACAAAAGTTATAGCATTTTAAATGCTGTCCGTCCCTCCGTGTGACCCCCCCGAAGTGCAAGATTCTAATTGTTATACAATTCCACTGAAAGTCACCATCACATTGGTTGCCAAAACCCCTATCAATTGCCTTTAATTTCATAAGGAATTAAATATAAAAATATTTTTAAATGACCCTGAGACATATGTCTGTATTTATACCAGCCTTTATTTTATAACCTTCTAATATTGTGGGCTATTGAGAAGTCCCATCTGACAATATCCCTTCTATATATATATAAATAAGATAGTTTCACAATATCAGATATCCCACTGAGGGTTGCCAATCCATGTTTAGATTGAGTAAAGAGGCAATATGCTATATATGTGTTTGAGTGTGTGTGTGTGTGTGTGTGTGTGTGTGTGTGTGTGTGTGTGTGTGTGTGTGTGTGTGTGTGTGTGTGTGTGTGTGTGTGTGTGTGTGTGTGTGTGTGTGTGTATATTGTATTTTGCAGGATGCTTTGGGTGATTGTCCATCTGCACTGTGAAGCACCCTCAAATGAGTTTTTAAGCATTTGGCTGAATGTAAATTGATAATATAGCCTGATACATGTCATAATTCATCCTGTAGCTTTTGTCTGGAGTCACAGCATCAATAAATACAAGGAAACCAGTTCCACTGGCAGCCATACATTCCCACGCCATGTGATTATGTGGTATACTTTCAATCATAAGCAGTTACTTACCTTCTTCATATCTCTTCCCATCATTCCGGTACAAGTTGATCTTTGTTTCATCTGTCCATTGGATGTTGTTCCAAAACTGTATGGGCTTTTGTGGATGTTTTTGGAAAACTCTAATCTGGTCTTCTTCATTTTGAGCCTTACCAATCCGTTGTGGTAAACCCTCTGTATTTACTCTGGTTAAATTCTCTTGTTAAGTTTGACACAGATACACCTACCTCCTAAAGAATGTTCTTCATCGGAAAAGTGTTGTGAAGGGGTTTTTCTTCACTAGGGAAAAATTCTTCTGTCATTCATCATTTTGGTGGACCTTCTGGTGCTCCTGAGCTCACCAGCGCATCCTTCCTTTTTAGAAAGATACTAAATAGTTCATTCGGTCACACCTAATGTTTTTACTAGCTCTCTGATGGGTTAAATTTATCAGCTGAATGATTGCTTTCTTCACTGGCAGTGACAGTGCTTGGGACTGCATATTGAGAGTTAACAGCAACAGATTCCAAAAGCAAATACCACACTTGAAAACAATTCTAGATGTTTTATCTGCTTACTAATAAGTGAAATGATGAGGTAATTACACACACCTTGCCAGCAGCTAACTGACTAATTACTTTTGGATTATAGGTTTATAATGGAAAATGAGTAATCATTCTGATCATCAGCATCATCCACATCTGTCCATCTCATCTCGTCAATTAAAAGTAAAAGTCTGTCAAGACATAAATAAAAGCCTCATCAGCACTCTTCACTCACATGTCTTACACTGGTGTTGACATGATCACTGATTAATTGTGTAAGTTTAAACATTACAACTTTTGTTGCCATCTCTACGGTGTAAGTAACAGCACATGTGCATTGTAGGTAATTTGACAGCTGGTATTTAGACAGTTTATAAATTGTATCGATTATAAATATATCCATTTAGCTATGGCATATAACAACTTGATCAAAATGTTACATTCACTGCATAAAGAAAGAATGCTTAGCTACAAAGCCAAGACAAACTTATAAAAGTACCTACAATTATTTTTTCTATATTGTTTTGGTGACATATATCTTAAACTTATGTTAAAGCCAGAATTTATGTCTAGCTATGTTATAGCCATATTTCAGCTCCCGCAACCGACAGGTTTTCTTAGACCTCCACACATATTATAAAAGACTTTCTGAGATGGACTAGGTCTAAATGCTCAAAGAAAGATCTGGTGAGTGGATAAGGTCTGTTGAGGACTGTATACAGCCTCTATCACGTGATCTATTTGATCCAGCACCAACAAGAGACATACAAGGAAGCCTTCAGCTAGATGATTGATGGATTTTGCTTTTACTTAATAAAAATATTTGCTATTTGATGGATCTGGTATGCTGTTGGCCACCAACCCACTCAAGTTGATGCTGCAAGACTGTCCTGTTTCCAGTTCTATCATGACTATTCTTATGGACTGCAGAACAGTAACTATTGATCCCATTGGTGTCCCTGGCTCTGTCTCTTGTTTTGTCTCTGAGGAGACCCATGAGACTGTTGCTAATGTTGTTAATGTCTGTTAAGGTTTCTAAGCAAAAAAAATGGTTTGCTTATTTATTACATTATTCTTGTGTACATTTGTGTAAATTTTGGTCTACAGAATTATGACCCACCACTCTTGCTTTGATTTTTAAAAAATGCATGTTCTTTGTAAGTATCTAGAACAATAAATATTACAAGAAGATGAAGGAACCCCTGAGGGTTCTATGTAGAACCCTACAACAGAGTGTTTCTCTATCGCAAGGGGTCCCAAATTAAAACCCTATTAGGAAACTAAGAACCATGTATAACCCCTTAAAAATCCTGGAATGATCCTATTTCTAAGAGGGTACGAAGCACCGCAGCTCAGGAATAGCATTCCAATTAGTGTTCATGACAGAGAAACTGGTGGGACAGGTCACTTTTTTCTCTTTGTGCCCTCATGTTTGTGTTAATTTTGCACTCTGCTTTTTATCTATGCTGCCAAAGCTCTGTTTACAATGTACACCCTTTTACATCATTACTCTCTCTGTCAAGCTGCACCTTGCTCCTGCTACCTGATGCCAGTGCCTGATCCTGACACAATTCTTCTGCTGTGGCTGCTCTTGTACTCAGACCTGTTTGATACATCCTGGATGTCTATCCTGTGTCCTTTATATGGACTTTCTGCATTGTGACTCATGTCACATTACTATGGATGGTCGTCATGGATACCCCAATAATAAACACTTTCCAAAAATGGTTTATGCCCAAGATATATTTTTGCTTTTGTGGACAATTTCATTGGCCCTCATCTATCATGGCCCCCTAATAATTTCCATCTCTGAATTGGCTACATCACTCTCTCCTCTCCAGCAATAGCTGTGTGTGGGGAGCATACTGGCGCAATATGGCTGCCAACGCATCATCCAGGTGGATGCTTCAAACTGGTGGCGGTTGAAGAGATACATACAACGTAAAGCGCTTTGAGCGCTTTGAGTGAAAAGTGCTATATAAATCTAAGGAATTATTATTATTATTATTATTATTATTATTATTATTATTATTATTATTATTATTATTATTATTTTATTTATTATTATTATTATTATTATTATTATTATTATTATTATTATTATTATTATTATTATTATCCATCCATCCATCCATCTTCTACGGCTTATTCCTTCTTCAGGGTGTGGGGAACCTGGAGCCTATCCCAGGAAGCATCAGGCATAAGTCGGGATACACCGTGGACAGGGTGCCAGTTGTTATTATTATTATTATTATTATTATTATTATTATTATTATTATTATTATTATTATTATTATTAAATGGATCCTGCTGTGATCAAAAAAGACTGCCCAGTGCTCATCCCAAGACTCTTATTCATTATACATTCATAGTGAACATCCTGTCAGACTTTTCTCTTAAGTGTTTTAATATAATGATTTATAATCCCACTATTTGGTGTCACCATTATAGGTTTCCACTTGACTCTGGTTCTTCTCAAGGTTTCTACCTCATGTCTTTTCAATGAGTTTTTCCTTTAGGAAAAGAGTTGCTTTATGTCTATTGTTAACAATGTAATTTGTTACCACTGTGCAAATAACATTTTATTCAATTAAATTTTACTCTCATTGGCTTTCCACTTTCTTTATTTGGCCTTAGTTTCAAAGATCTTTTTATTAATCTTCTAATTAGTTATCTAATTTGTCATCACCTGCACTCATTCCATATTTCCTGTATTTAAGCCCAAATTTCCTTTTCCTTTTTTTCAGTTTTCTGAAACCTTTTCAGTTAACCTTCAATTCTGACCCATGTGAATGTTAACCTTAGAATTTCCAGTATTTAATTTTCTACTTTCTAATTCTTCTGTGTTATCTCTGGTTCCTGTTTTCAAGCACTTTGTGTGTTCTAATTGCATGCTTAGCTTCTTCAATTTCTGAAGCTGTGTTGTGTTTTAAAGTTCAAGGTTCAGATTCTGTTAAACTTTCCTTAGTGCTTCTTGCTTTTCTTCAGTCTAAACAGTCTGACTTTGTAGTGCATAGACTACAATGGTGTACAAAACAGAAATCATTTCCTCTGAAGATAAAATGCAGGTTTATTTCACAATAATCTTTAGCGTTGTTTAACGAGTATTTCAGTGTCACAGTAAGATCTGATCATGGTGAAAAAATTGTGTGGTGCTGAAGATGCCTGTTATATTCGAGCACCAAACTGCTACTTTTGTGGAGAAAGTGTGGTGACAGATTTACAATATTCAACCAAAATCTGACAGTATTTAATCAGCTTTGCGATATCTATAAATCAGTATTAAAAACCTTCATTATTTTACTGATGAGTGTGATCTATCATTTTTCCTTTTAATATGTCATGGTGATTTGCTAAATCCATCCAATGTGAGCATTGTTGTGTCCACCCACTGAGCAAGTCTGTCTCTGTCTCCCATGGACTCTGTCAGCAGCTGTTTCCAAATCCAACTCTTTAAATAACATTCTCTTCAGGGATAAATAAATGCATTGATTAATATACACTATGTTTCATCATGTCAAATATGTATGCTGTGTTTTGACCAAGGGGAATATATTTTTTGAAGTTCTGTGTTTGTGTGCTTGCTGAATGTAATTTGTAATGTGGTCTTTGAGTTCAGCTCAGAAACAGTACATTTATTACTCCTTATTTTCATGCTCTCCACCAGATCTGAACCTATTCAATGCTGTGAAACATTTCTCTATAATAAAGAAAGAAAGGGGGGAGGGGAGTCACTAGTCTTGTATGTGGATAATTAGTTCTCAATTTTAACTACATCAACTAGTCAGAAGTAATTAAACACGTTGGTTGTTTTGTCCATAGTTGTTGTTTTTTTTTATATGGCAGATTTTAAAGCAGGAATATGTGCAAAAGTATGTGAATAAACTTTTCATATATTCTGCGCAATTTTATGAAGAGCCTTGGCAACTTCAACAGTTCCGACATGATTCATTTGGGAGATTTGTCATGGGAATAATGGAAATAATGCTTTAAGAAAAGAGACTAGCTGTTAAGAATAAAATAGCGAAAATAAAATACATGCTGGAAGAATTTTATATGAGACCAGTCATTGTGTTTAGAGATCAGTCCACCGCTTGGAGTCAGAATGAATGTACTGTATCATAACGTATTTGCGCACCAGGTATTTTCTTACCAAGGAAATATTGCTGCTTTTCGATTCCTCTTTGCTTGTCTTTTATTTCACTGAACTGCACGTTAACTGCGGGGGATGTTTAGCTGTCTCGCCGCAAGTGTGTGCGCAATGCTTTGTTAAAAATACCAATGTAAATGGAGCATAATCAGTTTACATTAAAGCAGCAAGTACACTGCAATAAATGGCTCTGCAAATTAATTGGATGTTTACAATGTGTTGTTTGTGACAACAAAACCAGAATTCGCTAACAGATTTACAGCATAAAAAATAAGCTACAGGTGTACACTTTCTGTATTCATTTCGCATTCTTACATTTTCAATACACAAATTTTCGTTTGCAAAATATTTTTGCAACAAAAAGGCAATACACTTAAGTGTATAAATGCCCATATGAAGGAGAGTAATTAAAACACTCGAGCCAAACGGTGACGGTCGTCTTTTTTAAAGCGTGCCCATTGGATTTGTGCACGTGCTGCAGCACGGTCCGCTCGTGAATAAACGCTCGGCGCTTCGGCTTTATTGTTAGAAAAAGAAAAGAAAAAAAGTAATAAACCTCGAACGATGAATATGCATTAATGGTCGCGTGATGATATTGGTCGGCGGTGTTCCACCATTTGGGTGCGTTCCCAAGAGCGCGCGTGCGGAGCCTCCGAGCTTTCTGTTTATCCTCTTCTTTCTGTTTTTATTCGCGCTCTCCGCCTCAGCTGGTCTAAGTGGGCCAGACCTGGAGAAACCTCTATTTTGTTTTGTTGTGTCTCCTCTCTCTTTCAAATAATCAGCTGTGTGCCAAAAGTGTCCCCCCTTGTTTTTACGCGTGCCAGTCACCTGCCGTCCGCCTCGGTCCTTCCCCGCTTTTCTCTGAAGCTCGTCTTTAAAAAAAAAAAAAATGTAAAAAAAAAAAAAAAAAAAAGCTCGCCTTTCTCTCTCTAATTCTTTTGACTTTCCGCGGTCTGGATCCCAAGTGAGATTCAGATTGGGTACGTACTGAACCCCCCATTGTCTTTCAAGGGCTGTACTACGCTAATTAAATTTTATATCCAACCATATAAAAACCCACCTCTTCTCCATGCTCCCAATTCAGCTTTGCAGGCAGACTCTTCTGTTTTTCTTAGTCTGAAAAAAATCCAGTGTTCATTGAGTCAGATCAGTTGAAAAACATTTGCAAATCTCTATTATTCCGGGATTTTTGTCCCCGTTCTTTTGTGATAAAAGCAGCCCGAAACAGCTTGCTGCTTTGTGCAGTCTGAAGCGCTCTGGGAAGCAGGATAAGGCCATGAATGCTAAGTGCATTACGCGCAAGGAGAACGTCTTTTTATCCCGCTATTATTAGGCTTACATTTATATCCACGATATCATTTGCATCTAATTTTCAAATTAAATATTAATTCAAGTCTTTAAAGCGCGATGTAGTGCTTCAGTGCAAGCCTTTTCTCTCTCTCTCTCTGTGTGTGTAATGTTCTCAGCATTACTTCTTACGTAACTTTTTCACCAGCAAATTCATCTGTCCTTCTGCAGAATTATTATTAGTACCCGAAACTTTGAATCATTAGTGTTTTGTTTTCCCCATGCAGGTGTTTTTCAGTCTAATCTTGTGCTACTAACATGTGCTACTGTGCTATGCGCATATGACTGTAATCAATTTCTGAGCGTGCTCAGCCCCGTGGCCAAGCTTTTTGAATCAGCAGAAATAAGAGGATAAGTGTCAGACGTGTGGTGCAAAAGCCATGATCGTTGCAGTAGGGTTCTGTTATATTTTTAAGAAGCACCGAGAAAGAAAGTTTCAGTCTCTTAAGTGAACAGTTTGGTTCATCCCTAAACTTCAGAATTTCCCTGCGCATTTTACGCATTTGAGGTGACAGCTGTTAATAAGCGCGGTGAAAATGTGTTTATAAAAATGCTTAATATGCACACAACTGTATTTTGTGGTTGTTGCTGTTGTTGTTGTTGTTGTTGTTGTTCTGATATGTAGTGTCCATTCCTTCGATTTCAAAGCCTTTTTTTATATGGATTTGGTATCGAATAAACTCTCAAATCTTTACATTCTGTATGAAACCAATAACAGTGCAATAAAAAAAAAAAAAAAAAAAAAAAAAAAATAAAATTATTTTTAAGAAAAAAAAAAAAAAAAAAAAAAAAAAAAAAAAGGGGGGGGAGGTCCCTAAAAGCAATAATTTTTTAATAAAAAAAATATTAAAAAAAAAAAAAAATAGTGTGTAAATATTTTTTTTTCGGAGAGAGGAAAAAAAAATAAAAAAAAAAAAAAAAGGGGGGGTTTTTTTTCCTCAAAAGCAGCTGTTGAGTCCTAATCTGTTTTCATGCCCTGCCACTCAACTCCTGTCTCCCTCTCTGTCTCCCTCTCTGTCCCTGTCTCCCTCTCTCTCCCACTCTGTCTCTGCCTCCCTCTCTCTGTCTCCCTCACTCTCACTCTCCGTCTCTCCCTCTCTGTCTCCATCTCTCTGTCCCTCTCTGTCTCGTCCTCAGGTTCGCTCCAGCATCGCGCGCTTCTCTCCACTCTCGCGCTCATGTCCAGATTCACCCTCTCCTCTCTCCCAAACCCCAACCTTGACCAGACGTTTTTCGGACCTTCCCCTTGTAGTTCTCCCAAAAAAAAAAAAAAAACATGAGTGCTTGAATGTCAACTCGCCCTCAAAGAACACCGTGAAGGATTGATTTCTGCGCCCGGCATTACATCGGAGCGAGTTGAATGGGAAACCCTGCAAGACGGGAGACGGAATAAAGATGTCCTCCCTGTTGGAAAAAGGGGGGAAACTGCCCATTTAAGCTCAGTCCATCAACCTTGAAAAAGAGAAGAGAGAAAGACGTGGAGCTATTCAAAGAAAAGCCCATATTCCCCTCTTACAATACCTAAAGACTTTAAATTAATATCCATGAATATTAAATCACTTTGGCCTGAAAAAGAACGAAATAAAAGACTTGACCCCAGCGGCTTTACATATTATTGAGCTTAAGAACGTCATTAAAATCTATTCACCTGGAATATATGCTTTTAATTTCGATATGTTTACTAGGTGCTGGATATCACATACGGTTGTTTTTATCTAATGCTCCAAACTGTGTGTTACTGTTAATATTAGAAAAAACAACACTTTGCAGAGTTTCAAAGTAAATTGCAGTGAATAAACAATTTTATAGATAGATAGATAGGATAGATAGATAGATAGATAGATAGATAGATAGATAGATAGATAGATAGATAGATAGATAGATAGATAGATAGATAGATAGATAGATAGATTAAATAATTTAATTATTTAAAATTCAGTCAAATAAATAATCTTCAGTCAGGTTGCTTAACTTCTAACTTATATTTCAGACATTTCTACCAAAATGTAAGTGCCATTATTTTTTTTTCTGTGAATCCATCCATCGTTCCAGCTTGTTTTCATGCAGAGATTCCATGTTGTGTCTCTGGTGTGCTTAGTGTTTCCCTGCCAAGAGCGCCAGTGTGGGCCATTTTCACAAGTGTGACAGAGAGGCTGCTTATTTTAGTAAAAAAAAAGTGCTTGTTGAATGTTGAACACACACACACACACACACACACACACACACACACACACACACTGCCCCCACCTGATGGCCACTCAATAAATAGCGTGCGTTTCCCCCCTGTGCTAGAACAAGCCTACAGACACAGAGCACACAAGGGGTGGGTCATTAATAACTAATTACGGCAGGTCAGACCCTAACGCTTATATAAAGCCCACCGGGAGCCGGCACTACAGAAACATTTTCAGCACTGCGCACCAAGAGGACAGATCGAGTTTAGATAGAGATTTCTTTTCTTTTTTCTTTTTTTTTTTTAAATAGGCACATTCATTTTTGTTAAAATAACAGACTCTATCTTGTGTAACCGATTTCCTTCCAAATAAGCGACATTTCGAACTGGTGTGAAATCATAGTGAGATTAGACATTATGGGTTCAGTATTGCCCGCTGAAGCGCTGGCCCTGAAGGCTGGATTTAAGCCGCACACACTGGCTCTGTCAGACATCATCACCTCAGACATCCTGCACAGTTTCCTGTACGGCCGCTGGAGGAACGCGCTGGGAGAGCATCTGTTCGAGGAGAAGAGCAGCGCAGTGGGACCCAAAACGGCCTTCACCGCGGAGGTTCTGGCGCAGTCCTTCTCCGGGGGTGAGTGAGTGCCTCATCACTGCTTTCAGCACCGCCAACAACATTCCCCCATCGCTGGCTTTCAGTTCATTCGTACAAGTTTGTTCATTTGTTTTTGGGTTTGTTTGTTTGTTTGTTTTCAAGACAGTTTAGTTTTTTTACCTCATCAAAAACAAAGGATCTTAAAATGTTATTTAAAGAGATGCTGTGTCATTCCCCAAAACTTTTCACTCTGTGGTTCTTAGCCTTTTTATTTTTTTATTTTTTTATTTATTTATTTATTTTTATTATTAATTTATTTTTTCCGGAACGATGTTTGCAGAACCAGACACTAAAAAGTTCCCTAAATAAACCCGATTAAGCTTGTTTGACACCGGCCAAAATATATAGCCTATATTTATTAATTGATGGAAATGAATGAAACCCTTTATACAATGAATAAAATTGTTATTTAATTTCTATTAATATATATATATATATATATATATATATGTAATTAAACAGTTTATTATTTCACTCCTGTATTCATTTGTTATACAGCAGAAAAAAAATAATAGCCAACAAAGTGTTAAAAGTAGCCTAAATCAAATTTATTTTTCATAGTGTGTCATATTCCTCAGATTAATCATATCTGACTTAAATAAGGCTATTAAATTCATAAGCTTAACGACCTTAAAAAAAGTTTCCAATGGGAAAGTATTAGAGGCGAAGAAAAGGTCCATTATTCAGAATAGCTTTCATTCATCTCTCTCTCTCTCTCTCTCTCTCTCTCTCTCTCTCTCTCTCTCGCATCCTACACCGTTTCTCTCTTTCTGAAGTTCGCTGTTCCGACATTATTAAAGCGTGAAGTTCTGATTTGAGCACTGTTCACACCATGTCAGCCGTCTAATCTCTTCGCTATTGTAAATCGGAGATCCGCTGGGCATTTTCAAAGCCCTCGTTTTCAGTGTAGATTTATTGCTGAAACGTCCTTTAATGGATAACGAGTATGAAATGAGGCATTTCTTTTGAAAGCTTGTGGAGTTGTTCATTCACATTCCCATTGAAAGCATAACAAATCACCCCTTTCATCGATTTAAAGAGGTATTTCACATTCATTTGGACTGGATTTTTTATGCTATGGTGGGATGCTGGAGCAAGCCGTGCAGAATGATTTAGACACATATTTTTGCTGAAACATATTAATTGAAATGCTTTTTCAATACTTTAATAAGTAGGTAAAATCTGTGGATGAATGAATGCACGATTTGTTGTGTGTGTGTGTGTGTGTGTGTGTGTGTATAGATTCAATTTATTATTAATTTCTGGAGCTTTTATTTTGTTGATGTTTATATATATAACTTTTTCAGTATCACATTTAATGGATGGAAAGCGTGGCTCCCAAAAATGCCTGATTGAAATCTATCAGAAGTTGGCTGTTTAGATGTACAGATTTAAATGTCTATTAAGACTTTATCGATCATATCTTTGGCTGAATATGATTGAGTTGTAAACTTTATTTTCTGTACCTTTTCTGCAGAGGTACAAAAGCTGTCAAGTCTTGTGCTGCCCAGTGAGGTGATCATCGCCCAGAGCTCCATCCCTGGTGAAGGTCTTGGCATCTTCTCCAAGACATGGATCAAGGCAGGCACTGAGATGGGACCCTTCACTGGCAGGGTCATTGCACCTGAACATGTAGACCTCTTTAAGAACAACAACCTCATGTGGGAGGTAAGGGCAAATCGGAGTCAGCTGGCTGTCAGTGAACTGGGGTTACGAACTGCAGGCTAAGTGTTCATATGTTCATGTTTGTTCTCAGGTTTTTAATGAGGACGGGACAGTGCGCTATTTCATTGACGCCAGTCAAGAGGATCATCGAAGCTGGATGACCTACATCAAATGTGCCCGGAATGAGCAAGAGCAGAACCTAGAGGTGGTGCAGATTGGAAGCAGCATATTCTACAAAGCAGTGGAGGTAAAAAAAAATAAATAAATAAATAATAATAATAATAATAATAATAATAATAAATAAGACTAAGAATAAGAATTATATTGCTTTAGTTTTAAACACAGTTATAAATTTAATTAAATCAATGTATTTGTAAGTTCAGTTATAATTGTAGGTAATATCTGTATTTCAGTCAAATTCAGTCATCATTTTTATTAAAAAATAATACATTGCATTTCTGAATAATTATTTCTGAACTTTTGTTCTCTTTAGACAATACCACCAGATCAGGAACTGCTGGTATGGTATGGAAATTCCCACAACACATTTCTGGGTATTCCTGGGGTTCCTGGCATAGACGAAGAACATCAAAAGAAGCATAAAAATGGTACTTCAGGATTTCAATAGAACTATCCTGTATTTAGAGTTAAATTTGGATGTCTGTTATAGACCGTGACTAAGCAAACATGTTTGAAGTAATAATTTTTTTAAATGATTTTTTTTCATGTTTGACAGTAACGCCTGTCATTTGACAGGATATGATTAAATCCATCACAGATTTTCATCGATTTTCTTTCATCTAAAATTTTTAGATCAATGTGATGCCATGCATGTGACAGTTTCCCCGATAATTCTTACTGTGGAAATTGTGACTGACATGTTCACATTCTCTCCTCTTCTAGATGATTTCCACGTGTGTGACACCTCGTCGTCGAGCACGTCCCTGGCCACGGCGGGTCGCATGCGCTGCGTGATCTGCCACCGCGGCTTCAATTCACGCAGCAACCTGCGCTCACACATGCGCATCCACACACTCGACAAGCCCTTCGTCTGTCGCTTCTGCAACCGTCGGTTCAGTCAGTCATCCACGCTGCGCAACCACGTGCGCCTGCACACCGGCGAGCGCCCCTACAAGTGCCATGTATGCCAGAGCGCCTACTCACAGCTGGCAGGCCTGCGTGCGCACCAGAAAAGCGCGAGGCACCGTCCACCCAGTGGTGGGCCCGTGGTGGGGCTGCAAACTCCCTCACCTCCTCCGACAAAAGCGGCGCGCCCCCCCCCCCTTTTTTATAAGGAGAGGTGCCGGTGGGGGCTGTGGGGGGGGGGGGGGGGGGGGGGAAAAGGGGGGGGGGAAAAAAAAAAAGAGGGGGGGGGGGGGGGGGGAAAATATATTTTTTAAAAAAAAAAAAAAAAAAAAAAAAAAAAAAACCCCTTTTTTAAGGGGCACCTCCTTTTAGTGGATGCTGTGTTGTTCATGCTCTTGGCTGTGTGTTGGAGACTCGGTGTACTTGATGCACAGCACTGAGGAGCTCAAGTTGTGACAGTACTGACATGAGCAACAGAGTGCGGTTTTGTACGTTTGTTGTGTTGAATTCTCAGAGGCAGAAATAGCAGAACGTGCTGAGTAGAAGCCTTGAGTCTTCTTGTATCTGTTATATGTGGCTCATCCAAGAGCGAGCAATCTCAATGAGGTGGTCAGTCAAAGTGTGTAATCGATTAATCTTTGCATGCAAAATTCTTACAATGTAAATAAAAAGGAGTGACAGCATGTAAACATGCCCCACCATTATTAGGTGACAGAAAAATAGACACAATTAAAAAATATATATAAACCCTCAAAGAATGCACATTATGAGGCTGCCATCGTGTATTAGTGAATATGTGGACGGGTCAGAAATGAATATATTTTAAACCTCACTGGCTCCACCTACTGACCTGCATGTCACCTCCAGTGAGTAAAGTTCAGGAGCACAAAATTGTAAATAATCTGTGTAAGGTTTGTAAAGTAATGTGAATATAATTTTAAAATCTACTTCTGCAATTTACTGAACAGTCACTTTATTTGTGTATGTATGTAAAACGTAAATAAGAATAATTGGCTCTATTATATTATGTACTTTGTTTGCTGAAATAAACTCTTTGAATATTCACATTGTATGCTAATAAATGATTACTTAATCACTTTTAGTATAATATGTTTATTTCTGCTCTTTGCTTTGTTATCAATAATAATACTCCGTGCCGGCTCATCTATTTAATATGATTCATTTTAAAGATCGTTTTTAATTAACTAAAACACAACTGAAAGGTGGAAAGGTTTGAAAATGATAAAATACCACCTAAACATTTTAGTCTACCTTTAACAGTAGATATGGTAAGTCATATGTTGACTCAAATGTAAGTTGTTAGAGTATCTGTTATAGTTTTATTCACATTTGGCTCATTTCCAGTCAGTCAGGACAATTGACACGGCGTCCAGAAAGTCATATGACTATTTCTTGCACAACACTGGAAAACTACAGTGGCACAGCAAATACACCATGAGACTTACATACAGCTCAAAGAAATAAAGGGAACACTTAAACAGCACAATGTAACTCCAGGTGTTCCCTTTATTTTTGTTTTTTTGAGCAGTATATATTTGCTTCCACTGAACCATATTTACATTAGGTCATTTTGGGCATTTAAGCATTGTTGTTGGTACAAAACTTTGCAAACTTAAATGATTAGTTTACAATGACAGCTTACACTGACCATGGACCTTTTAGACATGGTGTAACACTACATTTACTAAAATTGTGTCAAATTAACAACAATATCAACAACAACAATCTTCTTTTCTCTTCTTCCTCTTCGTCTTCTTCTGCTTCTTCTTCTTATTATTATTATTCTCATCATCATTATTAAATACATGCGGTATATGCATGTTAAAGAAAGCTGCACAGTTACAACCTATTTCTGGGTTTTACTGTGAGGTATTTAGACCAAGGTCCATGCAGTCACCCCTTTAGTTGCATTTCCTGGCAATTCTTGCATCATGAAACACTGGTTCATGATTAACTTAAAACAAACAAAGAAAGTCAAAAAACAGCAGTGTTGCTTTAAGCTTCATCTTTATGGATCTAAGACAGCATTATGATGGGATTTCTATTTCTGCTCTGCATTATACATGTGCTGTCAGTGACTGAAGCTCAGCAGAGAACGTAAGTGTACATTATTGTCTATCAACAAAGAGTTCCAATGCAAAATTCAATTTAAAAAAAGGAAATTTGATAATATATTTGATGAGTTATTCTTCTTCTTCTTCTTATAATGATGATGATGATGATGAGGATGATAATTGAACTTTAATACATTTTGTGCACAAACTCTATTGTTGGCAATATGATCATTGTTACTGAGATGCAAAACACTGTTTTACAATTTTCTTATTACACTGAGATTAATATTCCATTTCTGTTAGGTACCTCATCACGGCACCCAAAGTTCTGCGAGTTGATGCATCAGAGACTGTGTTGGTGCAGTTGTTTGGCTATGACGAAGAAACCACAGTGAACCTTTACCTTAAAGACAATCTGGCATCTGATGGCAGAACTTATGCATCTCAGAGTCTCCAACTCAATGCCAAAAATGATTACCAAGATGCAGCTACTCTACGGGTACCAGTGACACACACCATTCATTTGCTTTAAAATTCTGATTAAATGAAAGCCATTTTACATTGAATAATGTTACAGTCCGTGACCCTGAAGAAGGAGTAAGTGGTAGAAGATGGATGAATGGATGGATGGATAATGTTACAATATATTATTATATTTAAACTGAGTGTACTGTATGCAAAACTGTAAGTCATTAGTTTCACAAAATCAAACTTTGAAATATGATGGTGTGCCATTAATAATAATATTAACAGCAGAAACTGTTCAAAATGTTCTGAGCAACATTCGCTGACAGAAGAAGCCCTGTAGATACTCGTATATCATATATATGTTTATATATTACTAATATTATTATATGTTTTTTGAAATTTTGCAGTTGAGTACAACATGTAATGTATTGTATCACCATATAAAACATTTCTTTATAGTATTCCCCAGCATCTCAGTTTTTATATGGCTTACTCTTTGCCCTCAGATTTTCCCAGACATTGAAAAAAAGGTCACTCATCTCCACCTGCAGGCCATATCAAATTCCTTCACCAAGGACATAAGAATACCAGTCATTCGTCACAATGGTTTTCTCTTTATCCAGACTGATAAACAATTATACACACCCGAACAGCCAGGTGAGTGTTGGGAATAATGTGTGCCATATTTGTAACTGAATCTGAATATGTGAAAAGCACAGAGAGAAATCCGTGTGTGTACATGCATTTCTCTCGCTGTAGTTGAGGTACGAGTGTACTCTTTGAATGAGGAGCTGAGAAAGACTAGTAGACCTGTTTTCCTCACGTTCAAGGTGAGCTTCTTTTTCTACATTCATGTCTGATGTTGGGTTTATTGCATATACCAATATGAACACCTATTATTGTACTATAGGACCCAGATGGCTTCAAAGTGGAAATTATTGAAATGAATGACATCATTGGTGTGAAACCATTGCTTCCGCCATTCAATATTCCCTTGAAACCTAAGTATGAATAGGTTTTGTGGCTTTGGTGCATCATTAATCATCAATCAGTGACAATGTTTTGTGCTAGAGGTGTGAGCCGGGTTACTTACACAAATAATCCATCCTTAGGTTTGGGGTCTGGAAAATCGAGGCTGCTTATGCTATTAACTTCACTACAACTGCTGTGACTGAATTCGAGGTCAAAGAATATGGTACCTATCACGTTACAATTACATGTAACATTCAGGTTATTGTGCAGGCTGTTCCTCTTGTAGTAAAGGATGGTCAATCTTTTTTTCTCAGTATTACCCAGCATCTCAGTCCGCATCAAGCCTGAAGAAAACTACATCAGCACAGCAAACTTTGCGGCCTTCAAACTGAAGATATTTGCCAAGTGGGTTTCCCTGGTCCACTGAATCTACTGTTATCACACCAGACAGTGTACAAAAATGTTATATTACCATATCATTATAGACATACAATATATTTGCTGTTTGGCAAATTGAGTGTTAACCATATGCTTTCAATATGTCCTACTATGTAGACATTTTTTTAGAAGAAAAGGTTCCCTCTAGCACCAGTTTTACCCAAACAGAAAACCATTATAGTATACATGTCAAATTCTACCATAAACGGTTTCCCTTTCAGACAGGGTTCCATTTTGGACTTCTTTAGGAAGATAAAAACTGTTCAATATCCAAAAGAACCTTGAGTAAATATTTATTCTAATCTTTTGATTTTTGTTTTTTACTGAAGATATGTAAGTGGGAAACCAGTCAGTTCAGCAGATGTCTTCATAAGGTTTGGATACATCAATAATAATGATGTGTTCATGATACCATCAACACTAAGACTTTATAAGGTGATGACAGCAATCCACTAAGATTATGTTTATGAATGAACAAAGTAATTACAACTAAAGAATAGTGCAACTAGATGATTCTTATTAATCTTAATCTAGGTTATTTGCTATTTCAGCTGGATAATGGCGAAGTGGAGGTTGTGTTAAACATCAAACGTGCTCTGTCCAGTGTAGATTCTGGGCCTAAGGACCTGTACAATATGAACAACCATTTCCTCCGTGTGGTTCTTTTGCTAAAGGAGTCTACTGGTGAGTCTTGTAACCTGATTACATGTTTGATTTTCTCATTTGTTATTAACATGTGACAGAGGCATCTCTAGACACATTGTGACACTGAGGCACAAACCCACCAATATTTTTTGCCAGTCAAATGGGGAATTTACTGCCGTGGGTTCCTGTTCTCCCCATGCACATGCTACTGATCTCCTTATGCACATGTGGATATATTAAAAGATGCATTACATTAATTAAGCGCTTTCACAGGAGCAAGACTACTGTTAAACTGAATATCAACATAGCTGTGATTCAACCTGACTGTACAGTGCAGTCAGGTCCAGAAATGTTTCGAGCATTAACAAAGTTAATGGTATTATCTGTGTCTCCACGGGTGTATTGGAGTTGGAATTAATTATACTTTGAGTCATTGTCCAGCTGCACTGTGAAGCGCAGTCCAATGAGTTTTGAAGCATTTGGCTGAATCTGAGCAGATAATACAGCCCTATACAGAGGAGGTGGAATGCTTTGGAACATGAGCATTTCCTTCCCTTCTCAATGCTCCTCTAGTCCCATCGTTCTGGCACAAGTTGATCTTTATCTCATCTGTCCTTAGGATGTTGTTCAAGAACTGTATTGGCTTTTTATTTTTTATTTTTTAGATGTGTTCGGCCAAGTCTTCCTGTTTTTTACACTTTTTTTTGATAACCATCTGAAGGTATTTTGGTGAAGTCTGCTTTTGACTGTTGTCTTTCCGAAAATCTAATACTGTACAAATACAAATATAAAATATAAGCAGAGTATTGTCTTTCTTGTACTTTTTGTTGTTGTTAAAGTTTGGCAGAAAAGCTTCAGACTGGTATACCAAAAAAAGGTGCTAGCACAAGGGTTTTACTTTAAAGAGGTCATGAACTGTATTTTTAAAAAATGAAAACATTTATAAAGTTCTCTGAGGTCCACTTATAATGTTAGCAAGATTTTTACATCAAAATAATTTAGAATAGGCTATTATCTATCCTGTTTTTCACCCTCTGTGTGAAACACTCCGTTTTGATATGCCTGCTGCATTCAAGACTTGGAAGTAAATGCACACTGCTATGATTGAGTAACGCCCTCGCCACTACATGTGTAGAATTGTTTTGAAAACTTCAGCCATACATGTTTGAGCCAGAGTCTGATCCCGAATCAGAAAATGACGAACCTAAACCTCAAATACCAAATACCAATGACACATGGTAAAAACATTATTACTCACACTTGTGTGTTGGGACATTACTGTTGGGTCCAATACAGTCAGCACATCTTTATTTTTATTAACTGTGTCTTGTTTAAAAAAAAATAAAACTTAAGAGAACAAATAAACAGTGTCTTCCTGATACGATTTGGAACTTCATTAAAAAATAAAGTTCATCCACGCTTTCCTAATGTTACGATCACAAAGCAGCCAATGCAAAGACTGTATTTTTCCACAACTTGTCACTGCACAACATCTTGTAATCCTCGGAGGTATCTCTATCGTTTTTGCGTCTCTGTCATATTTACTCACCTCCTACTACATGCATGAATCGGTGGGTGGGCTAAAGAGGGAATGATGTAGAAGAAGGTGTTGATCTTCTTCTGTCTTTCGTCACACTATGATGTAATACTGAGACGAAATATTAAACGAACTGTTTTGACAGCCTGGTTTCAATAAAAGCTGTTTTTGGACTAAAGATGAAATTTTGAGTTCTGATGCTTACAGGATGTTTTTATTCTACAATAATGTCTTAGATGTCAAAAGATCAAGGAAATTTTATTTCTCAATTCATGACCCCTTTAATGTGGAGCTTCTAATAACAGCTTGCAGAAACTCATGGTGAGGGTTACTGGATTCAGCAAAATTCCCTCCCCAACTACAACTCATAAATAGCACAAAAAGACAAAAAGAAACTAACACAAAATGTTTGCAAATATAAAAACGGTAGATATGTTTTTCTTTTCTTATTTTTTACTTTTCGAAAAACAATTTAATAGTCCTCAGTGCTGAGGACATCGGAGTACTTCATTTAATTTACTTTATCATTTTGTAAAGAGTCACTTAAGAAGTAGAAGTAGCAGAAACAGTCCAGTCCTAATATACTTAAATTTGCAATACAACAACAGCTGAACTTTTCAACATCCACTTTATTAGGAACACCTGTACACTTGCTCATTTATGCATTTATCTAATCAGCCAATCATGTGGCAGCAGCACATTGCATAAAATCATGCAGATGCAGGTCAAGAACTTCAGTTAATGTTCACATCAAAGATAAAATGGGGAATAATGTTATCTCAGAGTTTCTCAAGAGTTTACACAGAATGGCGCTAAAAACAAAAAACATCTGGTATGTGGAGAGTCTGCAGGCTGAAACATCTTGTTTATGAGAGAGATCAGAGGAGAATTAATCTGACAAGAAGTCTATAAGAAATAGTAAATCTGAGGCTATCATGAGCACAGACTCACCCAAATTGGAGCGTTGAAGACTGGAAAAAGACCAGACATTCTGATGTTTGGTGTGAACATTAACTGAAGCTCTTGACCTGTATCTGTATGATTATTTTCAATGTGCTGCTGCCACATGATGATTAGCTGATTAGATAACTGCATGAATGTGCATGTGTTCCTAATATAGTGGCCAGTGAGTATAGATAGATAGATAGATAGATAGATAGATAGATAGATAGATAGATAGATAGATAGATAGATAGATAAAGATGTCTAATTACATAGATGCATGGCATCTTTGCTGTCCTTTGACATGTTTTGCTCCACTACAAGTGTGATATCTGCCTCATCATTAGGTGGTATCTCCCAGGAAGCAGTACTGTCCAATGTGAAGTTTGTTCATTCTCCGTTTACCCTGAGTCTAATTGCGACTCCTCCTTTCATCAAGCCATCTTTACCATACAACATCAGAGTAAGTTATGTCAGCTAAGAGGTAATAAAATGACGGGGGCGGTTGTGGTTCAGGTGGTAGAGCGGGTTGTCCACCAACCGTAGGGTCGGCGGTTCAATTCCTGGCCCACGTGACTCCACATACCGAAGTGTCCTTGGGCAAGACAGTGAACCCCAAGTTGCTCCCGATGTTAAGCTAGCGCCTTGCGTGGCAGCTCTGCTACCATTGGTGTGTGTGTGTGTGTGAATGGGTGAATGAGACACAGTGTAAAGCGCTTTGGATAAAAGCGCTATATAAGTGCGCCATTTACCATTTAATAAAATGACTGATGTGAATGTAGGACATATTAACTGGTTTTTGGTGACAGATCTGTTTGGATATCCTGGAGTTCTTCAGCTTTTTGCCCATTTTCTTTTTTTAGGTTTTGGTGAAGGACCCACTGGGTGAATCAGTGAGTGGAGTGCCAGTAAAGGCAAGAGCAACATTAACTAACAATAATAATGAACAGGAAGTGCTCAAATTCTATGGACGTACAGATGCAATCACACAGACATCCAGTAATGATGGCATTGCATATTTTGTTTGCAATATTCCAGAAAATGCTGATAGAGCTGAATTTACTGTGAGTAAACATTTGCAATATTATAGTGAAGTTTGATGTAGGATTAGCTTACAAATACATTGTCTCTTAAAAATAATAATAATAATAATAAAATAACAACATTTGAACGTTGTTAATTTTTTCCTATAAAAATCATTAAGAACCATAACAGGACCTGATGGTCAAAGGAAAAACTCTACTTGTTACTTATTTATTTATAAAAGAATTTACGCACATTTATACATAATTCAGTGACAGACTGCACAAGAATATTTACAGGTTAATAGAAAGGATTTTCACAGTACTTGAAACCTTCTAATCAATGTTACAATGTTTCAAATATAACAACATGAGTTTTGAATAATTTTGTATTTCAGTTTGAAACAGATGATGTGAATTATCCACCAGAAAGCCAGGCTCAGCTTAAAATCAGCACCGTGGCCTACAAGTCTATCAATCAGCGTTATCTGTATATCAATTTACCTTCACATACCTCAACTTTTAAAGTAAACGACTATGCCAATATCAACATCAACTTTCACTATCGTGACTATCTTCCACTTAAGACCTTCAGTTACCAGGTAAGAGTTTGTCAAATGTCAAATGTCCACACTTGTCCAGTAAAGAAGGAAAGTAATTGCATTATTTTATTAATTTGCTTGCTTGTTTAATTTTTTTCATAGATCATTTCAAAGGGGAAAGTGGTAAAGTTTGACACAGAGCCGCGCATATCTGACAAAGTCCAAAGCATCAACTTTAAGGTGACATCGAACATGGTGCCATCTGCCCGTCTGGTGGTCTATTACATCCTGTCTGGAGAGCAGAGAGCTGAATTGGTTGCAGACTCTGTGTGGTTCGACGTCAAGGCCAAATGTGTCAATGATTTAGATGTAATATTATAGCTTCAATATTATCATCAGATTTATTTATTTTATGAAGATAATTAAAAGACAAAGAACTACAAACTAATATATACACACTATAGATGCCCTGGCAGTGTTTCTTAGAATTGCTTGATTTTCTATATTTTTCCCGTCTGTTTTACAGTGGGGGAAATAAGTATTGAACACGTCAAAAAAGATTCCTTTAAATATATTTCCAATGAAATTTTCCCCAGACATCAGTATTAATTCAAGAAATCCAGAAATATAAAGAATTCACAACATTAAATTCCACAAATAAAGTTAGGAATAATAAAGTGGAATGACACAGGAAAAAAGTAAGAAAAAGCAGTTCTCCAAAGCAAGGTAAAGCGAGTAAACAACTGAAATCCATAAATAGTCAGAAAGTAATTATACTTCCTATCTGTGCAAATTAATATCAGCTGGGTTAGTAAATTGATGGTCTATAAAAAGCCTTTTTGTTACCAAGGTGTCACACAAGAAAAATCTCATGATGGGTAAAAGCAAAGAGCTCTCCCAAGACCTTCAGAACCTTATTGTTGCGAAACATATTAATGGAATCAAATATAGACGTATTTAAAAACTTCTGAATCTTCCAGTAAGCACCATTGGGGCCATTATCCGCAAATGGAAACAACATCACTCCATCATCAAAAAGCCACGCACAGGAGCTCCTTACAAGATTTCTGACCAGGGAGTCAGAAGAACAGGCAGAAGAGTAGCCCAAGAGCCAAGGACCACTCGGAAAGAGCTCCAGAAACACTTGGAGGCATCAGGTACCATCGTCACAGTGAAAACAATAGGCAATGCACTCCACTGGTCACACTCGCCCTGCAAGACTACATTACTAAAGAAAGGGCATGTCGAAGCTAGTTTAAAGTTTGCTACAACTCATTTGGACAAGCCTATTAAATACTGGGAGAGTGTAGTCTGGACAGACGAGAGCAAAATATATTTTTTTGGCTGTCATACTACACTCCATGTTTGGAGAAGAAATGGCACTGCACATCACCCTAAAAACACTACACCAACAGTGAAGTTTGGAGATGGAAACATCATGGTGTGGGGCTGTTTTTAATCACATGGTACTGGCAGACCTCATATAACTGAAGGAACGATGAATGGAGCCCTTTACCGGGAGATTCTTGAGAAGAATCTGCTGCCATCCACCAGGATGATGAAGATGAGACGTGCGTGGACTTCCAGCAGGACAACGATCCAAAGCATACAGCAAAGGAAACTCTCATTTGGTTTCAGAGGAAAAAAAATCAAGGTTAGACTGGCCCGGTCAATCACCTGACTTGAATCCAACTGAACAAGATTTAAAGACAATATGTTTAGAAGAATGGTCCAAAATCACACCTGAATACTGCGGCCCATTAATTTCTTCATACAGGAAGTGTCTTGAAGCTGTCATTACAAATAAAGGCTTCTCCACTAAGTATTAAATAAATTTCAGTTAGCGTGTTCAATACTTTTTCCTGCGTCATTCCTCTTTATTACACATAACTTCATTTATGGAGTTTCATGTTTGGATTTCTTTATGTGTGTGGATTTCTTGAGTTAATACCAAAGTCTGGTGAAAATTTCATTTGAATAGCCTCATTGGAAATGTATTTCCTGAAAAAAAGATTTGACGCGTTCAATACTTATTTCCGCTACTGTAGCTGAACTTGGCAGCTCACAACAAGGACTACAAACCTAAAGACACTCTTACGTTGTCAGTAAATACTAAGAGTGTGAATGAAAAGTCCCTGGTGGCACTGTCAGCTATAGACACGGCCCTGTACAACCTCATTTCCAGTGATAAAGATCCACTAAACAAGGTCAGTATGCACACTTCCATTTATGATGACAATGATGATGATGATGATGATGATGATGAGGATGATGATGTAGTATGTACTTATGATGGTGTCATTTTTAAAGGTACTGCATCAATTTGAGCTCAGTGACCTTGGCTGTGGAGGAGGAGGAGGCCGAAATAATGCTGACATCTTCAGCCGTGCTGGACTGACATTTCTTACTAATGCAAATGTTGAGCCTTTCGATACAGGTAAATGTTTTACTTAAATTCAGGATGTAGTTTTAGATCCCTAATGAGTGTGACAGTGGACAATGGTGTCAAGGAAAAACTTTGTGAGACAACATGAAGAAGAAACATAGAGAGGAACCAAACTCAAAAGGGTCATCTTGTGGGTTATATCGGACAGTGGGATTATAAATCATTCACTATTCATTTGTAAAAGATTAAGGGTTGATAATACTAAGGCATGTTCAGTATGAGCACACTGTGAATAAGAGCTCTTAGATTCGAACAGGACAGTTTTTATGATTACAGCAACAGGTACAAATCCACAGTATACAGATGAGTTTATCCATTGATGAAACTGTTTTTACGAAGCATCAGGATGGATAGGGTATTAATGGCATGTACTGGACAACCATTTTAGTCCATTATGTCAGCTGTTTTGTTTAACAATGATTACTTATAAATTCAGTCATTTTATTTATTCATTTATCTTCAGTAACCACGTTATCCTGGTCTGGGTCAAGGTGGAACCTATACCTGAAACATGTGTGTGAAGTAGATGAGTAAACATAGAAACAAAATTTTTGTGTTTGGTAAAGGAGCTGTCTTTATTTTACAGATGAGACCTGTACAGCTTTGGTCAGACCCAAACGCTCCACTCTTTCAGTCACGGAGATGCAAGAATATGGTCAGCTTTTGTGTGCCTAGTTTGATTAATCAAAACTATTAGAACCCATCTCAGTAATTATGTTAGCTCATGGAATATTTTTTTTATGAAATGCATTCAACAGCAGCTTTACATACACTTGGTTCGGTCAGGCGAATAATCAGAACAATGTGGAGGAGGGCTCAGTAACTTCAAATAATATTTTGAAGATTTCTGCTATAATTTGCCTTACCTTTTTGATCATAAAATGTAAATGCAGGCTTCCTCTGGGGCTAATTGTGCTGCTTTCTGTAAACAAGCTAGCTAATAAACTATAATGTTTTCTGCCATCACATTTAAAGTGACTCGGACCCCCTATAGCAGGAGTGTCCAATCTTATCCGTGGCCTGTGTGGGTGCAGGTTTTCATTCCAACCAAGCAGAAGCCACACGTGAATCTATTGAAAGTCAAGATCGACTGATTAAACAGGTGAAATCAGGTGTGGCTCCTGCTTGGTTGGAATGAAAACCTGCACCCACACCGACCCTTTCCGGATAAGATTGCCCACCTCTGCCCTATAGAATCAATAGTATGTCTGCCAAATCCCATAAATGTAAATGTAAATGTATGTACAGCTGCCCTAAGAATGCATTTCAATAAATAAAACACCCATGAGTGCTGTGAATAATAATAATTTTTTAAAAATGATCACGATATCAAATGATTTTCAATAAATCGTTCCTTGTTTGCAGCCAATAAATACAATCATTATAAACTATGCTGCCTGGAGGGAATGAACACCAGCCTGGCTCTAGACACCTGTCTGTCTGCAACCACGAAACTCTCAACTCCACACAAACAGTGCAAGATAGCTTTCCGTGTATGTTGTGACTTTGCCCAAAAGCATCAGAAAGAAAAGGAGAGCATGGACACTCTTGGTTATTCAGGTATTTTTTACAAGTGAAAATTTAATTATGACTTGTAAAATGTTTACTCTTTCTTGTAAGGAGAGCATTTTCACTGGTAAGAATTACATTATATGTTCTAATGTTAATGAGCCATGATCATTTGCTTTGTGCTTCTCTTAAAAAGACAACACCAAGTACCATGTATTGACTTTTTTTTCTCTCTTTAAGTCATTTTCAAAAGAGAGTACAGCTTACATATTAACACATTGTGTGGCACACACAAGTATTTTAAATTCTTTTTTAAATTGTTCAAAAGTTTTGCAAAAACTCAATATTTGAAAATTAAGCTTGTGATATCAACAATTTAATTTTTAAAAGTCAAAGTTATATTTCTGATTTCAGGAATTCAGTTTTGACAAATTTAAATAATTAATTATCACTACAAAAAAATGCAGTTCAACTAATAAAAATGTTTCCACCATTAAAACGAATGGTGAAAACTCATAATTTGCACAAGAACTAAGTTCACCATTGGTGAGTGTTTTAAATCTGAAACATTTGCAATTAGCAATTTTTAAAAACTATTTAAAATGCTTGCGTGTGCCAAACAACATGTTAACATGTTAGCTGTACTCTCTATTGAAAATTACTTTAAAAGAAATGAAAATCCAATACATGGTACTTGTTGTCTCTTTAAGAAACACACAAAGCAATTCTTACTAGTTCTTACAAATTCACTTCTTACTAGTAATAATTTTACTTTCACCATATAATTTGCAAAAATATTTGCAGTATAAAATGACATGTTTACTAGTATAAAATTTTATTTCTACTAATGAAAATGATATTCTTATTATTAACTAGTGGAAATAAAACTTTCACTTGTGGTATTCAAATTCCTGACATCAAGAAAGCCACATTGACTAAAACTAACATCGTTTTGATCAGGGTTTCAAGTCGACACCCCTTTGACTGCTGTTCAGAAAAAGCTTTCTACTCTCTCTCTCAATGAAAATTTGGAGGAAAACGGTGGGTTTATGTGTTTGGTATTTGTAATATCATTTGTAATATTTTTGCTCTGTCAGGTATTCTTTGTTTGTTTGGCATAATGAAAAACTTCAGTTTAATGTAAAGATAACACTCTAAAGTTAAACTATAACATTTGTTTTGATGATGCACGGTCAACCCATTGAGAAATTTTGTAAATGTGAATCGTAAAAAAAAATCAGCAAACAGGACCTCAGGAGTGGCAGGAATGGAGAGTCACATTTACGAAAATATAACTGCTTTATTGTATTAATCAGAGTTTGGATTTGACACACCCTGGACTGCTGTCCGGAGAAAGCGTTCTACTATCCCTCTGAATGATAAGATTGAGGAAAACGGTGGGTTTTTGTGTTGGTATCTGCAAAATTAGAACCATCTTAATGAGATTTTGTAGATATGTTGAAAGAAAATGTATTATTTCTTCTCTGCAGCTAAAAATTATGGAAAGTTTAAAGCATGTTGTCTGGAAGGAACTGACAGTAGCCCGACTCTGGAGACCTGTGCGGATCGTGCCCGGAAGTTGCAAACCAAATTCCAAGGGTGTAGGATAGCGTTCCGTGACTGTTGCAGATTTGCCGAAAAGCTCCGAAAAGAAAGTATAGGTTTCAGCCTTGCTCGTTCAGGTATTCTTTGGTTGCTTGGAACCATGAAAAACTTCAGTTTTATGCAAGTGTGAAATGCTGTAAAGGTAAAGTGGTAAGATTTGTTAAAAAGCAGGAAATAAATACCATGTCTCATCTGAGTGCAGAAATAGATTTTTTGCTGAATGTGAAGACAGAGCAGGTCCGCAGCTACTTTCCAGAGAGCTGGTTGTGGGAAGAACATGAAACCGAGAGGTGGGGAAATTATAACATTAACATTATAACATTAACAAGTAAAATGTACTTGAAATTTACACTGAATTTTAAACTTGAATAAAACACCTTGTAGGTCTGGATTGGTACAAGTCACTAAAGCTCTTCCTGATTCTCTGACTACATGGGAGGTCAAAGCTGTTGGGGTGTTCAACAATGGTGAGATAAGGCAACTGCTTTATATTAGCCCCATCAGGTGGTAAATGAGGGAATACCACTTCCAGCAAAACTAATAAATAAGTACATGAGAGACAAATTAATTTACAATTATCAAATGAAACACAGTTTGGTCTTCCATATAAGAGGTTTTTGGGGGGGGGGTTTGGTTTTTTTTGATGCTATGTGCTAATGTATCTCACCTTTTGCACCACAATACAGGAATATGTGTAGCAGATCCCCTGCGACTGTCAGTTCGGCAGGCACTGAGTGTAGATGTGCCTCTGCCTTACTCTATAGTGCGTGGAGAGCAGATTGAGCTCAAGGGATCAGTCTATAATGACTATGATAAAGAAACAACAGTAAGAGTTCTATCTCCTTCATTAATACCACTTTATTTGTGTTTAATATTCTTGTGGTCAATGAGACAATCATAATTAGGTACAGCATTTACATGGAAATAAGATTTCTGGTGGCTTTAAGTAAGTAAATTTGATGTATTATCATGATAATAATATATTAAGTATCTATCTATCTATCTATCTATCTATCTATCTATCTATCTATCTATCTATCTATCTATCTATCTATCTATCTATCTATCTATCTATCTATCTATCTATCTATCTATCTATCTATCTATCTATCTATCTATCTATCTATTATCCCGGCCCACTCAATTACGGATTATTTCTAAACTTATAACATTTTTGTCGTTCCAAGATTTGGAGAAGGTTATTCATGCTTTTATCACATCACGCTTAGATTATTGTAATTCATTGTACTTCCTCAGTCATCTCTTGCTCGTCTCCAGATGGTTCAGAATGCAGCTGCAAGGAAGTTGACCAAGGCAAAGAAATTTGATCATGTCAACCGAATTTTAGCATCGCTCCACTGGCTCCTGGTCCATTTTAGGATCCAGTTTAGATTCTGTTGTTTGCCTTTAAAACTCTTAATGATCAAACTCCTTCTTTTCTCAAAGATCTTCTTACACCACATTCATCTAGCAGATTTCTAAGATCTTCTGATAGGTTTCTTCTGTATGGCCCATCGATCCTGTTTAAAAAATAGGGGGATAGAGCTTTTTCAGTTGCCGCCCCTTGTTTATGGAATCGATTGCCACTGGACATCTGCCTCATACCTTCAAATGATCATTTTTCAAAAGAGGCTAAAAGCGTATCTTTTCTCCCAGGCATTTGAATATTTTTTTTTTTTTACTATTGTCTATTGTCTGTCATTAATTGGTTTTATTCTGTTTTCTATTTTACTTTTCTTTACTCTGTTCAGCACTTTGGTCAGCTTTGCTGTGTTAAATGTGCTTTATAAATAAAATTTACTTACTTACTTACTTACATACACTCATAACTGATCCACATCTCTGGGTCTCTCTCTCTCTCTCTCTCTCTCTCTCTCTCAATGATCAGTACAGTGTAACTTTGTCAGCATCAGAGGGTGTGTGTGTGTTTCGGGGAACACTTCTGACAGATGATGGTTACCGACAATTTAACAAAGGCAGGATTCAGGGCCATTCTGTGGAACAGGTCCAGTTCTTCATCATGGCAATAGAAGTGGGCAGTCATAAACTCAGCTTCACTCTTACAACCAGCTTGGGAAGCGAGACAGTGGTCAAGACACTGAGAGTAGTGGTAAGATAGCACCAAAACATTTGTCAAGTCAGATGAATTACATTTTAAAAATGGTCATCAGGTCTGCACATTTATTTTCAATATTCCTACTTCTTGTCATGTTTGTTGATGCTAGTGTAGATATACACATACTACAATGCAATATTTTTGACAGATGATTTGATTTTTTAATAGCCAGAGGGCATTAGGAAGGAAATTTTTATTGGACGCAGGATTGATCCAAATGGCATCTATGGTAAGAGCTTTCACATGAATTCCATTGTTCTGGAAAGATGTAACTTGTACATGTCAAGTAGTACTGTCAGGCTATCTACAAAAAAAGCACTGCTGTTTTTCATCAGGCACATCTGTGACACGTATTGAGCTCAGAAACTCCCTTCCTCCAAATATTGTGCCCAAGTCCACTGTAGAACGTCTGCTAACAGTAAACGGTGAGTTGTCTAGGAAAGAAAAGTCTTTAGCCAATAGTGTCAAGCTTAGAATAATTCACAGTTTTGTGATCATGCCCAAGCCATAGACTACTATCCTGCCTTTTCTCTGTTCAGGTGAGGTGCTGGGAGAGTTGCTGTCCATCATTATAAACCCAAAAGGGATTGTGCAGTTGACTAGCCTGCCCAAAGGCTCTGGAGAGATGGAAATTATGGGTCTTCTTCCCATCTTCTATGTGTATGATTATATTGAGCAGTCTGAGCAGTGGGGAAAGATAAGCAAATTTGGAAACCACATTCTACTAAAGAGAATGCTAAATCAGGGTAGGTCATGTTTTATACTAGACCAGATGTTGGAGGACATAAAACCTTCATGTCTCTGACACACTAGCTTAAGTTGAAGGTGCAACACATAAGGATTTGAATAATTGTAGGCGTAGAGCCTTTTAGAACATCTAAGCATGTGGTTATTTGATTTAATTGTTGCACTCATAACAAGGCTTTCAAAGTTTTAAATATTGGCTCAAGCATCTGAAGGGATTTTCATGACAATATGGTTGCTTCTATAATATGTGTGATAGGATAGAAAGATTTCATCACAAGATAAAGCTGATCAGTTAGTAGAACTTTGTATTGATTTGCAGTGACTCTTCTCTCTAAGGGAGTATAACAGAGCCATGGTTGTTTTGTTTTTTTACTTTGTTACCCATCTGTATTACACCATATTATCAATGTCCAGGCAATCGTTGAAGAGATGAATTTCTATCAAGATTAATTTAAAAGCAACTTCTATTTCTCCCAGGTATCACCAGTGTTATGTCATTTAAGACTAAGTGGGAGAACAATTTCAGTTTATGGAAGAACAAAGGACCCAGCACATGGTAAGTAATAGTCTGACTGTAAGTAACAGTGGTTTTATGCCTTCTTCACCAGATGTTATCTAATCTGATCTAGACTCAGTTTCTCAAAGCATCATGGGTTATGGCTTTTAATCATCAACATAATATAAATATCATATTTTATCTACTACTACCATGTCCATAATTTCAGTGCTACAATACAAACTAGACTGATATGCATTAAATTGTAATTAAAACACACTGAAATGTAACTTTTATACAGGCTGACTGCTCTGGTGGTGAAGACTCTGGCTTCTGTGAACAAATATTCCACAGTGGATCATGATATACTGTCCGGTTGTGTCCGCTGGCTGATTACATGTCAGAATCCAAATGGCTCATTTAATGAGATATCCAGCTACAAGCCTATAAAGCTCATGGTACAGTAATCACACTTTTGATACCTATATTTAAGTTTGGATTAAATCCACCAACATTTGTTCTCAGCAACACATAGGATCAGTGGCAACTGGTGGTGATATTGGATGGATGAGCTAAAATCAAATACAGTGAGGGAAAAAAGTATTTGATCACCTGTTGATTTTGTAGGTTTGCCCACAAACAAAGAAATTATCTATAGTCTATAATTTTAATGGTAGGTTTATTCGAACAGTGAGAGACAGAATAACAACAAGAAAATCCAGAAAAACGAATGTCAAAAATGTTAGAAACTGATTTGCATTTTAATGAGGGAAATATGTATTTGACCCCTCTGCAAAACATGACTTAGTACTTGGTAATGACTTAGTAATTACTATTCATTTTCAATTTCCTGGCTGAGGGAAGGAGGTTCTCACCCAAGATTTGACAATACATGGCCCCGTCAAATCTACACCCTTTGATGCGGTAAAGTTGTCCTGTCCCCTTAGCAGAAAAACACCCCCAAAGCATAATGTTTCCACCTCCATGTTTGACGGTGGGGATGGTGTTCTTGGGGTCATAAGCAGCATTCCTCCTCCTCTAAACACGACGAGTTGAGTTGATGCCAAAGAGTTTTGGTCTCATCTGACCACAACACTTTCACCCAGTTGTCCTCTGGTGGTCAGATGAGACCAAAATGAACTCAACTGAACAGTTACAGTAGTTTTTGCTTCTTTTTTATTATTAGTTTGTTTCTGTTATTTCTGTTATTTGGTTCAATTTTTGTCTTTTCTGCAACAGCAACTTAATGACAAATAGACTTATATCAAATATATTTACATATACACTATATGGACAAAAGTTTACAGACACCTGACCATCACACCCATATATGGCACTTCACCAAACTGTTGCCACAAAGTTGGAAACACACAGTTGTATAGAATGTCTTTGTATGCTGTAGCATTACCATTTCCCTTCTGTGGAACTAAGAGACCCAAACCTGTTCCAGCATGACAGTGCCCCTGTACACAGAGAGAGGTCCATGAAGACATCGTTTTCCAAGGTTGGAGTGAAAAATCTTGAGTGGCCTGCACAGAGCCCTGACCTGAACCCCACTGAACACATTTTGAATGAACTGGAATGCCAACCCCAGGCTTTCTCACCAGACAACAGTACCTGACCTTACTAAAGCTCTTGTGGCTGAATGTGCACAAATTCCCACAACCACAGACCAAAATCAAATGGAAAGTCTTCCCAGAAGAGTGGAGTTTATTATAACAGCAAAGGGGAACTAAATCTGCAATGGGATGTTCAGCAATCATATACAGGAGTGATGGTCGGGTGTCCACAAACTTTTGGCCATATTGTGTATTTAAATATATGTACTGTGCTGTAAAAAAAAAAAAAAAAAAAGTATGTGCCTAACCCTAACAATAACCCTGATTTCTTCTGTTTTTATGTATATCTCATATCAAATCAAAGATAAAAACCTGAGTAAACACAAAATACAGTTTTAATTATAATGTTATTTATTGAAGCTAAAAAGTTATCCTATACCGAACTGGGCCTGTGTGAAAATGTATTTGCCCTCATAGTTATGAAGGATGAAGTTGGTTAAAAGGTTTTACCTTGTAACATACTATGCCAAAATTGAAAGAAATTCCATATATGATGAAGGTGATTAGAAGAAAATGATTGAAATGCAGCACCCTGGGAAGGTTTATAAATCTATTTCAAAGGCTCTGGGACTCCAAAGATCCACAGTAAGAGCCATTATCTCCAAATGGAAAAAACGTGGCACAGTAGTGAACCTTCCCAGAAGTGGCCTTCCAAAATTCCTCCAAGAGAACAGCAACGACTCAACCAACAGTCACTAAAGAGCCAAGGACAACATCAAAGCACCTACAGACCTCTCTTGCATCAATAAAGGTCACTGTTCATGACTTCACTATCAGAGAGACACTGGGCAAAAATGGCATCCATGGAAGAGTGGTGAGGTGAAAACCACTGCTAACCCAGAAGAACATTAAGGCTGGTCTGAATTTTGCCAAAACACTCCTTGATGATCCTCAAACCTTTTGGGAGAATGTTCTGTGGATTGATGATTGTAAAGTGGAATTGTTTGGAAGACAGGGGTCCCGTTACATCTTTCACAAACCAAACACAGAATTCCACAAAAAGAACATCATACCTATGGTCAAGCATGGTGGTGGAATTGTTCCTGCTTCAGGGCCTGGGCAACTTGTAATAATTGAGGGAAACATGAATTCTGCTCTCTAACAGAAAATCCTAAAGGAGAATTTTTGGTATACAGTCTATAAATTGAAACTCAAACACAACTGGATTATGCAGCAAGACAATGATCCAAAGCAATGAACCAAATCCTAGCCATAGAAGTATTGAAAGACTGATCTTCAGTTATCGTACGTGTTTGGTTGCAGTTATTGCTGGTAAAGGTGGCACAAACAGATTTTAATTTTAAGAGGCAATTAGTTTTCGCATGGGTGATAGGTGTTGGTATTAGGTTTTTTTGTTCAATAAAAAATATGTATTTTGGAAAAACTGTATTTTGTGTTTACTCAGGTTGCCTTTGTTTTATGGTGTATTTTGTTTGAAGATCTAAATTTATTTAGTATGAGATATACACAAAAAGGGAAGAAATCAGGATACTTTTTCACAACACTGTATATAACATTTAAATATGTATATAGTATATTATATACATTGTGATGTCTCACTTTTTCAAGGGTGCTGGGGCAGATGTCACTGAACAGTCTGTGTATCTCACATCATTTGTCGTAATTGGGATCAAAAATGCATTGACAATTCCCAAGTCCAACTTAGAGGTAAGAATGTTTTGTCTCTAGTTTACTGTATTATGAAATAATAGAGTGTATCATTTCATATGTAGCAGCCTAACATTTCAGATATCTGTCTCATCAGATATATAAACAAGCTGTGGACAAGGCGACAGAGTACTTGTCCTCACAGGTGACAAAGGTGAAAAGTCTATATGTGAGAGCTATAGCAGCGTACGCCCTGTCTTTTGTTGACCTCCATAACCGACATGGAGTCATACTCTATGATAAGCTTAAAAAAGAGTCACAGATTAAAGGTGAAGAGTAATTTCACATCTACACCAAGCATTAAATGTCATGTGATAAAATAAGTACAATCCATGGAAATTGATGGTTGTTTGACATATTTGGATGAGCAAACATTTGATCCTCTATGAAGCAGTACCTATTAATAAAGGTGATATTTTGTAGTAATTTTCACAATTTAAATTAACAAAAAACAGATCAGTGACACAGAAAAAGTAAGTACATCTCTACATTTATCACACCTTCAAATCCATAAAAATAAAATCAGGTGTTGAAGATTGGGTGCCAGTGCTTAGAACCTGCTTAGAGAGTACTGGTGGAAGCTGTCTTATTTATACACCTCTCATATCTAGTGTCCCTTAGTTATTGAGGTGTGTGGTGTCAACATGCCAAAATCTAAAAAGTTCTTTAAGATCTTCAAAAAAAAATCTTTAAAAAGATCTCCAAATTATTTGAAATACATCAATCCACTGTAAGGAAAATAATCAATAAATGGCACAAATTTAAAACGATTGCCAATTTGTCCTGGACTGGCTGTCCCAGCAAATTCGGTCCAAGAGCAGACTGTCTGATGCAGAAAGAATGCAGTACATGCAAGAAAATCCTTTAACATCTTGCAACTGAAATAATATTGTGTGGAAGAGTAGTCAAAAATTCCAACAAGCCTGGTGGACAATTATACAAAACGCCTACAACAAGTTACTTCCGCTAAAGAGTGTACTTATTTCTTCACATGACTCTATGTGTGTGTGTGTGTGTGTGTGTGTGTGTGTGTGTGTGTGTGTGTGTGTGTGTGTGTGTGTGTGTGTGTGCGCACATACACATACTGCACATACATGCACACTGTATATAGAATTATTTTACAGAGATTTCTGAATTTAGGAAACCCAGTAACTGTCCGGTTTTGGGAGGAGAACGAAGCCCCTCAGGACCCACTAAAGCCAAACAGGGCCTCTGCACTGTCAGTAGAGACCACTGTCTATATACTACTCAATACTTTACTCAGAGGAGACACAACATATGCCAAGCCAATAATTCAATGGCTCACTGATGATCAACGATATGGAGGAGGTTTCCACTCAACACAGGTACACAGCCACAGTAAAAAGAAGTATGGCATGCAATCAAAGAAAATAAATATGCCATGCAAAATGCCTACATGGCTAAAAATAAATGAACGCAAGCACAGGCCAATAACCATTGTGCAAATAATACATTTTGCTAAATTGAGATTCTCTATGGCATAACAAGGCTGGTTACAGCTCTCTCATACACAAACACATGCATGATGTGCTCAAAATGTCTTATGTCTAATATATGTTAAGGATCTTATTGCTCTGATCCACAGGACTCTATTCTAACACTGGAGGCCTTGACCAAATACAGTACCTTAGTTCGTAGAGCAGTTTTACAAATGGACGTTGACGTGTCATACCGGAAAAAAGGCAGTATCACCCGTGTTACTCTGACCCAGAGTATCCCTGTGGTCAAACCCATTAAGGTATGATGTCTCCGGTCTGTGATGAGATTTACTATTTTAAAAAAAAATGTGTTCTTAAAAGATTTCCAAAAAAAAATTATGTTCTTAAGTGTATTTAATCATAAAGAATAACACTCTGAACTGTTATTTTGAAAAGATTGAACATGCTGATGATGTCATACTGAAAACAGGATACAGCACAGGGGTGTCATTTGCTAATGTAAGTGTCACACAAATATCACCTAAGTATTCTGTGATAAGCACAGTGAGATGATTGTTTTGGGTGACATTTTGTCCCTATTATTTATCTAGACATATCTGCCAATTTTGCTGTCAAAGCGTGTTTTGTTGGGCACATGGGCATAATAATTTTAATCTTTCTTTCTTTTTTTCATATGTATTTTTCCTTTTCTTCTCCTTTTCTTTTATTATATTTCTTTCTCTCTTTGTCTAAGGACTGGCTTTAATAAGTCCATAAAAATTTAATTTTATATATTGCTAACAAAGTCCTTATGGTCCTCCAAAGGATCTCTGGATATATATGTCTGTGTGGCTTTTCCATTAAAAGCAAACAGTTCATTAGCTTATGATCTTTCTTCCACAGTTAAGAACAGTGTATTATGAAACGAGAGAAAACAACAATAATTGCAACTTTGACATATCAATAGATGTTCATCCACGAAACGCAAATTCAAGAGGTATGTTGTTGTAGTGATTGTTCATAGCATTTCTATTTAGAAATGAATACCATTTAATATATAGATGACCTTCTATTTCACCAGATCCTATTCTTCTCTCACCACGGATAGTGGCCTGTGCCAAGTGAGTACACAGCTGTAAATTCTACAGAACAGCACATTCTATGGTCATTTTAAAAGACACAGTCAAAGGTATCTGAACCTTTAAGCTAACTGACATCTACTTACGTCCAATTATCTCTCTCAAACTGCATAACACAAGTGGGGGCCACTGAAAAAGCTTGAACCATGTTAATAACCATGAGTTAAGCATCCCTTTTGGCCAAAACATATTACTACAAAATAAACAAGCCAGTATTATTATGGCGCCCTCTGGTGGATGAGGGACCCTAAGCAACTGCTTACACATCTGTTTAATAGGGCCATACTGTAGAAACAGTGTACAGTCTTGGATAGTGCTTTATAGCACATAGTATTATGTCAATGCAAATAGTTTAAAACATTGTTTTAACAAAAATATATTTTCACCGAATGTCCTAGTAATGTTTATCTCACAGATATAAACCACGTGAAAATGAGGTTGAGATTGAGGCAGGTCACACAGTATTGGAAATTAATCTGCCCACTGGTGTGAGCCCAATCCAAGAGGACCTAAATAGGGTGAGACACATTCATGAGCTTCTTTAGTGCTGCTGAACCACAGAATTTGAGGGAAAATTATAACTATTCTTAATTCGCCACATATATTGCAGTTTAGGGATGGACTCGAGAGTCGTATTTCTGACTATGAAATAATAGGCAGCCAAGTGATTCTCCAGATAGATTCCGTGAGTATATGTTCTCATGATCTTTGGGTCATGAGTAACAAACATTAAGTAATAATACTGATGTGTAAAAATCTGTTTGATTCTGCATAGTACCTCTTTTATGGTTTATAGATACCCTCAGATGAGTTCTATTGTGTGGGCTTCCGTATACAAGAGGTGTTTAGAACTGGATTGAACAGTGCTTCTGTGTTCAAAGTGTATGAGTATCATGATCCAGGTAAAGCATGTCTCTAAAGGTGGCCTGTGGTCCATTCTTCTGGACTCATAAATTATAGACCCAAGAACATATCGTGTAATATGTACTGAATTATAACGACAAATATTCCAAACTTTCCATACTTGTTTTTGTCTACAGACAGTCAGTGTACAAAGTTATACTACAGTGAGAGCCGCAAGCTTCTCCGTCTCTGTGAGGCAGACCAGTGTCAGTGCATGGCAGGTAAGCCTCACATATACTTTCATACACAATTTAATTTAAGTTCTGAATAATAAAGATCATGATAAACAGAAAAGGTATATACACGCTGTCTAACTCCCTGTTGCCCCTCCTGCTCCACAGCGGAATGTTGCAAACTCAAGGCCAGCATTGACCCTTCTCTTACTGTTCAACA
Source organism: Ameiurus melas (assembly GCA_012411365.1). Classification (NCBI taxonomy): domain Eukaryota; kingdom Metazoa; phylum Chordata; class Actinopteri; order Siluriformes; family Ictaluridae; genus Ameiurus; species Ameiurus melas. The sequence continues at coordinate 12,511,378 of CM022773.1, read as the reverse complement.
GAAAATACGCGACGTTTGCAAAGACAACATCAAATATGGTAAATACTCAGTCAATAAAACATGGAGCCCAATTATCATATGCAGAAGTAAAGAACGCAAAAGTTGGACATCATTTGAAATTGTAGAAAATTTAGACATTTTAAGTAACTGCTTTTGAAAACTATTCTTTCTCTCAGCATTAAAAGTGAAAATAACGTCAGATGAAGCAGAAGGTGATTTTCTGACATACAATGCAAATGTGGAATCAGTCATTGAAAAAGGTGGGTGCACACATCTCTGGCTTCATCTAATATGAAAGATACGATAAATGAACATTCTCATGTACCCTTCTAAATTCCTTCTGCACCACAGGGTCATTAGACATTACAAAGTCAGATACACCTCAGGTCAGCTTTGTAACGAAAGCAACTTGTACCTCAACAAAGTTGGAAATTGGCAAGCAGTACCTGATTACGGGTGCAGAGATCATGACTATTCGAGTAAACCGTAGTTACAAGTAAGTCTCTGTCTTATGCTACATTTTCCTACCTATAATCCGTATGGAACTGTAGGGAATATGACTTCTGGCCAATTTTCATTAACATGTTTGAACAACAACTGAGTGTTGTATTATGATTTTGTTCTTGTGCAATCAGGTACAAGTTTCCATTGGACTCACAAGCTTTGGTGGAGTGGTGGCCCTGGGATTCCGAGTGCCAGACTAGCTCTTGCAAGCAATATACTAATGTTTTAAATGATTTTGAATTTGAATACCTTAATAGTGGCTGCCATTAGAGTGGCTGCTCTACATTTACAACATCCACATTCGTTCTGGAACTTTTTGGCATTTGTTGAAGATATGTATATTTCCGTATACAACCTCCCATAACAATGCATGTTTTAGAAGGGCTATGAAAATTATATTACACATAAGTTGCATTTTACATATAAAATGATCTACAGTGGTGCTTGAAAGTTTGTGAATCCTTTAGAATTTTCTATATTTCTGCATAAACATGACCTAAAACATATTCAGATTTTCACACAAGTCCTAAAACTAGATAAAGAGAACACAATTAAACCAATGAGACAAAATTATTATACTTGGCCATTTATTTCTTAAGGAAAATTATATATAGCATTATATATATATTACAATATTACATATCTGAGTGGCAAAAGTATGCGTACCTTTAGGGTTAGGAGTTAATTTGAAGTTGAAATTAGAGTCTGATGTTTTCAATCAATGGAATGACAATTAGGTAAGTAAACTCCCTATTTTACTTAAAGAACAGGGATTTATCAAAGTTTGAACTTCTCAACACGTTTGTGGAAATGTATCATGGCACGAATAACTGAGATTTCTGAGGACTTCAGAAAAAGAGTTGTTGATGCTCATCAGGCAGGAAAAGGTTAGAAAACCACCAAATAGAGTTTGGACTCCACCAATCCACAGTCAGACAGATTGTGTACAAATGGAGGAAATTTAAGACCATTGTTATCCTCCCCAGAAGTGGTCGACCAACAAAGATCACTCCAAGAGCAAGACGTGTAATAGTCCACGAGGTCACAAAGGAACCCTGGGTAACTTTCCAGAACCTTCACGCTAACTAAAAAAAACAAAACACACCTTTACTCTGTGCACTTTGTGAACTCAATTAAAGTATCTTGTATAGTACCACTACTTATATTGTTTTCTGATTGATATATCGCTTTTTTATTTGTAAGTCGCTTTGGATAAAAGCGTCTGCCAAGTGAATAAATGTAAATGAATAAATGTAACTTCTAATCAACTAAAGGCCACTCTCACATTGGCTAATGTTAAGGTTTCTGAGTCCACCATCAGAAGAACACTGAACAACAATGGTGTGCATGGTAGGATTGCAAGGAGAAAAAATACTGCTCTCCAAAAAGAACATTGCTGTCCCTCTGTAGTTTGCTAATTATCACGTGGACAAGTCAGAAGGCTAATGGAAAAAATGTTTTGTGTATAAATGAGGCCAAAATAGAGTTTTTGGTTTAAATGAGAAGCATTATGTTTGGAGAAAGGAAAACATTGCATTCCAGCATAAGAACCTTATTCCATCTGTGAAACATGGTGGTGGTAGTAGTATAATGGTTTGGGTTTAGTATAAGTCCTGACCTTAATCCAATAGCAAGCAGTTCATGTGAGGAAACCCACCACCGTGCCAAGCTGTTCTGTAATGAAAAATGTTAGTGCAGAAGCCTAAGATGACTAAGTGTACGATTAAGAGTGATTGAAGACATGCATGGTAGGTTGATTGGTGTGTCTAAATAGTGTATGAATGTGTGTGTGAATGTGTATGTGCCCTGCGATGGACCGGTACCCTGTCCAGGGTGTACCCTGCCTTGTGCCCGATGCCTCCTGGGATAGGCTCCAGGCTCCCCGCGACCCTGAAGAAGGAGTAAGCGGTTGAAGATGGAATGATGAAAAAACAATCAGCATTTTAAGAGTGACTAGATGATAAACCAGCATTTGAACTGTGATAATGTTATAAAAATCCATTGTTTCTAAATAATAATAATAATAATAATAATAATAATAATAATAATAATAATAATAATAATAATAATAATCTGAATGAGCTATGATGAATTAATTGTGGCAAAAGGTCAGGTGTGACTAAAAGAGAAATGGGGGGAACCCTGCCTAAATGAGATGAGATGTTTCAGGATTGTATAAAAGCCTGTGCTACGATTGTATTCATTCAGACTATCTGCAGAAGTCTCCGTCTGTTGTGTTTTCAATAAAATTTTTGGCATCTTTAACCCTTTGAGAAGATCACATTTTTCTTCATTCTGATGTTTGATGTGAACATTACCTGAAGCTCTTGACCTGTATCTGGATGATTTTTTATTTTTTATATTTTTTTTTCCTTGTGCTGCTGCCACATGATTCAATAACTGCATTAATGTGCCGGTGTTCCTAATAAAGTGGACGGTGAGTGTAATTACCCCTGACTCTCACGCCAAACCCTCCACACAATTTTCTCCTTTAAAAGACTTCCTCCTTAATATTTGTGTACTAAAGGTATTAAGTCGAACCATCCATCCATGTTCTACCACTTACTCCTTCTTCAGGGTTGCGGGGAGCCTGGAGCCTATCCCAGGAGGCATCGGGCACAAGGCGGGGTACATCCTGGACTGGGTGCCAGTCCATCACAGGGCACAATCACATACACACTCACACACCCATTCATACACTACAGACACTTTAGACACGCCAATCAGCCTACCATGCATGTCTTTGGACTGGGGGAGGAAACCGGAGAACCCGGAGGAAACATGCAAAGAGGACATGCAAACTCCACACACCGGGGGAAACGGAGAACCCGGAGGAAACATGCAAAGAGGACATGCAACACACCAGGGCCAGGAAACCGGAGAACCCGGAGGAAACATGCAAAGAGGACATGCAAACTCCACACACACAGGGCCACGGCGGGACTCGAAGCCCGAACGCTGGAGGTGCGAGGCGAACGTGCTAACCACTAAACCACCATGCCCCCGTGTTAAGTCCTATATTAAGAAATAAAATAAATAAATAAAATCAAATAAAAATAACAAAAAATAAAACATTGTTAATAATGTCATAAATACTTTAACACTTCCTCCATTTCTTAAAGCAGCCTGCTGTTTTTCCTTTTGAAATCTGAAAATTGTCCATTATTATCTATCTATCTATCTATCTATCCATCCATCCATCCATTTATTTCATCATAATAATAAATTAGTTCGGACTTTTATTTTGACAGAATCGTATTACTGTGGTTTGTGTTAAACCCCCGGAGCTCAACCATGATCTGCTTTGAGGTTCTTTCTAATAAACGCGTTGTCACAGACCATAAACCGTGGACTTGTAACTAAACCCTTCAGAGAAAACATTGTCCGTGCTTGTGTTTTGGGAGAAGCTAGCGCGGTCCTGTACTGTCCGATTCCCACGTAGCGCTCTACCGTTAACGGCGTGCCCTCCGTTGTATCTCCATGGCAACAAACACAGCGTCCTGGCAGTGCTGCTTTCTAGCCGAGACACTCGCGCGTCCCCGGGGATACAGTGAGGATAAAGTTCGTAAGAAGGCAACGCGATTATTCCATGTTCTTCAGATATTCGGCAGTTAATCCGCGACCTAACAAGATTCGTTAAACGCGCTAGTTAAATTAGTTACAGCTAGCTAACTAAGTGACTATCTAAAACTACAACCGTTCTCTAATCTGATCTAATCTAATCTAACAACGTTGTGTGTTCGCGTCATGAATATTCACCAGCTCATTGGAGTGGACCGTGTTGCATAAGCGAGCTCGTTTGGATAGCTAGCTACCGATTCCCCGCCGAAGCCTAGCAGGCACTCGGCGGTTTTAACTGGCCAGCATGAAACGGGTGAGAGATTCACACAGAGCCTCGGCTGTGGAGACAGAGAACGTGTCCAGCAGACCGGTGAGTTCAGCTTGTCCTCCTGGAACCAGCCGGAATCTCACAGCAGCGAGTGAAGATGCAGCTGAACTCAGTGATGACGGTAAATTACAGCTCTTGTATCCATCCTTCCATCCATCTTCTACCGCTTAGTCCTTGTTCAGGGTCGCGGGAGAACCTGGAGCCTATCCCAGGGAGCATCGGGGACAAGCTGGGGTACACCCTGGACAGGGTGCCAGTAGCTCTTCTATCGTTTACCCTTTAAAAACATAATGTTCCCTCCACCAGCTGGACAGGACTTTCCATGATCATTCACACAAAGCTTTCAGGTACACAGTGACTGTCCTTGTATTTCTTCAGGACATGATGAGGGAAGGACATGACATTCAGGCATTCATCTTCTGGAACCGCTTTGTCCCACTCAGGGTCGTGCTGGATCCCTGGTGGAGCGGATCGGGTAACTCTAGGTGCAAGACGGGAGAAGTCACCCCGGATGGGACGCCAGTCCATCCCAGCACACCCCACTACACATACGTTCACACACTTATTCACATCAAAGGCTATTTATAGCAGCAGTCATGTCTACTGGTATGCTCGTGTGTGGTGAGAAGAAACACTGGAATAAAGTCGGTATGAGTTCGATATTCGCGGATATGCGGAAATTAAGGGACCGTCTCTAAAGTTACATACGACATTGTTAAACACGGGTGTAAGTTCAATAGCATTGGAAGGGAATGACTTACAGTCATATAACCAACTGTAAAGTGTTCATCCAGGTGTCAAGTATAATGCACACCTCTTAGATTTCTGATATTTATCAAAATAAGCAATTAAATTATATATTAATATTGCCATGTATTTGACTAGAGAATAGGCCCATACACAAAATATACCATTATTTAAAGCTCATTAGATTTTGAAGGGAATGTTATTGAGCTTCAAATAATGGTATATTTTGTGTATGGGCCCATTCTGTAGTGAAATACATGGCAATATTTATATATGATTTAATAGCTTATTTTGATAAATATATAAAAAAAAAATCTAAGATGTGTGCGTCATAGCTGACACCTAGATGAACACTTTACAATTGGTTGTGTGACTAAGTCATTCCCTTCAAATGCTATTGAAGTTCGAACCGTGTTTAACAATGTCGTATGTAACTTTCGAGACGGTCCCTTATTTTCCGCATATCCGAACGTATTCCGTATTCCGAACGTCAACGTCAAACCGACTCTATTCCAGTGGAAGAATTCAGAGAACCCTGAGGAAACCCACACATAGAAAACTAAACAGACAGTAATCTCAGCTCTGTATTGAACTGGGTCACAGGTCTGGTGCTGTGAGGAGGCAGTATGTGACATTTCATGTGCAAAAGGGTTACACATTTCATGCTGGTTTCAAAACAAACATGATTTTTTCGTAAATATATAATCAAAAGATATAACACAACGTTTTCCTTGTGTCTGGTGAAATTCCCCTATTGGCCCCCATCTATCATGGCCCCCTAATAGTCCCCATCTCTGAATTGGCTACATCACTCTCTCCTTTAATAGTTGGTGTGTGGTGTGGTTCTGGCGCAATATGGCTGCCATCGCATCATCCAGGTGGATGCTTCACACTGGTGGTGGTTGAGGACCCCCCATACAACATAAAGCACTTTGAGTGCCTAGAAAAGTGCTATATAAATGTAAGGAATGATGTGTCGGCTTGGGTTTGACAAAAGCGTTACCTTGCTTCTAGGTGGGAACATACGTGTTTGTGTGTGTGTGTGTGTGTGTGAAGGATGTCTTCCTGCATTGTGCCCACTGTTCCCAGTATAGACTCTGAATCCACCATGATCTTTAACAGTATAAAGTGGTTACTGATGCTGAATAAATGAATGAATAAACGATGTGACACTGTCAGAACAAACCTCTGTTTTGTCCCCCCCCCTAACATTTGTCAAACACTGTGAATCCAGGCCCTCTATATTTAAGGTTGTAATAATGCTGTCACTTTCACTCTCTTACATTTGGTTCGAAGATGAAACAAAATGCACAGGAACACGGTACATCACAGAAGACTTTATTAAGAAGTTAACCAAGCAAGACAATTTATCTCTTGTGCGCACCTTGAATCTGTCCACTCCTCATGGAGATAAAACCTTCCGGGTAAGACTGACTGACTACCTTTATTCTACTGCTCATAACCTATTGATCTGAGTGTTTATTCAGTGATATGTTTGCTGATTTGTTCTGTTAGTACATCGAGAACTTGGACAAGTGTGACCGTCTTCAAGTTCTCAATCTTAGTAACAACATAATTGAAAAAATGGAGAAATTGGAGAGGCTTCATCAATTGCGAGAGCTGCACCTTTCCAATAACAGAATAAGGTAATATATATATATATATATATATATATATATATATATATATATATATATATATATATATATATATATATATATATAATTTATTATTTATTTTTTTTTAAGTTAAAGAATATCTTATTTTGTGCAATTACTGAAAGGTTGTCTCATTAAATTGTTGTTGTCCACCATGCAGGAAAATAGAAGGCCTCGAGCAAATGGCAAATCTACAGATTCTGAATCTGGCCAACAACAGCATTGAACAAGTTCCGCCGTGGTTTGGGAAAAAGCTCCGATCTCTTCAGAAGCTAAACCTTCAGAAAAACGAGATCTTTTCAGTTAGTCTTACCTTATTCTGCCGAAGTTGTTTATCAGTTATTCGTGCATGCCATGACATAACTTTTATCCTCTTTTACCTTTTAGCTTCATGAGCTCACCAAATTGAAGCTTCTAAAAAGTCTAACTGAGCTGATGTTAGCAGAGAACCCTGTCTCTGACCTTCCCCAGTACCGCCTCTTCTTAGTCTTCCACCTGAGATCACTGGAATTTTTGGACGGGCAGCCAATCAGCGAGCAGGAGAGAGAAAAAGCAGATCAGCGCTTTCACACTGGTATATAGTTACTTCTACCTGCTGTCTACATAATTAGCTCCCAAAACAGATTCTTACTAGGGCTGCAGGATAAAGGGAAAATATGGTGTTGGATAAAGGTTAATATTGCATTTGCACAGTTAGAGGGAATCAATTCAGACTAAAGTTACAATTGTGCTATGTCTCTGACTCAGTGTTTATACAGTGCACTCCACTATATTGGCACCCTTGGTACTTATGAGCAAAGAAAGCTGTGAAAATGTGTCTCTATTGTTTAACCTTTTGATATTTTGGTAAAAAAAAACACAAAAACACTGCTCTCATGGATATCAAACAATTGCAAACACAGCACAGTTTATAAAAAAAATCTTTGTTAAATATAGGTGTGCAACAACCATTGGCACCCTTTTATTTAGTACTTTGTGCTACTTCCCTTTGCCAAGATAACAGCTCTGAGTCTTCTTCTATAATCCCTGATGAGGTTGGAGAACACATGGCAAGGGATCTGAGACCTATCTTCATACAGAATCTCTCCAGATTCTTCAAATTTCGAGGTCCATGCTGGTGGACTCTTTCAGTTCTCCCCACAGGTTTTCTATGGGGTTCAGTTCAAGGGACTGGGATGGCCATGGCAGGAACTCGATTTTGTGCTCAGTAAACCATTTTTGTGTTGATTTTAATGCATGTTTTTCAGAGACTTCTGTGTTCATATTGACCAAGGGTGCCAATATTAGTGGAGGGTACTGTATACTGTGCATATATATACACATTATCTCACAAAAGTGAGTACACCCCTCACATTTTTGTAAATATTAGTTTATATCTTTCCATGTGACAACACTGAAGAAATGACACTTTGCTACGATGTAAAGTAGTGAGTGTACAGCTTGTGTAACAGTGTAAATTTGCTGTCCCTCAAAATAACTCAACACACAGCCTTTAATGTCTAAACTTCTGGCAACAAAAGTGAGTGAAAATGTCTAATTGGGCCCAATTTGGACATTTTCACTTAGGGTTTTTTTTTTAGGGGGGTTCACTTTTGTTGCCAGCGGTTTAGACATTAAAGGCTGTGTGTTGAGTTTTTTTGAGGGGACAGCAAATTTACACTGTTACACAAGCTGTACACTCACTACTTTACATTGCAGCAAAGTGTCATTTCTTCAGTGTTGTCACAAGAAAAGATATAATCAAATATTTACAAAAATGTGAGGGGTGTACTCACTTTTGTGAGATACTGTAAATATATATGAACATTGAGTCAGAGACATAGCACATGTTTAGTTTCTCTCATCTGTGTTGCTGCTTTCTGGCTTGCAGAGGAGATGGAACGTTTGGAGCAAGAGCTGGAAGAAAAGGGAGCAGAGATAGAGCGACTGCAGGAGGAGAAAGCTGTAGCATTAAAGGAGTTGGAACATCAAGAGAAGCTCCAGCAGAGCCTGACGCAGCAAAGCCAGGAGCAACAGTGGCAACAGGAACAGCTTGAAATGGAGCTGGACACCAAGTCCGAACTGGTGTGTAACAGAGCTTTCTTGTCCCTCTCTGATGATCATAATATTCGAGGCTATAATGTGACACAACCAAGCTTTTGCTGATTTCTAGACTGCAGTAACAGACAGTAAATTTCAGTGTGTTTACAAAATTTGCCTGTTCACGAGAAACAGCCTAGTGTCTCAGTGCTTAAACCAATGTATCCTTAAATTGTAACCAACTTGAACTTGCTTACTTCTCCTTTCTTTTTTTAACCTTTAGCCAATTTCCTCTTCACTTCTTGCTACTTTCTCTAGAGATCTTTCAGCTACATTAAAGGTAGTACTGACTACTGAATAGTTTTTTTGTTTTGTTTTTGCATTCTCCCATAGATCATTTAGACTCTTTGTGCTTCCCACCTCACAGTTGGTTCTGCTCCATGAACTTTATATGAATGTGTGCTCTGGTGAGATTAAACTGTGAATGGTGTTTATCTGAATAATTACTTTTTTTGTTTGTTTTCTTTTTCTTTTCTTTTTTTTTCTCCTTTTTTTTGCCTGTGTAGAGACAGCTGACAATGGAAAAATTTCAGCATACAGTTGTGCTCATGAATTAACTTACCCCTTACAGAATCTGCAAAATATTAATAATTTTTCTTAAAAAGGTGGGATCATTAAAGTTGTATTTTGTTTTTAAATTAGTCCTGCCCTGAATAAGCTATTTCACATAACATGTTTACACAACAATAACTGAATTTACATAAATGAACCAGTTCAAAAGTTACATACGCTTGATTATTAATACTGTGTATCGTTACCTGGACGATCAGCGACTTTGTTTATGTTTTGTGAGAGTTGTTCACTCCGTGTGTCCCTTGTTCGTCCTGAGAAGTTAAACTGTCCACTGTTCTTCAGAAAAATCCCCCAGGTCCTGCACATTCTTTGCTTTTCCAGCATCTTCTGCATATTTGACCCCTTTTGACTTTTGAACCGGTTCATCTGTGTAAATATAGTTATTATTGTGTCTTATGGATTAAATATGTCAATATCTGTTTATGTGAAAGTTTATTCAGGGCAGTACTAATTAAAAACAAAAGAAAATTTTAATGTTCACTAATTTAAAAAAAAATAATAAATGACCATTTTGCAGATTCTGCAAGGGGTCTGTAAATATTTGAGCACACCTGTAAAGTGTGTTAGTAAAGGAACAGCTTCAATGCAGCTTGGCATAAATTCAGTTTTTTCAAACATCAGTTGATGTTTTGCTGACCGTGTTGGAAAACTCCCATAGGTGTCTGACTGAGATCAGGTGACTGTGAAGGCCATAGTACCTGATTTACATCTGTTTCATCCTCATTTCTTCATTTCTTCCAGGATGGCATTGTCCCCATCCACAGAGTCCCCATTCTGCCCTGTGGATAGGGACAATGCCATCCCTGGAAGAAATTAAGAAATGTTTCATCATAGGTTAAAAATGATCAGAAGAGCTTTGTGTTGATTTGCAGTGACTCTTCCATCAAGGGGGCAAGCAGACCCAAAACCCGCCAGCAAAATAAATAAACGATGTTTCAAAGTATAACAGAGCCACTATTTTTTTCTTTGTCAGCTGTGTCTGTACCTTATACTCATACGTTCTTTACCGCAGACTGCATGTTCTTTTATAAACTGTGCATGGCATTTCTGTCTGTTTGCTGCTTTTCCATGCTGCATTCTCAGCCTTCATTACCTGTTCCCCTGCTGGATTCTTTCTACAAGGTATTCATTTGTGTCCAATCAGTTTCTGTTAGATCAATCTTCAACCAGTTCCCGAAGTCCTAGTGACCTGAAATGTCATGACTTTCTCCTGTGCCACCAGGTAGTCACTTAGAGTGATGTGATCTAGCGCTGCTGTGTCCATAAGCATGCTACAGTACTTTCTGCATGCATAAGTCATGTTGTTCGATCAGATACCTACATGATTATGTCCAGTGACCTTTTATGCAATATGTTTGCAGTGGAGTTTATGTTCTATATTGAATGCTTGTACATGAAGTATTGGCTCTTAAACACACTTCCTTTATTTTCCAGCTAAAACAGAAGACCACAGAGCTGACCTGGGCTTGCCAGAAGCAGTATGAGCTTGAGCAAGAGCTGGCTTTTCATAAGATAGATGCTAAGTTTGATCCACTTCCAATTTGTCCTAACCATGTAAGTTTCATCAAGACTTACTTTATTGTTATAATTGATTTTAAATATGTGTGTGCATGTGCAAGATGGCTGTCCCCTTTATCCAGCAGCCATTTGCCAACATTTGTGCCTGTTCAGAATTGACCATGACACTACTATATCGTCTGCATGCAATCTGCTTGTTAAGTCGTGACATAACGAGCTTCCAATAATACTGTTTCCGGGTTTCACTGAGTTGACTGACGCTCTCGTATTTTCAGCATGCCGCAGTGCTGTGTTCCTTGTTGTTTGAATATATCTGAGTCCAAAATAATTATCAAGTTTAGCAGTACTACAGCAGACCGTGAGTGTATTTTAGTAGCGTTTGCTAAATACGATTCATCCTACATAATCCAATGGCTTTTAACCACATAACGTTAAGCCAATCATTCAAACCATGCAACAAACACGCACTTCACATCAGTACAGGACACAGTTTTCTCCACCCAAATCAATAAAGCAGCTATATGATATGATGGCACTTGTCTGTGCCGATTGGGCACTCACCCACAACATGGACCTATATTGAAAACAATTTAACTCACACCCTCAAGTTTCTAAAATACATTGCGAGTGCTGTGTTTATATTAGCCTAACAACACGTCTGTAGCTAGCCAGCGGGTGGCATGTCATTATATGTCAGCTAGCCTAACTTCACTATCCCTCCAACACTTGGCTGGTACATATTTAGTTTTTAATCTTCGTTTACATCCAAAGTTGTAGCAGTCCTGTACGTTGTAGTTTTTTAGAAATATTTCAGCCTAGGCTTGCTGTGATCGTCGGTGTTCCCGATGTTACGCGGTGTTCGGCCGCACACTGATTACATCACTAGCCCACTGCAGCACCGCCCCCACTGTCGTTTTGCTTTTTTATAGTAAAAAAATCATTTAGTTCAGTTAGAGAACGGACGCTACAATTTAAAAAACGAACGCGTCTCCTCAATTCAGCATGAGCCGAGAGTTGCAGAACAGATCAGATTTAATTTATCGCGTAACGAGAGTGAGGCGAGCTGACTGACAAGACGATGGCGAAAGATTTGGTTTCAAAAGTTCTATGGATAATATAAGCGAGATTGTCTTTGTACTATTTTGTTGTTGTGTTTTTAATTAAGAATAATAATGAACCGAGTTAAAAGTGAGGGGGATAAGAGGGTACCAGTGATCCCGGTATTACCGGTGTTGTCACACGATTAATCGGTGGGAAAATGTCCTCACTGTCACATCTCTACTTCAGCCAGATCATGGCATATCATCTAATGTCATTAAAAGTCAACCTTTGCTCTTCACTTTTGGGGAGTTTGGACCCAGAATTGGCTTTGCACTGAAACGTGTGACATCAGACTTTAGCAAGCAGATACCTGTATAGAATTTCTGGGGGCAGTGTAGCATGATATGACCCAACTTCAGCAGCAGACTGGCCAAACTGTGACAGTGTTGGAAACTTTGATGAGATGCAAACAGAGCTTTTCTACTGTGACAAATTGCCAAAACATTTTACACGTTAATCTGATAACCGCCCAACCACATTTTTCAGCGCTGACCTCCTTTTAATATTCCGTATGCACAAAATAGCATGTTGAGGTAATAAAACTGGCAATGTAGCAGCCATGTGTGTGCATGTACACACAAAATATAACTCTGCTCTTACAGTAGCACGAAAACAGTCTGTTCTCCATCTTATATCCTGTTTAGGACCAGGAGGGGGATTTGCTGGGTGAGAGTCCGTACATTGGAAAAGCCCGTCACAAAAGGAACACATTTCCATCGGACAGCATAGATACAGGGGACAGGCATCTGGCCACAGGGGGTCTCGTGCATACAGACAGATTGGCAGAGGATGAGTCTAGGCAGGACTTGGCAAGAGGTACTGACATCCATATAGTACCGGTTGTTTTGTTTATTTTGCATGAGTTGATTATAACATCTATACACAGTCTTTGCATAGAGCAATACGCGCTATAGCATGTCAAGTGCACTATAGTTCTCATATCTCTTTGGGGTGGTAACAGATCAAGCATCGTATCGCCCCTTCATGGATTATTTTTGTATAACTGCACAGTCTGGAGTGTGTTATTCCATTTACATTAACGTGAAATACCCCATGGAAATTGTTGGCTTTTTTGACATATTTCGACTAGCAAACATTTGATCATCTTTGGAAGAGTAACTATTAATGAAGTTGATATACTTGAACAAAACCACAAGGAAAATGAGCTTTTTCTTCATTTATTTAATAGAAATATCAATAGATATTCTTCTGTGGGGGAAAAAGCAAACCCTTGGCCTCAGAAGCTAGTATTTCCCCCTTTAGCAGAAATAACTTCTTGTAGGGGTTTTGTATAATCGTCCACCAGGCTTGCTTCCATGCAATATTCTTTCAGTTGAAAGATGTTTGAGGGTTTTCTTGCATGTTCTGTCCATTTTAAGTCCACAACATTTCATTGGGATTCAAATTCGGGCTTTGACTAGGCCATTCCATAACCCTCCATTTCTTCTTTCTGAGCCATTTCTTGGTGAATTTGCTAGAGTGCTTAGGATCATTATATTGTTGAAAGATCCACTTTGGGTTCAGATTCAACTTTTGGGTAGATGGCCGGCCATTATCTTCAAGCACTCTTTGATATGATGCAGAATTCATAGTTGAATCAACGAATGCAAGTTGTCCATTCCTTGAGGCAGCGAAGCAACAAATTTAAATTGTAAAAAGTACTACAAAATGTAAATTTTATGTGTCCTTTGATAGTGTATCGCCTTTATTAATAAGCACTGTTTCAAAGAGGATTAAATGTTTGCTTGTTCAAATATGTCAAACAGCCAACATTTTCCATGGGGTGTATTTATTTTTTCACATGACTGTATATCACAGCAATTTCCAACAATAACAAGTATTAATAAATTATTGTTTGATACATCACATATATAAATGGATTACAGATCAATTTATTGTGGAACATACGCAAGACAAGTTCCTGATATTTCTTACATTACAGCTGATAGTCCTTCCCTCTACCGGCATCTTCTTCACTCGATCTCTCTCTCTCTCTCTCTCTCTCTCTCTCTCTCTCAAGAAATAAAATTCATGCAAACAACAAGGGCAAATTGTCCTGAAGAATTTCTCATGCTTTGCAAAGCTCTGTGACTGTTACAAAGCACAGACATCCGCAACTCCTTCTATAATTGTTCTAACAAACAATTTGACCACCTCAACGAATATAGCTTTCCTTGTCTTTTAAATCCATATATTATTAGTCTTGGATTATGTCGAACATCCATCATACAAGTACCTGTGAAGTAACTGTTACAGTAGAAATAATAACATATTAGAATGAGTACATACCATTTGTTGATGTTACAGCTGAAACTACTGCCTGAGCCATGTAGTTATACAAAAACAGCTTCTGACCAATCAGATTTGAGAATTTCATTGTGCTTTAGCTTTTATATTAGCTATTATAATGTATCAGTTACAATAATAACTTAATATAATATATCAACTCTGTTACTACATTCGTTAGTACACTGCTATTATAAAATGGGGATAATATTGGTGTTTTTTAAATAACACGTGCTGCGACTATAGCAGAGGCGCGGCTACAGCAGCTGCATACGGAGATGGAGTATAAAGAGCGACAGATCCTGAGAGCCAGTGAGGAGCTGCAACAACTAGAAGATGCAGCATCTCAAAAACGAGTGAGTGTCTCTTTTAAATTGTGTATATTTTTTCTTATTGCTGTTGGTCCAAAACCTAAATTGAAACTAGTTGTGTAAACAAATGATATTTTTCTAACACGTTCATAAAATCGTGCAGATACAGGTCAAGACCTTCACCTGACCATGGCATGGTTGTTGGTGTCAGACATGCTGGTCTGAGTATTTCAGAAACTGATCAGCTCATGAAAAAAATCAACCAGTGAGCAGTATTTCTGTAGGTGGAAATGCCTTGTTCATGAGAGAGGTCAGAGGAGAATGGCCAGATGCCCAGAGTGACAGAAAGGCTATGGTAACTCAAATAGCCACTCTTTACAACTGTGGGGAGCAGAAAAGCAGAAAATAATTTTTAACAGTCAAAAACCGGTATTTACCAGCTAACGGAAGCTCTCGAGTGTGCAGTGCTGTGAAAAAGTATTTAACCCCTCTGAATTTCTTCTGTTTTTCTGTATATCCCGTACTAAATTGATTCAGAAATCAAATAAAATCTAAGATAAAACAAATGTAACCTGAGGAACCTGTTATTTAATGAGCTTAAAAGTTATCCAATACCAACTGGGCCTGTGTGACAATGTATTTGCCCCTGTAGTAACTAATTCCCCAAATCTACGAGACTGCATTCATAATGGGGTTGAACCCCATTATGAATGCAGTCTGTGGATTTGGGGAATTAGTAACTAACGTAATAAGGTCTAGATACAATCAGGCCTGATTACTGCAAACCCTGTTCAATCAAATCAACACTTACATATAGAACTTTTTCAACAGCATGAAGTTGGTTAAAAGGTCTTACCCAGTAACTATGCCAAAGTTGAAAGAAATTCCAGAAATGATGAGGAAGAAGGTGAATGAAATACATCAGTCTGGGAAGGGTAACAAAGCTATTTCAAAGGCTCTGGGACTCCTGAGAACCACAGTGAGAGAGAGAGAGAGAGACATTAACTCCAAATGGAAAAACTCGGCACAGTAGTGAACCTTCCCAGAAGTGGCCTTCCAAAATTCCTCCAAGAGCACAGCAAGGACTCAACCAGCATGTCACAAAAGAGCCAAGCACAACATCAAAGGAGCTCTTGCTTTGCTGCTTCAGGGCCTGGGCAACTTGCTGTAATTGAGGGAAACATGAATTCTGCTCTCTACCAAAAAATCCTAATGGAGGATGTCCGGTCTTCAGTCTGTAAGTTGAAACTCAAGCACAACTGGATTATGCAGCAAGACAATGATCCAGAGCATAGGAGTAAGTCCACCTCTGAATGGCTCAAAAAAGCTAAATTAAAGTTTTAGAGTGACCTAGTCAAAGTCCTGACTTGAACCACTTGAGATGCTGTGGCAGGAATGGTCCTTAAATGGTCTGCTCATGCTCAAAAACCGTCAGTGTGGCTGAAAGCAGTTTTACAAAGTAGCCTTAATTCCACCACAGCACTGTGAGAGACTGATCTCCAGTTATCGGAAGCGTTTGGTTGCAGATATTGCTGCTGAAACTGGCACAAACAGATTTTAAGTGCGTTTTTTCACATTGGTTTTGGATAACTTTTTTGCATCAATAAAATAAACAAATAAAAGTATTGTGGGTTTACTCATTTGTTTTACGTTGTATTTAGTTTGAAGTTTTAAAACTATTCAGTATGAGCCACACAAAAACAGAAGAAATCAGGATGGGGCAAATATTTTTTTCACAGCACTGTATGTAAGCTTGTAAAACTGTCACCTAGTCTTTTACCAGTTTTCAGTTGACCAGTTTTGGTGAGCCTTTGCCCACCGTAGCTTCAGATTCTTCATATTTGCTGACAGCATGTGGTGTTCTGTTCTTGTAGTCCATCCTCCTCAAAGTTTGGCATTGTGTGCATTCTGAGATGCTTTTCTGCTCAACATGGTTGTAAAGAGTGGTTATTTAAGTTATTGTAGCCTTCCTGTCAGCTTGGTCCAGTCTGGTCATTCTCCTTTGACCTTTCTCATCAACAAAGTAATTTGCCTTTAAACAAAAATATTTCTTGGGAATAGTCAAGTAATTTTGGTACATATATATTTGAGAGAAAATAGTGTTATGTTAAAAATGTTTTTGTTAGAAAATGAATTGTTTCACCTGTTGTATGCATGGAAAATTAGATTTATTGTGTTTAATGCGTAGTTTATACAATTATATAAATAGAAAAACAAACTTTGTGATTTGTTACGCATATGTTAATGCCGGATTATCAAAACACTTAATGCAATCACTGTTACTGATTACATTTCCCCACATGGTAAGGCACCTGGTGAACTGGAGACACTGTAACCCTAGTGTTTGTGGCCTCTTGCAGATTTCAGAAGCAGAGAAAGACCATCTTAGACAGGAGCTGCACATGAGGATCCAGAAGCTGTATGAGATGCGGCAGGAGGCAGAGACCCTGGAGAAGCAGCTGGACAGGCAGAGTTCTGAGCTCAAAGAGGCTCAAGGGGAGCTGGACCAGCTCCTGAGCTTATTGCACAGTTTGAAGCCAGAAGACCTCAAACACGTTAGTAAAATTGCTGCCTCAGACACTGTATTTTGCAATTAGTATAGCATTTGTTTATTTGTGGAATCTCACGCTGTAATTATGTCGCTCAAGTCTATGTATTTCCAAGTCATTTGTAATTCCCTGAATATTTTGAAGTAAAAACAAACGGTCGTTTGAGTGCTAAAAATATCTCTGCCTGCAGCCTTGACAGTAGCAGTTACCCAGAATGTTGCCTTGGTTCCATCCCAGCAACAAGGCTAATGCATGGAAAACAAGATCAGCCTCCCAGTGGAATACACTGTTAATCTAGTAAGGGTTGTCTAGTAAGGGTACCAAAAGCTCCAGTTTACTAATACTTGGTTCGTGTCTCTTTAAGGAAAGAGGAAGAGTCTTTCGGTAGGAAATTTGGGTGGAGCTTGAAAAGTTGCTCACTCCCTCTTAGGAGGTATTGTCATAGCTTAGTTATAGGGAGTGATTGGTTGGACAGAGAGTTTCCTGTGTTGATTCAAAGCAGAGGCTGGAGGGAGAGGGGGAGATTACAGAGGAAGAGGAACAGTGTGCGTGTGTGTCTGTGTGTGTGTGTTGGTTGGGGGGATGAAGTGCAAAGCCAGGGGAAAACCCTGTACTATGGCTGGAGTCTACAAGCAAAAACTTTGTGGCTAAAAGTCTGCAAGAACACGGAGAGGATCAGAGAGACAGTAAAGGCTCAGTACGTAGCCTCCCTGTAGCCTCTGGAATGGAGGGAGAGCAGGATTTGTGATTATGTCAGCCACTTTATGTTAGTAAGTACCCCAGTGGAGTAAGGGAGGGGTGCATGGTTATATGTTTGCATGTTATATGTTCTCATAATGCTGTGTGCAGTCTTCTTTCATTTCCTGCTTGAAGAAACTTTTTTTTTTGTTTAATATGTTTGATGCTAACAATGTTATATTCTGATATTTGAGATCACTCGAATAACACAGTTCCTTTTAGCAAGTAGCTGTAGGATTAATAAAAATATTTCCTTTTAAAAATAGTTTGCCATGCCACCGTGTAATAAAAAAAATAGGCAAGAAAAGTATTTTTTGCATTTGTACAATATTCAAAACTGTCATTGTTTATGCCGTGACAGAGGAAGTAATGAGCGGAGATATTAATGGAGTGGTGTAAGCTTCATGTTTGGATCCTCATGTCCTGATTTTCATGTATCAGCAGTTGTATATAGTTTTAAAAAAATGCTGATTTTTTTTCAGTCAGATATAGTGGTAACTACACTTAGGCCTTAAACTTAGGTCTATGGTATATGTGGTATAATGTCTAATAGCTACTAACTAATTTTGCCTTTACGAGAAAAGATGCATAATTATTTAGCCCATGAGAAATAATGTTCTACGACTTGTAGCATTAAATCATGAACTCACTCAAAGCATGAGCCAGAATGTATGTAGTGACAGCATATAATGAAACCAATTCCTTGTGTGTAAGAGAGATTGCTGCTTTTTTCTCAGGTTCATGTGAAGGCTCAGTTGACCAGTAAGAGTCAGGTGCTGTCAATCATGAGTAAGAAACAGCACGAGTTGGAAGGACGGCTTGATGACATGCTCAATCGCATTGTGAAGGAGACACAAGAGATCAAAGATCTAGAACAAGAGCTTACTGAGGGTGAGAGACATTGTTCTGACATTGATATGATGTATGTTATGTCATAGAAAAATGCTATTGCAAGCTGAATGCAGAAGAACATTTTATAACAAGAGTTGTGCTGCATCATTCTCTGCTGTGTGGACTTGTATCACTGCTGTGAATGCCAGTCACAGAGAATTCCCCAAACACTCACTATGCACTCACAGTATGCCTAAATAGTAATGACATCGCCATGATTTATTTACAAACTACACTCAGTGAGCATTTAGGAACACTATACTAATACTGGGTCAGGCCTACCTCTCAAAACAGCCTCAATTCTTTGTGGCATGGATTCCACAAGATGTTGGAAATATTCCTTTGAGATTCTGCTCCATGTTGATATGATTGTATCATGCAATTCCTGCAGATTTTTCAGCTGCACTTTGATGATGCGAATCTCCCATTCTACCACCTGCCAAAGGTGTTCTAGTGGATTCAGATCTGGTGACTGGGTAGACCACTGAAGAACATTGAACTCATTGTCATATTCATAAAACCAGTTTGAGAAGACTTCTGCTTTGTGACATGGCTGGAAGTCATGCTGGAATTAAATGCTGGTCAGTAAAAAAAGAAAACATTCCCCACACCATTACACCACCTCCACCTCCACCAGCCTGGACTGTTGACACAAGGTTGGGTCCTTGGATTCATTCTTTTGGTGGCACAATTCTGACCCTACCATCTGTGTGCCTCGGCAGAAATCGAGATTCATCAGACCAGGCTTACGTCTTCAGATGTCCAGTTTTAGTAAGCCTGTGCGCATGCCGGCATCTTATTTCTGTTCTTAGCTGAGAGTGTGGTATTCTGCTTTTGTAGCCCATCTGCCTCAAGGTGTGACATGTTGTACATTCTGAGATGCTTTTCTGCTCACCACAATTGTACAGACTGGTTATATGAGTTACTGTAGCTTTTCTGTTAGCTTGAACCAGTCAGGCCATTCTCTATTCACCTCTCTCGTCAACAGGCCAATTCCATCTGCAGATCTGCCACTCACTGGATGTTTTTTTTTCTTCTTTATTGCACCTTTCTGAGTAAACTCTAGAGACTGTTGTGTGTGAAAATCCCAGGAGATCAGGCACCAACAACTACACCATGGTCAAAATCACAGAGGTCACATTTTTTCCTCATTCTGATGGTTGATGTGAACATTACCTTGAGCTGCAGGCCTGTATCTGTTTGATTTTATGCATTGCACTCCTGCCACATGATTGGCTATCTACAGTTGCAATCAAAATAATTCATCCCCATTGCAAATAAGGTTATTGTTGAAATTACAGACTTTCAGCTGTTTGCAATAACAATAAACAAAGCATTGAAATAGTTAACTCAATGAATGTTTCAAATTTTTCCCCAAATACAACTGAAAATGCAACTTATAATGATTCTCAGTCTCAAAATTATTCAACCCCTGAATAGAATCCCTCACAACAACAAATATGCAAAACAGGTGTTGTCTCAGACACCTGATGCAACTAATAAGGCTTCATTAGTTGTATGAGTGGTGAGCGGAACAATGAAATACCTGAATTGGCTAGGGGTAAAAGTTAATGAAAAACCTGGATGGGACAGAAAAGGGCTATCAACAGCTGCAATAGATTTCTGAGAAGGCAGGTTGTAAAAACTTAGTGACTGCAAAAAACAGGGTTTTTCAGGGGTTGAACAATTTTGAAACTGGAGAAATCATTATAAGCATTTTCAGTTGGGGGAAACATTCATGTGTTGACTATTTCATGCTGTGTATTCGTTCAAACATCTAAAATCTTACTGACAATAAACCTGATTTGCATTGGGAGTTGAATAATTTTGCTTGCAACTGTAAATCTAAATGTATTTATTTTAATTACATTTTACATTACATATTTTGAATGTAACCTCAATCCACTGGTCTTTATCTGTGAGAAAGTCTGTATACTATTTCGAATATTTCAGTAAAACTAACTTTAGATGAGCATTGGTTTGTGGCTCTGTGTATTGGTATGGGTTTGATAAGGGTTATATTGTTGAGTTTAATGTTATGGACATTTCTGGATTAGTCATTCTAAGATGACCTTCCATCACCAGCAGCATTCATGGAAAAAGTTCTGAAAATGCATTTATTTGTTTGTTTGTTTGTTTGTTTGTTTGTTTATTCAATTAAAAAATCATATCTCTTTAAAAATGTGCTCTCAACATGAAATAAACCAAAATCTAGATGGAGAATTTAGAAACTCCTGAAACTAAGTGTTTTCTGATTATTTTCTCCCATCTTCCAGGTCAGATAGCAGCTAATGAAGCATTGAAGAAGGATCTAGAGGGCATAATTTCCGGACTACAGGACTACCTGCATGGAGTGAAGGATCAGGCTCGACAGGCCCAAGCTGACTGTCTGCGCCTGCAGAATGAGAAAGATGCTCTCCAGCAGCTCCTCTGGGAGAAAGATCAACAGCTCAGCCAACTGCAGCAAGTAGCCCAGATCTGTGAAAACACAAAGGAGGTTTGACCGAGACCTTTTCATCAATGTTTAAAGAGTTTTACTGAGCACTGAAATGTGCTATTCTGCTAAAATGCTTCAAGACTTTAACAATAATACCTTTGTGCAGCTATAAGACTTGACTTTTTTTGTTGTGTGAACTGTATGAAAAGATAAGGTGTTGGTTTATGTAGGAGTTGTTGCAGCACCAAGAAGAGTTGCAGGCTCTGCGGAGGGAGAACGTAGAACTGAGGGAGGCTCAAGGTCAGGTCAGTGACTATGAAGCTGAATTGGATGCTCAGCTGCAAGAGAGAGACTCTGAGGCCAGCCACCTGAAGGAGGAGCTGAATCGATTGCATCTGCTCAGTCAGGTATGTCCCAAAACCGCTTTGAGATTAGATTAAATTAGATTTCAACTAGCTATTTTTCATGCTGATGTAAGAATTAAATGTTTTGTTTGCATTTGACAGTTGTGAATAGGCAAAAGCATCTTATTCACTAGGAATTGTTTGTAAGTCTGCAATGACTCTTCTGTTACTTCTAGCTGGAGCATTCTGTGCTGCAAGCGGAACTGCAGAAGGAGAGACAGGCTAAGGAGGACGCACTGGCTCAGTTGCAGCTAGCTGCAGAGAGAGAGCTGGAGAACACTGAACTCCTGCAACAGCTCAACACTCTGCAGGTGTGTTCTCACAGACAGCTGCTGTTCTCTATCTACAGTATCTCACAAAAGTGAGTACACCCCTCACATTTTTGTAAATATTTGATTATATCATGTGACAACATTGAAGAAATGACACTTTGCTACAATGTAAAGTAGTGAGTGTACAGCTGTGTAATAGTGTAAATTTGCTGTCCCCTCAAAATAACTCAACACACAGCCATTAATGTCTAAACCACTGGCAACAAAAGTGAGTAAAATGTCCAAATTTGGCCCAATTAGCCATTTTACCTCCCCAGTCCCATGTGACTTATTAGTGTTATAAGGTCTCATATGTGAATGGGGAGCAGGTGTGTTATATTTGGTGTCATCGCTCTCACACTTCCTCATACTGGTCACTGGAAGTTCAACATGGCACCTCATGGCAAAGAACAGAGGTTTAAGGGGTGGCGGGTCAGCCTGTCAGTACTCAGACCATACGCCACACACTGCATCAAATTGGTCTGCATGGCTGTCGTCCCAGAAGGACGCCTCTTCTAAAGATGATGCACAAGAAAGCCCGCAAACAGTTTGCTGAAGACAAGCAGACTAAGGGCATGGATTACTATAACCATGTCCTGTGGTCTGATGAGACCAAGATAAACTTATTTGATTCAGATGGTGTCAAACATGTGTGGCGGCAACGTACTGTGACATACTGAAGCAGAGCATGATCATTATGCAGTATTCCAGCCTGATAATGACCCCAAACACACCTCCAAGATGACTCCACTGCCTTTCTAAAGAAGCTGAGGGTGAAGGTGATGGACTGGCCAAGCATGTCTCCAGACCTAAACCCTATTGAGCATCTGTAGGGCATCCTCAAACGGAAGGTGGAGGAGCACAAGGTCTCTAACATCCTCCAGCTCTGTGATGTCATCATTTAGAAGTGGAAGAGGACTCCAGTGGCAACCTGTGAAGCTCTGGTGAACTCCATGCCCAAGAGGGTTAAGGCAGTGCTGGAAAATAATGGTGGCCACACAAAATATTGACACTTTGGGGCAAATTTGGACATTTTCACTTAGGTGTGTACACACTTTTGTTGCCAACGGTTTAGACATTAATGGCTGTGTGTTGAGTTATTTTGAGGGGACAGCACATTTATTATACAAGCTGTACACTCACTACTTTTACATTGTAGCAAAGTGTCAATTCTTCAGTGTTGTCACATGAAAGGATATAATCAAATATTTACAAAAAATTGAGGGGTGTACTCACTTTTGTGAGATACTGTATGTTCACAATACGTGTTTTTGGGTTGTTGGTTTTTTTACCCCATTTTTCCCAGTTTAGCCATTTGACCAATTTCCCATCCATTAGCAAACTCACGCCTATCACGTGATGGCTACCAACCAGGGAGGGTGAAGGCTAGCATGTGCTTCCTCTGAGACATGTGAAGCCAGCCACCACATCTTTTTGAACTGCTGCTCATGCTACATCACAGGAAAAAGCGTTAACCGCTTTCTTCCACATGAGCTTATAGATGACCGCGACTAGTTAGTGTTTATTTGATAGACAGGGTAAAAAAGAGTACTGCCATCCCTTCTACCCAGAGAGCACAGATCTTTTGCTCTCTTGTACTTCCAACTAATGATGGTATGACATCATCAACTCCCAATCTTCTGACAATGGAGTAACACTTCTGTTACAATAGGTGTTTTTTTTATCTCAAATACATAATACCCATTAGAAGCACTGGGCGTTTTTGGCTTGACCAGTAATTTTTGCAACTCAGGACAAGTGACAATAATCAAGATAGTGGCCCTCTGGGAAAATTATATTGTAACTAAGTGAAAATGAGAAGCTCATGTCACATTATAGCGAACTGTAGTATATTTTATTGCCAACCAGAAAGAAACAGTTTGGGACCATTGAACAATTACTGGGAACAGTTTCTGCTGTTGAGTAAACATAATTAGCTTGCCATCAGTGCTGTTATGGTTACAAGACCTAGGTTGAACATAGCCTTATCTGTTTGCTCTTGAAATGCTTGCCTAAAGTGAGCTAAAAATAATCCATAGCCTGGTCTTCCTCAGCAAATATGGGCTGTTTACTTATCACTATGATGGGTCCATGTGTTATTGCAGAGGGAGAAAAGTAATCTAATGGAGAAGGTCAAAGTCTTACAAAAAGACTTGCAGCAGATCAAGAGGGAGTTGCTGTGCCCAAAACAAGTGGCCAAGAGTTTGCAGGGGCTGAAGAGAATCATTGCAACAGGATCAGGGGAACTAAGGTATGGCATCATGATAGCTTAGGGAACAGTAGGAATAAACATTTTAACATCTATTAAGGTATACTCACCTGAATAATAATCATGTGGATGTGGGTTCAACTAACAGCAGAGTGAATGGTGATGGCGGTGTGCTGAGTGAAAGCTTGGCTGAACTGCAGGATGAGCTGCATCGCACAGTTTCTGCTGCTTTGAGAGACCGAGATGAGGCCCAGAGTGCTCAGGATAGGCTGGCACGTGAGCGGGACATTCTTAGAAACAGGCTTACACACTATCAGCAGAAATACCAGAGTGCATATGAAGAGGCTCAAGAGGCCAGGGTGAGTTGATTATTGTGCACAGTCCCCTAGGGACATAAATTATCTTATCTTGTGAGCATCTCTGAATTAAGTTTATTTCTTGCACCCAGACACAATGGTTTTTCATATTGTTCTGTTTTATCAAAGAACAGCTTACATAAGATTGCTGCTTCTTGTTTATTTATGTATTTGCATCATTGGTAAGTTCACAGTTGTCTGCAATAGGAAAGATTCTGTAAACATCTCAATATATGTACATAAATACAGTATTCCTCTAGACAAAAAAGGGGAAAAGTCCCTTAGACAACATGAGCAAGAAACCTGAGGAGGAACTCATCGTCTTCAGTGAAGTTATTCACTGTATAATATGAGCTTAAACTGCAGACATGGATATTTTTTTTAGTTGAAAAAATCTTTACATTTCCATCAAATTAAAGTTGAAAATCTACACTTTGAGCTTATATTCATTATTTATTATCAATCATTATTTAGTCATTGTTTATTTAACCCAGTGCTATCATCATCCGAGATGGTGCCATGCTCGTGGCAGCTGACTACAGCAGCTCACGTCTTGAAAGATGTTACACTGGTACTTGAAAATTTGTGAACCCTTTAGAATTTTCTATATATCTGTATAAATATGACCTAAAACATCATCATATTTTCATACAAGTCCGAAAGGTACACAGAGAACCCAATTAGACAAATGCGACAAAAATATTATACTTGGTCATTTATTTATTGAGGAAAATGATCCAATATTACATATTTGTGAGTGGTAAAAGTATGTGAACCTCTAGGATTAGCAGTTAATTTGATGGTGAAAATAGAGGCAGGTGTTTTAAGTCAATGGAATCATGTGTGAGTGAGCGGCCTGTTTAATTTAAAGCAAAGGGATCTATCAAAGACTGATCTTCACAACACATGTTTGTGGAAGTGTAATATGGTATAAACAAAGGAGTTTTCTGTGGACCTCAGAAAAAGATTTGTTGATTTTCATCAGGCAGGAAAAGGTTACAAAATCATCTCTAAAGAGTTAGACTCTACTCCACCATCGGACTCCACCAATCCACAGTCAGACAGATTGTGTACATGTGGAGGAAATTCAAGACCATAGTTGCCCAAGGAGTGTTCAACCAACAAAGATCACTCCACGAGCAAGACAAGTAATAAGTCCACGAGGTCACAAAGGAACCCAGGGTAACTTCTGATCAACTAAAGTCCTCTCACACATTGGCTAATGTTAATGTCCATGAGTCCACCATAAGGAGAACACTGAACAACATGGTAGGGTTTTAAGGAGAAAGCCACTGCTCTTCAAAAAGAACACTGCTGCCCAACTGTAATTGGCTAAAGATCATATGGACAAACCAGAAGGCTACTGGAAAAAAATTTTGTGGATGTATGAGACCAAAATAGAACTTTTTTGTTTAAATGAGAAGTGTCATGTTTGGAGAAAGGAAAACACTGCATTCCAGCATAAGAACCTTATTCCATCAGTGAAACACACTGGTGGTGGTAATATGGTTTGGGACGGTTTTGCTGCATCTGGGCCATCATTAATGGAATAGATGGACTTGCCATTATTGATGGAACAATGAATTCTGAATTGTAGCAGCAAATTCTACAGGAAAATGTCATGACATCTGTACATAAACTGAGTCTGAAGAGAAAGTGGGTCATGCAACAAGACCATTAACACACGAGTCATTCTACCAAAGAAGAATAAAATTAATGTTTTAGAATAGCCAAGTCAAGAGTCCTGACCCTAATCCAATAGAAATGTTGTGGAAGGACCTGAAGCAAGCAGTTCATGTGAGGAAACCCTCCAACATCCTAGAGTTGAAGCTGTTCTGTACTGAGGTATCGGCTAAAATGCAGGACTGATCAACAGTTACCAGACATGTTTAGTTGCAGTCGTTGCTGCACAAGGGGGTCACACCAGATACTGAAAGCAAAGGTTCGTATACTTTTGCCAGATATGTAATATTGAAGATCATGAACATTTTCCTCAATAAATAAATGACCAAGTATAATACTTTTTGTCTCTTTTGTTTAATTGGGTTCTCTTTACCTACTCTGAGGACATATGTGAAAATGTGATGGTCATATTTATGCAGAAATATCGAAAATTCCAAAGGGTTCACAAACTTTCAAGAATCACAATAATTCACAGGTTGGAATGAAGTCATTTTTGAACTTGGCACATTTGCGTGCTCAGATGGGTTATGGTCTGGTGATTGACTTTCCTCCTGATAAAGTCCTTTGTTGAGTTAGCAGTGTGTTTTGGGTCATTGTCTTGCTACATGATGAAGTTTTTCATTTTTC
Source organism: Ameiurus melas (assembly GCA_012411365.1). Taxonomy (NCBI): domain Eukaryota; kingdom Metazoa; phylum Chordata; class Actinopteri; order Siluriformes; family Ictaluridae; genus Ameiurus; species Ameiurus melas. The sequence continues at coordinate 12,484,507 of CM022773.1, read as the reverse complement.
TGTAAATTGGAAGATGGGTTGTTTCTGCAGGCTTCTGAATTCATTCTGCTCCTAAATCATGAGTTACATCCTCAGCAAAGATTAGTGAGGCTGTTCCAGAAGTAGCCATACAAGCCCAAGCCATGACACTGACTACGTTTACATGGACAGCAATGATCTAATTATTGACCTTACTCTGATTAAGATAATAATGTGATTTAAGGTGTTTACATGAGTCGCTTTTGGAATACTCCTGTCATGTTCCTTTTTACATGTTTTAGAACAGAATTAGATTAACAATTACGTCACCGCTCCACGCTGTCTGCCGTCCCTCCAGAATTTCACATATCAACATACAGTTCGTCTTCGTTATGGTACCGTATACAGTTTTGGGTGTTTTTATTAAAAAAACATTTTTTACGAACGCTTTAAGTGCAGTTAATTATTTGTCATGCTATACGTGCTAATAAACAACTGCTTGAAGCCGTGGGATGCGTCCCAAACTTGCCGTCTATATAGTAGCCGAGATACATGTATTTTTCCCCACTACAGGCCTATAGTATGCAAGTATGTGATTTGGGACACAGCCGTACTCTCTTGTTCGCCGTAAAATGTTGAGCACTGCCATATGTGATCGTGTGCTGTCACAAAATGCAGAGAAAACTCACACGGCGTTCATAATGTGATTAAGGTGTTTACATGTCTGTAATACTCGTCCATAATGCGACTAAAACAGGAATACTCCACCTGTCTTAATTCGATTAGAGATTAATTTGAGTATGACTTTAACTAGATTAAGGTAATTAAAAATTGCTGTTTACATGGTAGTTTCTTAATTAGAGTATGGTCTTAATCGGGTTAAAAGTAGATTATTGTTGTCCATATAAACGTAGCTACTGTCTCCCATGCTTGACCGTTGACCTTGCATGTTTTGAATCATGAGCAGATCTTTCTTTCACCACACTTTGACTTTTCCATCAGTTTGGTAGAGGTTCATCTTTAACTTTTGTGGCTCATAACAGTATTTGTTTGTGATTTCCAATCTGCCCATCCGATTCTTACTACTGATGAGGGGTTCACATCTTGTGTTATGGCCTCTATATTACTGCTCTTGAAGTCTTCTTCAAATGGTGGATTGGGATATCTTCACCCCTACCCTGTGAAGGTTGTTTGTTGGTGATGTCACTGGCTGTTGTCACAGCTCTTGTAATGTCATCTTGTGTTGTCGTCAACTACTGTTGCATTTCTTGGCCCACCTCTTTGATGTCTGATTATTAGAATGCCAGTGGCTTCTTTCTTTTTCAAGATATTCCAGATTTGTACTGGCTATGCCCAATGTTTCTGCAATGAGTCTGATTCACTTTCCATCTTTTTTCAGCTTCAAAATGGCTTGCTTTTCTCCCATAGACTTCTACAAATGCAGTCTTCACAGGCAAAACAAATGTCACAAACCAAGAGAAGAGAGAGCTGTTAATTGTTTAAACAGTCAGTCTGACAGGGCACGTTTGTTTAAATGATAAATGGTCTGCACTTACAGTGAGTGAAAGTATTTGATCTCCTGCTGATTTTGTACGTTTGCCCACTGACAAAGAAATGATCAGTCTATAACTTTAATGGTAGGTTTATTTGAACAGTGAGAGACAAAATAACAACAAGAATATCCAGAAAAATGCATGTCAAAAATGTTAGAAATTGATTTGCATTTTAATGAGGGAAATAAGTATTTGGCCCCCTCTCAATCAAAAAGATTTTTGGCTCCCAGGTGCAACCTGTCCACAGAAGCAATCAATCAATCAGATTCCAAACTCTCCATCATGGCCAAGACCAAAGAGCTCTCCAAGGATGTCAGGGACAAGACTGTAGACCTACACAAGTCTGGAATGGGCTACAGGACCATTGCCAAGCAGCTTGGTGAGAAGGTGACAACAGTTGGTGCGATTATTCGCAAATGGAAGAAACACAAAAGAACTGTCAATCTCCCTCGGCCTGGGGCTCCATGCAAGATCTCACCTCGTGGAGTTGCAATGATCATGAGAACAGTGAGGAATCAGCCCAGAACTACACGGGAGGATCTTGTCAATGATCTCAGGGCAGCTGGGACCATAGTCACCAAGAAAACAATTGGTAACACACTACGCCGTGAAGGATTGAAATCCTGCAGTGCCCGCAAGGTCCCCCTGCTCAAGAAAGCACATTTACATGCCCGTCTGAAGTTTGCCAATGAACATCTGAATGATTCAGAGGACAACTGGGTGAAAGTGTTGTGGTCAGATGAGACCAAAATGGAGCTCTTTGGCATCAACTCAACTCGCCCTGTTTGGAGGAGGAGGAATGCTGCCTATGACCCCAAGAACACCATCCCCACTGTCAAACATGGAGGTGGAAACATTATGCTTTGGGGGTGTTTTTCTGCTAAGGGTACAGGACAACTTCACCGCATGACAGGGACGATGGACGGGGCCATGTACCGTCAAATCTTGGGTGAGAACCTCCTTCCCTCAGCCAGGGCATTGAAAATGGGTCGTGGATGGGTATTCCAGCATGACAATGACCCAAAACACATGGCCAAGGCAACAAAGGAGTGTCTCAAGAAGAAGCACATTAAGGTCCTGGAGTGGCCTAGCCAGTCTCCAGACCTTAATCCTATAGAAAATCTGTGGAGGGAGATGAAGGTTCGAGTTGCCAAACATCAGCCTTGAAACCTTAATGACTTGGAGAAGATCTGCAAAGAGGAGTGGGACAAAATCCCTCCTGAGATGTGTGTAAACCTGGTGGCCAACTACAAGAAACGTCTGACCTCTGTGATTGCCAACAAGGGTTTTGCCACCAAGTACTAAGTCATGTTTTGCAGAGGGGTCAAATACTTATTTCCCCTCATTAAAATGCAAATCATTTTATAACATTTTTGACATGCGTTTTTCTGGATTTTCTTGTTGTTATTCTGTCTCTCACTGTTCAAATAAATCTACCATTAAAATTATAGACTGATCATTTCTGATCAAATACTTTTTTCCCTCACTGTATATAGCACCTTTTTTAACCTTAGTGGTTCCAATGCGCTTTACACTGGTTCTCATTCACCAATTCACACACCATGCAAGGTGCTAGCCTGCCATCAGGAGCAACTTCCTTTAATCTTTAACATTCAGACATACTAGATTTAGTACTCCAATGTTAGGGGTTTGAATCCTGCCTCCATCCTATGTCTGCGGCGTTTTCAGTTTCTACCGAGTAATCCGGTTTCGTCCCCCAGGCCAAATAAATGCATTGTAGGCTGATTGGCATTTTCAAATTGTCCATACTGTGTGAATGGGTGTGTGTGTGTGCTATTGTGCCCTGCAGTGGGTTGGCACCCCGTCCAGGGTATCCCCCCACCTCGTGCCCCCAGTTCCCTGTGATAGGTTCCAGCCTTGGGTGGTTTAGACATTAATGACTGTGTGTTGAGTTATTTTGAGGGGACAGCAAATTTACACTGTTACACAAGCTGTACACTCACTACTTCACATTGTAGCAAAGTGTCATTTCTTCAGTGTTGTCACATGAAAAGATATAATCAAATATTTACAAAAATGTGAGGGGTGTACTCACTTTTGTGAGATACTGTACATACATACACACACATACAGTACTGTGCAATAGTCTTTGCATTCATAAATAAAGAAATTAAATGGTTCTACATGTAAAATAAAATAATACAATGAAGTGCTGTAATAAACAATAATAAATTAAACAAGGTCACTATTTACTTTGCTAAGGTTAAAAAGTGCTATGTAAGTGCAAACCATTTACTATTTATTTATTTTGCCATTCATTTTCCCCAAGTGGCTGTAGCACAGACAATTAAATTATGTTAATATCATATTATGGTCCAAACCTGATAAAGGCTGCACAAATTGCAGGCTAAGTCAAGAGTTTTCCTCTCGGTATACCTCATTTCTTTTGATTCTTAAGAGTAGAATTTCAATTAACTCTTAATTAATGTGATTTCTTAACTGCTTTTGTTTCCAACAGGCAGCAGAGAGGCTTGAGGAGGAGGCTGAGCTGTTCCGGATGAGGGCAGAGCTGCAGGAGGCACAGGAGCAGCAGTACCTGACACAGCAGCGTCTGCAAGAAGCTGAGAGTGAGCGAGATCATTTACTGTTGGAGAAGCAAGACAAACAGGTGTGTGAAAGTTGCCTAAGGACTTTTGAAGAGGACAGGAATATTTACTATGGGCAGTAGATTCACTCATACACGTTCACAACCAAACACTGAATTAGTCTTAAAGATTTTAATACTTTTTCTACATATTGGATTATACGGAGGTGTGTGTTGTATATCTGTGTGTTTTCATGTTTGTGCACACGTAAAGGAGGAGACTCTAACACAAGAACAGTTACAGTCCTTGGAGCTGGAGTTAAGAGAGCTTAGAAGATCCTTCACTATGGCTGATCAACTGGCTGCCGAGCAGCTAAACGCTGCCACGGACCAGCTTCGCTCGCTCCACAACACAGTTCAGAAAATCAGTCAGGAAAGAGCAGAGGTACAAATGTGCAAATGGATTAAGGAATGATTTCAGTGTTTACAGACACAAAACTTTGTTGAAGGTGTCTGTCTTTGGCCTCGTTTACACAGAGCTATCTTAACATGCATCTTAACATGCATCAGTTCGCAAGATGTTAAGGGGTTTTCTTGCATGTACTTCCTGTTTCAAATCCCCCAACATGCATCTCAAATAAATAATCAGTGGGCAATGCTCATGTAAACGGAATCATATGTGACTCTGAGGTGCATTGGGATGTCTTCAGTCCATCCACATTTGGAGGTAGTCAGGGACTCACATGGTCACATTGCATTTGTAGTGTAAACACTAATTCATTCATTGAAGGACCCCATAGTCTCCAGTATCCCAGTTTCACGGTTTTCATACTGATATCAATACTTCTTTTGCAAAGTCAAACATGCCCATTGTATATATGATGGTTTAACATTTTTTGTCTGTAGTTTGGTTGGCTAAAAAATATAAGATCAAAGAAATTTATATGGAGTTTTAAAACATGCATGCTTGGTTATGCATACAGTCATGTTAAAAAGTAACTACATCCCATGGAATTTATTGGATTTTTTACAAATATATTTGGACAAGCAAACATTTGATCATTTTGGAAACAGTGCCTATTAATAAAGTTAATATAATTGAACAAAACCACAAGCTTTTTCATCATTTATTCAATAGAAGTGATATTCTTCTGTGTGGAACGTAAGTACACTCTTGGCCTCAGATGCTAGTATTAGCCCCCTATAGCAGGCTTTGTCCACCAGGCTTGCTGGAAGTTTTGAGTCTTGCTGGACGTTTTGACTACTCTTCCATGCAATATTCTTTCAGTTGCAAGATGTTAAAGGGTTTTCTTGCATGTACTGTACCCCCCAAACATTTCACTGGGATTCAAATCCAGGCTTTGACTAGACCATTCCATAGCCCTCCATTTCATCTTACTGAGCCATACCTTGGTGGATTTACTAGTGTGCTTAGGATCATTATCCTGTTGAAAGGTCCACTTTCAGTTCACCTTCAACCTTCAGAGAAATGGCCTCACATCATCTTCAAGCACTCTTTGATATGATGCAGAATTCATAGTTCAATCAATGACTGCAAGCTCTCCGGTCCCTGAGGCAGTGAAGCAACCCCAAACCATAACATTTCCACCACCGTGCTTCACAGTTGGTATGAAGTGCTTCTCCTGAAAAGTTGTCTTTGGTCTGCACCAAACATGTCTGCTGTTGTTGTGGCCAGACAACTCTATCTTTGAGTCGTCTGTGAAGAGCACATTATTACAAAAGGCCTGGTCTTTGCCTGTATACTCATTAACAAACTGTAGTCTTGCAAAGGCTTTTTCCTGGCACGCCTTTTGGACAAACTGGCAGTCGTTTGAAATTTTAGCCACATGTTGATTATTTTCCTTCCAATGGAATAATGTATTTCAAATAATTTGGAGCTTTTTTTAAAATCTCTTGCCAGACTCATAGGCATCCCCAACCTTTTTTCTGAAGGCCTTACAGAACTCTAGGTCTTGGCATGTTGACACTACACACCTCAATAGCAAAGGGAATACCAGACACTAGATATGAGAGGGGTATAAATAAGGCAGGTTCCACCTGCCCTACCTGAGCAGGTTCTAATCACTGGCACACAATCATGAACACCAAAGGGTCAATTGTATGTGTCATTTTACAGAGTGCATCACCTTTATTAATATGCACTGTTACAAAGAGAAACAAATGTTTGCTTGTGAATTATGTCAAAAAACCAACAATTTCCAGGGGTGTATTTATTTTTTCACATGACTGTATATGCAGGCTTCTTACTGTTGTCAGTGATCTCTGCTCATTACTGTATAAATTTATTTTTCTGTCACTGTATATATTGTGTCACGTAATAAAATAAATAAATCACAATAAATAAATAAATCACATAAAGCCTGCACAAAAATCAGCCACTGACAGTAGATTTATGGAAATGCCATCAAATTGCTTAATATATACATTTAGGGAAAAAAGTATTTGATCCCCTGCTGATTTTGTACGTTTGCCCACTGACAAAGAAATGATCAGTCTATAATTTTAATGGTAGATTTATTTGAACAGTGAGAGACAGAATAACAAAAAAAAAATCCTGAAAAACGCATGTCAAAAATTTTATAAATTGATTTGCATTTTAATGTGGGAAATAAGTATTTGACCCCCTCTGTAAAACATAAACTCCCTCTTAAAGGGAGTGCTTCTAAACTCAGCTTGTTACCTGTATAAAAGACACCTGTCCACAGAAGCAATCAATCAATCAGACTCCAAACTCTCCGTCATGGCCAAGACCAAAGAGCTCTCCAAGGGTGTCAGGGACAAGATTGTAGACCTACACAAGTCTGGAATGGGCTACAAGACCATTGCCAAGCAGCTTGGTGAGAAGGTGACAACAGTTGGTGCGATTATTCGCAAATGGAAGAAACACAAAAGAACTGTCAATCTCCCTCGGCCTGGGGCTCCATGCAAGATCTCACCTCGTGGAGTTGCAATGATCATGAGAACAGTGAGGAATCAGCCCAGAATCAGCCCATGGTCAATGATCTCAAGGCAGCTGGGACCATAGTCACCAAGAAAACAATTGGTAACACACTACGCCGTGAAGGACTGAAATCCTGCAGCGCCCGCAAGGTCCCCCTGCTCAAGAAAGCACATATACATGCCCGTCTGAAGTTTGCCAATGAACATCTGAATGATTCAGAGGACAACTGGGTGAAAGTGTTGTGGTCAGATGAGACCAAAATGGAGCTCTTTGGCATCAACTCAACTCGCCGTGTTTGGAGGGGAGGAATGCTGCCTATGACCCCAAGAACACCATCCCCACTGTCAAACATGGAGGTGGAAACATTATGCTTTGGGGGTGTTTTTCTGCTAAGGGTACAGGACAACTTCACTGCATGACAGGGACGATGGACGGGGCCATGTACCGTCAAATCTTGGGTGAGAAACTCCTTCCCTCAGCCGGGGCATTGAAAATGGGTCGTGGATGGGTATTCCAGCATGACAATGACCCAAAACACACGGCCAAGGCAACAAAGGAGAGGCTTAAGAAGAAGCGCATTAAGGTCCTGGAGTGGCCTAGCCAGTCTAGCCAGTTTTGCCACCAAGTACTAAGTCATGTTTTGCAGAGGGGTCAAATACTTATTTCCCTCATTAAAATGCAAATCAATTTATAACATTTTTGACATGCGTTTTTCTGGATTTTCTTGTTGTTATTCTGTCTCTCACTGTTCAAATAAATCTACCATTAAAATTATAGACTGATCATTTCTTTGTCAGTGGGCAAACGTACAAAATCAGCAGGGGATCAAATACTTTTTTCCCTCACTGTACACACTTGCAATGATTGAGTGTTCTTGTTAGTGATGTCTATGAAGTGATAACAGCTTGTTTGCACATGCTACTTGTGACCTAGTCATTCGAGACAAATGTTAGTATCAGGTGTAAACAGGGCTTTTGTGTTTGTAGGATGCAGAGGAGCTAGAAGAATCCAGGATGCAGGCTGCTCAAGCCATGCAAGATCTAACAAAGGCAGAGGGAGAAATACAGGTTCTGCAGAAGCTGCTTCAAGACAGGGTACGATATACATTAATAAGTACATAACAAGGTTTAATAAATGTTCCAATGTGCTTTTCACAGTCGTTGTTGTCATTTTCATGTTAAAGGAATATTTAAGTGTTTTTTTTTATCCCCCCATATCTGAACAAATATAAGATAATTACATATTTCTACACATAAGGAATATTTCTTGATTGAGTGGTGGACTATTCTCTGCAGTGACATGATAGTATGTGTTGTATTGTTATATGCTGTGGATTTTAAATGCCTTAGTGTCTCTGCTGGGATGACAATCAAAAATATTCAGCCAACAGCCGTGTTGTGAATTAAAATCCTAGCACTGCCAAGCAGCCACTGTTGGGCCCTTGAGCAAGGCCCTTAAACCTCAACTGCTCAGTTGTATAAATGAGATAAATGTAAGTCAATCTAAATATGGGTGTCTGCGTAATGCCGTAATTGTAATCATTGTTGCCTTCTATCTCGGCAAATATCCACAGTGAACAGCATGCATAAGACAATGATGATTAGTTGAAAGATCTATATCCTAACCTGTATTTTGTTTTTTTTTAGGTTCATCTGTCAGACACAGATAGCCTCAGTGCCCCACACCCCAGTATTCAACAGCAGGAGTTAGCCAGAATGAATCGAGTTTTGAAAAGGCAGCAGGTTCAGACCAAACGGCTTCGAGATCAGCTGGCTCAGGCACTAGAAGGTAACGGCATCAATTTACAGATTATTAAATAAACCTTGACCTATTCAAATAATTGACTTATTAATGCATGTATTAATAGATAACAGTGGAAACCTGGAGGAGCTGATTGAGGAAATAGAAACCCTTAGAGATAGTCTGCTGCAGCAGAGCAGTTACCTGTCCAGGTTTGGGCATACTCCACACAGCGGTGGATGCTGGTACTATGTACCAGCAGACCAAGATGTAAGTCACTTTGTCTACAACTCCAATTCTGAAAAAGTTGAGACAGTATGGAAAATGCTAATAAAAAAAAAAGAGAAATGATTTGTAAATGTACTTTGACGTTTTTTTTTTTAACAAAAAAAGTATAAACACAAGGTATTTGATGTTTTACCTAATCAACTGTGCATAGTATTTTGAAGATAAACATTTATTTAGAAATTGATGCATGCAACATGTTCCAAAAAAGTTGGGACGGGGCAATTTAGGATTAATATCGATGTGACGAGTTGAAATAAGAAGGTGATGTGAAACAGGTGAGGCAGTCATTTAATCATAGTATAAAAGGAGCCTCCAAAAAAGGCCTAATCATTCAAGAGCAAGGATGGGTACAGGACAGTAGCACAGTGGAATCGTGTTTTGTTGTCTGACAGGTCAACATTTCAAATAGTTTTTGGACAAAACAGCCGTTGTGCTCTCCAGGCCAAAGAGATAAAGGACCATCCAAGCTGTTATCAGCACCAGGTCCAAAAGCCAGCGTCTGTCTGATATATGCACATTTTGGAGCAACACATGCTGCCATCCAGAGCAGGAAAACGCCAACCACATTCTGCCTGGATTTCAAGTGCAAGGTTGTGTAAGCAGAGAGTGCGGGTGTGAGCATGGTCTGCCTGCAGTCCTGACCTGTCTCCGATTGAGATTGTGTGCCGTGTTATGAAGTGCAAACTAAGGTAACAGAGTTGCACAGCTGAAGAAATGCATAATGGATGAATGCGGGAAAATTCCTCTTGCTAAACTTAACCAACTGGTGTCTTCAAGTGTTATTAAGAGAAATGGTGATGTTACACAGTGGTAGTCAACTATCCCAACTTTTTTGGAGTGTGTTGTGGTCATCAGATTTGAAATGAGTGTATATTTTCCAAAATAAGTTGAATTCACAAAGTAAAAAATACTTTTCGTGCCAAGACCTGTCTGGTTAGTGAAGTTAGTGTCATATTCACACAGTCACTGTTGGTCACACAGACACAATAGCTGAATTTTCAGTTGGAAATAATTGTCAAGTGATTAGGACAATTTGTCAGAACAAGTTGTGCAACAAAAAGCACTTGCTAGTTGTGCGTATATAATATAAACTGATATTTGTAATGAACATGTAATAGATAATTATTTGTATATTTGTATAGATAATTATTTGTATATTGTTATATTTAATCAGATACAATTCATTTATGAGAGTGGCTAAATAGCTGCTATTATATAATAAATTGTCAGCCAATGGTGCCAAGTCACCATGATATTTTCTGCAAGTTTGACAATGACCAGTGTTGCTGTAAAACAAGTTGTACAATATTGTGCACCTTGTATAGATTTTATATATACAGTATCTCATAAAAGTGAGTACACCCCTCACATTTTTGTAAATATTTGATTATATCTTTTCATGTGACAACACTGAAGAAATGACACTTTGCTACAATGTAAAGTAGTGAGTGTACAGCTTGTGTAACAGTGTAAATTTGCTGTCCCCTCAAAATAACTCAACACACAGCCTTTAATGTCTAAACCGCTGGCAAAACAAGTGAGTACACCCCTAAGTGAAAATGTCCAAATTGGGCCCAATTAGCCATTTTCCCTCCCCGGTGTTAATGGGAAGCAGGTGTGTTACATTTGGTGTCATCGCTCTCACACTCCATACTGGTCACTGGAAGTTCAACATGGCACCTCATGGCAAAGAACTCTCTGAGGATCTTAAAATAATAATTGTTGCTCTACATAAAGATGGCCTAGGCTATAAGAAGATTGCCAAGACCCTGACACTGAGCTGCAGCACGGTGGCCAAGACCATACAGCAGTTTAACAGGACAGGTTCCACTCAGAACAGGCCTCGCCATGGTCGACCAAAGAAATTGAGTGCACGTGCTCAGCGTCATGTCCAGAGGTTGTCTTTGGGAAATAGACGTATGAGTGCTGCCAGCATTGCTGCAGAGGTTGAAGGGGTGGTGGGTCAGCCTGTCAGTGCTCAGACCATACGCCGCACACTGCATCAAATTGGTCTGCATGACTGTCGTCCCAGAAGGACGCCTCTTCTAAAGATGATGCACAAGAAAGCCCGCAAACAGTTTGCTGAAGACAAGCAAACTAAGGACATGGATTACTATAATCATGTCCTGTGGTCTGATGAGACCAAGATAAACTTATTTGGTTCAGATGGTGTCAAGCGTGTGTGGCGGCAACCAGGTGAGGAGTACAAAGGCAAGTGTGTCTTGCCTACAGTCAAGCATGGTGGTGGGAGTGTCATGGTCTGGGGCTGCATGAGTGCTGCCGGCACTGGGGAGCTACAGTTTACTGAGGGAACCATGAATGCCAGCATGTACTGTGACATCCTGAAGCAGAGCATGATCAGTATGCAGTATTCCAGCCTGATAATGACCCCAAACACACCTCCAAGATGACCACTGCCATGCTAAAGAAGCTGAGGGTGAAGGTGATGGACTGGCCAAGCATGTCTCCAGACCTAAACGCTATTGAGTATCTGTAGGGCATCCTCAAACGGAAGGTGGAGGAGCACAAGGTCTCTAACATCCACCAGTTCTGTGATGTCATCATGGAGGAGTTGAAGAGGACTCCAGTGGCAATCTGTGAAGCTCTGGTGAACTCCAAGAGGTTAAAGCAGTGCTGGAAAATAATGGTGGCCACACAAAATATTGACTCTTTGGGACCAATTTGGACATTTTCACTGGGGTGTGTACTCACTTTTGTTGCCAGCGGTTTAGACCTTAATGGCTGTGTATTGAGTTATTTTGAGGGGACAGCAAATTGACACTGTTACACAAGCTGTACACTCACTACTTTACATTGTAGCAAAGTGTCATTTCTTCAGTGTTGTCACATGAAAAGATATAATCAAATATTTACAAAAATGTGAGGGGTGTACTCACTTTTGTGAGATACTATAGAAAGAGAACAGCAGCTGCCTGTGAGAACACACCTGCAGAGTGTTGAGTTGCTCAATAAAACTTGCATCTCATTTCCTTATAAAACTGCACTAATTGTACCGGAGACTACTGTTTTAATTTTAAAAATTTTGTCACACCCAATATTGACTTTGTTTCATTTACTACAGTTTAGTGCTCTTGACTGAAGTATTTAAGTTTATCTGTCATACAGAAATATGTTTTGCATAAAACATTTTTTCCTGGCCCAACTGGTGACCTTAAACTTCCATATTATGTGGGTTTTGTAATTTTACTGAATGTCCTATGTTTATCCATCTAGCACCCCAGTCTTGGTTCTCAGGCTACACAGGACTCCGGCCTGGGTTCTCAGTATGTCCCATCACCTGACAGAGGCAAACGTTTTAGAAGCCAGCAGCACAAAGAGAGAAGACCCTGCTCCAACTCAGGATACTGGGTTTATTCTCCCTACCCACATGACCAACACACTTATGGGAAAGGAGGTGACTAGTGTTGGCTGTGGACATGAATTTACTGCTTCTGATATGTTCTCCAAAAAAAATAAATTCTCTCATCTCCCATCCCTATAGAGTCTTCATACAGAAACAGCGATAGTGAGAGTGACGAGAATGGTGATGGAGAAACTAATTTCACCCCCCCACCAGGCTCAATTACCTACACCATGCCCCCTGATGGGACCCATCTTCCCCCAGGCATGGTTATCTACGCCCCTCCTGTACCAGGTTTGGCCATAGGCCCTGGTGCAGTGTTTTATGGCCCTCCACCTGAAGGGCTCAGGCTGGTTTATGGTCCTCCTCCCAGTGGTCTACATATCCCTCTAATTCCTAATGGCACTCTACACTGCAATGTGCCTGGCCATCAGGATATGGTGAGACACAGTGCATGCTAGGGCCTTATAGATATATCATTTGGCTATTTAATTGGCTATATATTATTAAGTTTAAATAATGAGTTTAATATAGAGGTTCATACACACTATATATATTTATTTATTTCACACTATTGTCTGATACTACAGAATTTTTAGCTTCTTAAATTTAGTATCTGTATTGGTGACAAAATATTCATATATGTTGGATGCACAGCTAATCATGTGAACGAACAGTTAGTCATGTGATACTGGTCATGGATGGCTGAATGCTGTGTTCTTGAGTCTGGTGGTAATGTGTTTGATGTTTTGTTCTTCAGACACACTGTTCAAGAGTGGCAGACCGTTCTTTAAGGGGGCAGCAGTCAGATAGAGTGGCAAGTGAGCGGGAACTGCTCAGGCTGGAGGAGCAGAGATCAGAGTTGCAGATAGAGCTTAAAGAGCTGCAGGGAGCTGTGAGCCGACTTCAGCGCCACAAGTCAGAGAAAATTTACCTGCTTACAGTCTATACAATACTCTCACACCCGCTCTCGGTCTACATGATACTCTCACACCTGCTCTCAGTCTACATGATACTCTCACACCCGCTCTCGGTCTACATGATACTCTCACACCCGCTCTCGGTCTACATGATACTCTCACACCCGCTCTAAGTCTACATGATACTCTCACACCCGCTCTCAGTCTACATGATACTCTCACACCCGCTGTCGGTCTACATGATACTCTCACACCTGCTCTCGGTCTACATGATACTCTCACACCTGCTCTCGGTCTACATGATACTCTCACACCCGCTGTCAGTCTACATGATACTCTCACACCTGCTCTCGGTCTACATGATACTCTCACACCTGCTCTCGGTCTACATGATACTCTCACACCTGCTCTCGGTCTACATGATACTCTCACACCCGCTCTCAGTCTACATGATACTCTCACACCTGCTCTCGGTCTACATGATACTCTCACACCCGCTCTAAGTCTACATGATACTCTCACACCCGCTCTCGGTCTACATGATACTCTCACACCCGCTCTCGGTCTACATGATACTCTCACACCCGCTCTCAGTCTACATGATACTCTCACACCCGCTCTCAGTCTACATGATACTCTCACACCCGCTCTCGGTCTACATGATACTCTCACACCCGCTCTCAGTCTACATGAGACTCTCACACCTGCTCTCAGTCTACATGATACTCTCACACCTGCTCTCAGTCTACATGATACTCTCACACCCGCTGTCGGTCTACATGATACTCTCACACCCGCTCTAAGTCTACATGATACTCTCACACCCGCTCTCAGTCTACATGATACTCTCACACCCGCTCTCAGTCTACATGATACTCTCACACCCGCTCTAAGTCTACATGATACTCTCACACCCGCTCTAAGTCTACATGATACTCTCACACCCGCTCTCAGTCTACATGATACTCTCACACCCGCTCTCGGTCTACATGATACTCTCACACCCGCTCTAAGTCTACATGATACTCTCACCCCGCTCTCAGTCTACATGATACTCTCACACCCCGCTTAAGTCTACATGATACTCTACACCCGCTCTCCCAGTCTACATGATACTCTCACACCCGCTCTAAGTCTACATGATACTCTCACACCCGCTCTAAGTCTACATGATACTCTCACAACCGCTGTCGGTCTACATGATACTCTCACACCCGCTCTCAGTCTACATGATACTCTCACACCCGCTCTCAGTCTACATGATACTCTCACACCCGCTCTCAGTCTACATGATACTCTCACACCCGCTGTCAGTCTACATGATACTCTCACACCCGCTCTCGGTCTACATGATACTCTCACACCCGCTCTAAGTCTACATGATACTCTCACACCCGCTGTCAGTCTACATGATACTCTCACACCCGCTCTCGGTCTACATGATACTCTCACACCCGCTCTCGGTCTACATGATACTCTCACACCCGCTCTCGGTCTAACTTACTTGTTCTACAGAGTGCAGGAACCTGCATTCAGTCTACACCACAGTCTCACACATATCCATGCCTGCTCCCATTCTATGCAATACTCACACAACTTCTCTTGGCCTACACATATGCCACACACCTTAATCTACAGAATACTAACAACTTCACGATTGTATATGATAGGATTGCATTCGTAGAATATGTTCAAATAATACAATTTATATTATTTGGTCTTGTTATTAAATCACTGTATTGCTGTCAGTTGCTCCAGAAAGATTTCTTCAAAATACTTGTAATACTACAATGATTATTTAATGCTCATATAAATCAGTTAAGCTAGACATGATTCATAAGAGCAGTGTATTTATGTATGTTTTAGCTATAATCAGGTTCTGGTTGTGTCTGAGGACAGGAGGCTGTTGGAGAGTTCAGTGAACCATGTAGAAGAGGACACTGTAAAGGATGAGGTGGCAAATCTGGAGAGAACTGTCCTCAAATGCAGGAATGAGCTACAAGAGGTAGAGCACCTACTGTCAGAGGCTGAAGCAGACCTGAAGAATACCAGAGCAAAGGTCTGCCACAACCACACCGCACAACATTTCAGTATGACAAGTCTTATTTAATTGCAAGTATACATTTTTTAATTATTGTTTAATTGTGTGTCTGTGTATATGTAGACCAAAGAAACTCTGCAGCGCTACAGTGAAGCTGAGAGCCAGTTAAAAGAGACAGAATGTGAGCTCCAGGAGATTAAACAGCGAAACCAGGATAGCATCAGACAGCTAGTACACACCAAACAACAGCTCCGGTACTATTATGCCACCCATATATTCAATCCTGTAACATTTCTTTTGCACAATAGGATACTCAGGCTTAGTTTAATACTGCTTGGCTTCAAACAGTTATGTCCAACTCTTTTTCACAGGGACCTTCAGGAAGAGGTAAAGGATCAACAAAGACGTAAGCAGGATCAGGAGAACACACTAAAACAGGTGGAAAAAGTGATTGCAGCTCGAGATGCAGAGTTTCAAGACGTCAACAGAAATCTGAAGAGAGTAACCAATGAGTAAGTGTCCTTCTGGTGTGATATAACAGCTTAACTGAAAAGCTTTTCTTTGTCTTTTTTTTTTTAACCACAATCTTGTCTGTGTGATTTCAAGAATGGAGGACATGCAAAAAGAGCTGAGAGAGAGACAGAGCCAGGAAGCAAATCTTTTTATGGGCTGCAGGAACTCTGAGGATATTCTACACACTCGCAGAATAGAGTTAGAGCATCTAAACACCCAGGTAATGTTAAAAGTGCTGTTTGTAATGTGTAACATTTTTTGTAATGTGTAACATTTTGGGCTCAGAAAATAGCTTCAACCCCAGCTAGAGCAGATCTGGTAGCTGTCTTATGATAGGGAGAGCTGGGTGGTGGGTGGGATTTGGCAGGTGAAAAAATTGTGGAGAAAATGGGGGAAATCCCAAAAACAATAGAAATGTAACACCTTTATTAACAGCAGGGGTGCAGTGCATGTTAAATAAGCGGTAACCTTTTCAGCACAGCTCGGGATGATACACACATTATGCTTACTCAAATTGTATTGGACAAATACAGCCGCTGCCTTAGCAGGAGTGCCTCTATCAGTGTTAGGAAACATTTCCATTGTGAGGAATCTTTAACATTAGGAGTTCCCTAAAGTTTGCTGTGGAGGATTTGGTTTTGTGTTTTCAGATTTTGTTTTGTGCTGTGGTAAATTTGTTGTGCTCAGCCGCCGCCACTGTAGCAAACACTACGAAATTGTGTTTATAGATATCAGATGGTCATAATACAGATAATATGCACGTTAATGTACTCAACATGTAAACAAGTCACAGGCTGCACGAATTTGACCTGTTCAATAAAATAACCCTAAGTCCTTTTGATTGATGTTAAATGTGTTTGAGGGAGTTTTACTCAGCACTTAATACTAAAATGTTCTACTTTCGGGTTTTGTGCACTACATTCAGGAAAACTAAGCCAATAGAAAACTATGAAAGTGAAGCGAACAAATAAAACCAATAGGCTCGTAACCCCGTTTCTCTATAACATTATGAGTAGAGAGATCCGCCTATGAGAAGGGAATTCGTACCTGACCTCTGCAGAAGCATACTATTGCACCAAGTCTGGATTTGACACACAGGAGTGTGTCCAATGGTAGGTAAGGGGAGTGAATAAAGGAACTATGTCCATTGGTAAGGGGAGTGAATAAAGGAACTACAAACGCTCCTCTTCCTCAGTGAGCAAAACATGGATTCAAAGCCCCCAATCGCGTTCTACAACCACCAAGAGGGTTATGGAATGCCTGCTCACCTGGACGGCTTGGCATGCATTAAGGAGGATAAGGGCATTAATAGTAACAATTTCCTTCCAGAGCTAGTGTGATGGACACCCTTTCCCCAGTTGCTGCCCCACGTCAACCAGGACCTCAGCCTGGAAAGCTGATAGAAGTGAGGAGATGTTGAATGTCCTGACAGCCAAGACTGAGGCCTTATAAGAGAATTTGTGGATGTACATGGAAAAACAGTACATTTTGCTGGTGATAGTGAGCTTGGGGGCAGGTGCAGGCTGCCTTGGGAGGGGATAAGGTGTCTGCATATGGATGGCTCAGTGGTGGGGGGTCACCCATTGGCCCCTTGCAGCATGTACCACAGATAACCTAGCTAGCAAGACAAACTTCTCCAGCGGAGGCTGGTCTGAGGGATATGTCCTTCTGCAGACAGAAAGTGCAAGTCAACAAACCAGCAAACTATGTGCACAAAATAAGCTAGAGGTCACGAGAAGCGAATGTCAGCTGAAGAAGAGGAGCATGTGCAGGTCCTTTATGCACTCAGGTAAGCGGTGTGCCCTTACCTGGTATTGGACACCCGCCAATGTCAAAATTGTCATTCTGTCAAAGCCAGACTTGGTGCAATCGGATGCTTCTGCAGAGGTCAGGTACAGATGCCCTTCCCATAGGTGGATCTCAAACGCACAATAATGAAAGAGAACCCT
This sequence comes from Ameiurus melas, assembly GCA_012411365.1. NCBI lineage: Eukaryota > Metazoa > Chordata > Actinopteri > Siluriformes > Ictaluridae > Ameiurus > Ameiurus melas. The sequence goes on along the minus strand of CM022773.1, from coordinate 12,466,677 downwards.
AATAAATAATAGCCTTTAGAGCTGTCTTGCAGTTATGCATCAATTGTTTAGTGACTAATATATTGTAGGATACAAGTGATGAGTGCATGTGTCAGATAGACAAACACAAGACACTGGAAGAATGAAAGAAGTCATGACATATTACTCATCTGTGGCCTGAACATTTCTGTAACGTACACCAGTGATGATTGATTGACAGAAATTATCAAAATTGAGGCTGATGCAGATTTTTTCTTCTATTTTGTTATACGGTTACTCTTACTAAATCAATGTGACAATGCACTTATTTATCTAAGTTTTTTTGTGTGTGTCTGTTTGTAGCTGCTCCAGCAGAAGGAACAGCTGTCTTTGTTGGGGCGGAAGCTAGAGCAGTGGCGGGAAGAGGAGGACATTGTGAGGGCGAATGTGGAAAAGCACAGGCAGAGCCTGGTGGAGGTTCTGAGGCAGGGAGAAGTGGACGCACACAGTCTGCAGCAACACATTAAGGTTCACAGTTTTAACAATTGTAATAGCCACCAAGTAGATTTGGTGCAAATTATATGTTTTAAGAATATATTCCAGAATTTTTAAACCACATCTCTATCTACTGGGTCTGCAGCATATGACTGATGAATTTCCTTGTGCTAAGAAAAGAACAGATAACCTGTTGCTCAGAACTCCTTTAGAATGAAAGTTTAAGCATAGCTGTTGAATTCCATTAATACATATTCACAATATGCAACTATAACGTTCAAAACTATAAGATTTACACTAATAATAATAAATCTCTTCGTTTGTGATGGACCTGAGGATGTCTTACCAAACCTGCTGTAGTTATATATGACTTTTTCACACTGACACAATGCAAAGCGATTCCAGTTACTTACACTTTCCGTAAGTATTTGTGGTATTCATGCATTTCCTTGTTCAATTTCAATTCAGTTTTATATATCTTTTTACAACAGACATTGTCTCAAAGAAGCTTTACAGAAATATAAACACGGTATACAGATATTAAATGTGTGAATTTATCCCAACTGAGCAAGCCACTGAGTGGTGACGATGGCAAGGAAAAACTCCCTAACATGTTTAAAGGAAGAAACCTAGAGAGGAACCCGACTCAGAAGGGAACCCATCCTCATCTGGGTAACAACAGATGGTGTGAAATAGTACAGTATGGATGTACATGAAGTCTGTATGACCTTCGGAGCAGCCGTAGTCCCAGTAGTCTGGAATTGGAGTGTGTGGCTCGGCAAAAGGAGAGAGGGACAAAAAAATATTATTATGACTGCGAAGTAGTAAAAATAGAATCTAGTCAGGGTAAGCTTGAGTAAACAAATACGTTTTAAGCCTAGACTTAAACACTGTGACTGTGTCTGAGTCCCGAACACTAATAGGAAAACTGTTCCATAACTGTGGGGCTCTATAAGCGAAGGCTCTTCCCCCTGCTGTAGCCTTCACTATTCAAGGTACCATCAAATAACCTGCATCTTTTGATCTGAGTAGGCGTGGCGGATCATATAAAACCAAAAGGTCGCTTGGATATTGTGGCGCGAGACCGTTTAGTGCTTTATAGGTTAATAAGAGTACTTTATAGTTAATGCGAGATTTACATGTTTACATGTCTACATTAGTAACACATTAACAACAAATTCTTTCTTCTGAAAGGACCCGTGGTACGGATTTAAATCTCGATTTACAAATACCACTGACTCAATCAGTGAATGAATGTGGACATGCATTGCACTTGTTGCATAAATGTTTTTTGGCTGCATCGAACAAGTATCTTTAGACTTGCATGTGTGAATTTTGATTAAACAGCTTTCTGTGTTTTCTCAATACAGAAACATCATTGTCCAATTTATTGTCCAGGCTATCAATCGTAAATGTGCATGTTTGTGTAGGAACTGCGTGTGGATGTGCAGTCTCTAGCTGTGCAGAAGGGGGAACTGGATTCCCATCTCTCAGAGAGGAGGCGGAGATTGGCTAAGTATAAAAAGGAGGAGAAGAAAGCTCAAGAGAAAGTGCAGAACCAGCGTACAGTCATCAACAAGCACAAAGCAGGTGAATTCTAAGCACTTTTGCATATTAACAGACATAGAGTCAGGGTCTAGTGTACTAATCCCGAATAGCAGTTCGGTGCAATGCATTAATTCAGTTCGATTTTATTTGTATAGCACTTTTAACAATGGACATCGTCATAAAGCAACTTTACAGAAAGGTATAAATTCAGGATATAAATTTTAACTATCTAAATTTATCCCTAATGAGTAAACCAGATGCGACAGTGGCAAGGGAAAAACTCCTTGAGACGACAAGAGAAAGAAACTTTGAGATGAGCCGGACTCAAAAGGGAACCCTTTCTCGTCTGGGTGACACCGGATAGTGCGATTATAAATAATTCACCGCTATAGCCATTTACTACCTGGTCAAATATGCATCTAACCAGAAATTGTGTAAACAGGAAATTCTTAATCAGGAAACTTGAATACAGAACTCTTCATGTCATTTGCAGTCCTAAGGCTATCATAGCAACGTTTTTGTAGCAAAACTGTTCATATCACATTAGAAGTTTGGGTGGACACATCAGTAGCCCCAGACACCCACGACAAGCAGATTTTGTGAATAGGCAATTAGTTTTATATTTGTAGTTACCCTATGGACAACGGCCAGAAAAAAATGGGGGAAAAACAGGTTTTCCACAAAAGTTTATTTTGTATATATAGAAACTTCTCTTGCACTTCACCGTGGTGTGACACACCTTTTGTCACGTAACGAGGCGCAGACAGAAACAAGTACAGGTTAGGTATTTTTATCCAAAAACAACAAGTTCAAAAGGTAATATAAAATTCCACAGCTTTAAACAGGCTGAGGCCAGGCAATCAGGCAGACAAAACAAGGCTTGCAGAGATACAAGGCCGTAAACGAGAATAAAGTCAACACCAGGAAAACAAACACAATCTCACGGCTTGGTATAGACAGAGAGAACAAGTCAACTGAACTTGTACTTCGCAAAGACATTTTCTTCAAACAGTCTCTATATAGTGTGGAGTAAGTGTGTGTGAGATTGGTAACAGGTGTGTGTGTGATTAGAATGCCAGAGAAGGTGTGTGTGTGGGAAGTGTAGTCCTCTTCGTCCATATTTGTAGTTGGTGGTGCATTCTGGGAAATAGAGTCATCAATATGACATGGCAATGATATGACAACCTTAATGCTGTAACTATAGCGTGGTACTCGCTTTGAACCCACACACCTTGCTTGTAACTATGCTAAGTGGTTCATTGTAGAATGACATTAATTTTGTGCACAGGCCACAGACAATCTTTTCAGAATCAGTTAGTTGTGTGGGCATCGAAAACATGGTATTGGGCAGCACATTGAAGCCTGGGTGGTTAGTGAATAAATTTATGATTTGTCCAACCCTGTGTATGATTTATTAGCCATGTTTTATATAATTTCACTATACCATTACATATAGGCCATGAAACTGGTATATAATTTTACTACATACACTATATGGCCAAAGGTTTATGGACATATGTGGGTCTTTCCCCAAACTGTTGCCACAAAGTTGGACGCACACAATTGTATAGGATATCTTTATATGTTGTTTCATTACAGTTTCCTTTCACTGGAATTAACAAAGCGAGCTCCATGAAGACATGGTTTGCCAAGGTTGGAGTGAAAAACCTTGAGTGGCCTGAAGAGAGCCCTGATCTCATATCCACTGAAGAGTTTTGTAATGAATCGGAACGCTGACCACAACCCTGGCCAGATCAGTGCCTGACCTCACTAATACTAATACTCTTGTGGATGAATAAACACACATCCCCACAGCTATGCTCCAAAATCTAGTGGGGTGCCTTTTCAGAAGAGTGGAGGGTATTATAACCACAAAGGGGTACTAAATCTGGAATGGGATGTTAAAAAAACAAAAAACAAATATGGGTGTGATGGTCAGCTGTCCACATACTTTTGGACATATAGGGTATTTTCCACTATGTAGGGCTGTCAAATCTGAATTATTGTAAAGAATAGCAATAATGACTTGCGTTTTAGATTCAGCCACAGGAAAAGAGCGACTCCGAAAAGTGCCTGCTTAAATTGTTGCACTTTGTTTTGTTTTATTTAATATTTAGTTTACGTAATATTCAGAATAAAATATGCCATGAGTGGTATGTATTTATTCAGAGCTCTTTTCCTACATCAATGCATTCAGACCTTCATTAGACAACTAAATGTAGAACATTTTAATGGAATTTTTTTTGCCTTTAATTAAATGAATAATATGACAATTCTAAATGTTTTTGGTCAGTGAAATTCAGCAATAAGGTTCTGTGGATCTGAGTTCTGACACAATGGCTGTGGCTGTTAGGAAACTATTTTCAGGAGCTTGTGTTTGCTCTGTATGTGTAGAGCTGAAGCATGTCCTGGACATGATCCAATTGGAGAATGTAGAGCTAGAGAGAGTGAAGGTTCAGCACAACCAGAAACTGGACCAGCTGGAGAAGAGCCAGGAGACTTTGCTACAGGTAAGACCTAGGGTCATTTAATGCCAGAATTTCTTAATCTTGTTATACCTGATCTGCTGCCATTGCTCAGCACACTAAAAACATCCAGTTCTGTTGTTATGCTATAAGATAGAATTGTTCTTCCATCATTTACAGTTTGCCAGAAACTAATAAATACTAATTAATGTATTAGATAAAAAAAAATTAATGTTGTGAACTGTTATGGTAGAATTGGTTTGTTGTGCCTTGCAGATGCGTCTGGAAGTGCAGGAGGTGGAGAAGGAGCTGCAGGAGCAGCAGGCTGAGCGGGAGAGGCACAGAAGGCTGCAGGAGCAGGATATCCTCACATTGAGAGAACAGACTAATACCGCAGCCATAGAGAGGAGCAGCCTGCTAGAACAGTGCACCAGCCTGGAGGCCCGCCGCTCACATGCTCAGAGGTAAGAGCTCCAAGTTACAATTACCTGTTCTGTTTATTTGTAGTGATACTGCTGCATTTAAACCTCTTTAAAAGTCTTTAAGGTTTATGATAAACAGCTGTGTTGACTTTGTGAGCTGTATTAAAGTGGCTTTAAGCACTGCTATCTGATGTGGCAGATGTCAGGAAACAGCAGAGGAGGGGGTGCGGAAAACAGAGGCAGAGTTGCTGAAACTGCAAGCAGAGCTGGCCAGGCTGAAGCAGGAGCACAGACATGCGCAGAATACTCGAGAAGAGCTCAGCAGAGATGCTGCCACAACCCAGAAACAGCTAGAAGGTTTGAGCTGTATTAAGATATGACATTCATATGAGCAGTCTGAACTGAGATATGTTTGTGCATAATTACTGGTTATCAGAAGCTGGAGTTAATTGATAATAAATGTGTTTGGCACAGGTCAGTTTCTGTTTGATACTTTAGTGATCATATATGAATGTGCTTCACTCATGTGGGTGGAATAGGTCAAAAATGCAGATGTTATATAACCCCACTTCAACATAAATAGGCTGCTTCATTAAAAATAGTAAGTAAATGCAGCAGACTTCTTTATTTTTTCAGTAACAAATAAGAACAAATGTGTCAACTAAAGGCCAGTTTACAATTGAAATCTTTTATGGTGTACCTTTTAACGTAATTTTAACGTTTTAACAAACATTTAAATCCACACCAGCTGTGAGATGTGCTATTAAAACACTAATTCTACTAGTAAAATTGATTTTAAATCTGTAACCTTGGTTCTTAAATGGAATAGGAGCAGCTGGTTTTATTTGTCAGTAGTACCCTTGATATTTGGCATATGTTAATATGATGTGTGGTTAATTTGTTGTTGATGTTTTTCTCCCTATAGAGAAATCTAAGGATCTGAATCAACTAAAGGAAGATGTTGCACACTCAACAATCCAGCTAGAGAAAATTAGAAAGGTGTGTATAAAATCCACCTGTGTATTTAACCTGAGTTTAAACTGCTAAAGAAGTTCTAGAGCATCTTTCATCCTGACTCCCAGGGACATGAATTTCAACATGTTTTCATGTAATAAGAAACTCACATATAGTGGCGGTCTAAAGTGTGAACCATACATACACTCAATGACTTAGAACGAGGCAAATGGTAGTACTGCAGCTGTAATTTTATAACGTAAAGTGGTTACTTTCCTTGAGGTTTTGCGGTATTTATTGATTGATGATGTATAGCCACAGATTTGACCCTCAGGAAACGGTGCTCTATCCCTGATGATAATAATGTATTTAGTGTTTTTAGCATTGCTTTTCTGTGCACAGGAGGTAGAAGATGCTCGGCAAGAGCAGGATGACTTTGTGAAGCAGCAGCAGCACCAGAAGGCTGTGATGCAGGACAAAATCCAGAGGAGACAACAGAGAATAGACAAACTGGAGCAGCAGATGAAGGAGATCGAGGCATCTGTGGAAAAGAAAGAGATGCAATTTGAGCGACAGGAGGAGGTAAAGTAGCTTTTTTGTGCTGTTTGATCAAACAGCTGCTGATTAATTAATGCTGTAAATATTTCTAGGGTGTACAATTAAATGAATACATGAAACAGGAGTGTGTGGGATATTTTTTTAGTCTTGTCTTGTGAATTACTAACAGAATAATGAAATTTTATGTTTTGGTAATTGAAAGTAGGAACAGAACTATCTGTGTGTAACATTTCACCCCTCAAACTGCCCGAGAATCACATTGATTCCTAGCTGCCACTGTCATTTGTTCTTCTCGCCTCATATACTTATTTCAACATAGCTTGTTCAGTTGCCAGATTAGACTTTTAACTTAGTTGAATCTGACCCAAATGACAGCCTAATCAGCTCACTAGTTATAAATGCCTGATAATCATAACAAGAAGCCCAGGAAGTAATCTGAGACACTTTCTTTGTTTGTGCACCACCTGATGGCAGACATGACTTGATTAAAAATCAGCAATTCAGAATCTGATCCCATGCAACCCAGAGGCTTTATGGTCTTCAACTTATAGCCCAACGACTGATGTTCCTCCATCTTCCTTGTGCACACAGTGTGGATAGAAAGACAACAGTGAAGCTATAGAATCCTACCCATGCTTATGTTGCAGACAGTTTTCTGCTTGGCATTCAAATTCATCCTGGACTCTATGTCTTCCTGTTGAGGATGAAGGGACTTTTGACAGCAGATATGGTAATTCCCTTGGGCTTGCTGGAACTAAGAGCTCTTCAGAAGGGGTCAGCAAACAGCTGGACCCCAAATGTCACAAACTGTATTATAGGTGGGATCCTCACTGATTTTACTTGGAGTGGATGTACTGGCCCACAACTGGCCTCGCCATATACTATACTCCTCTTCTTCTCGATCACATATTCTTCCCACATTGCACAGAATTCAGCAGCAAGGCATAGGATGGTTGGCAACACTTCTGGTTTCCACTCTTGAAAGAAAAGGTTTGGCCTTCCAGTCAGGACACCTGTGCTTATAGATTTGGTCTCTCACAATGAACTGAAGCCTGCAACCTAGCATTTCCAGAAACATTTCACAAGTTGCCCAATACATAGGCTTTGTATGCCTGTTGGAAGTTGGTCTACAAATGTTATTCATTGATCCTGTGCACCGTACAATTACGTTTTTCTTCAGGGTCTACTAGACTGGAAAGTGCCCATGTATCTTTTTGCTAGCAAGCACTTCAGTAAAAATGAGAGTGGGAGAACCAAAAGTTCTGTTTATAAGCTGACCTTACATGTGTTGGTGTCTCTGGGATGATCTTGTGGCTGAACCCTGGATTTTATATCCAAGGTCCTTTCACCCAGTTTTACAAATCAATCAACTGATCTTACAGCATTTCATTAAGGCAAGCAGGTTGTTCCTTGTTGTATCTGGTATAACCTGTCTAATCTGTACAGCTGCCATCTGATCCTCAGCCCAACTGTTCATCTGTTACAGAAGACAGATACAAGGGGCTCCTTTGTCTAAGCACAGACTGGCCCATTGGGTGGTGGACCATTACTATGGCCTATAGACACCCCCAACTGTGACATGCCATTGTACAAGGAACAGCTCCTCCTTATGGGCATTAGTTAGTGGCATGCTGCTCCAGGAAGTCTGTGTTGCTGCTACCTTGGCGCCACCATGCACATTCTCCAGGTTCTGCAAAGTTAACCTTTCATAGTGGCATGAATGCAGCAATCATCTCAGAACACATTTCCTGTAAAGTGTGTTGGTTCCTCATGACACTGTGGCATATAGATTATTCAGGTGATTCTGCCTCAGACTGTCAAGAGAGGTGAACTAGGACCACAATTACATACATAATGAATATTCTATGATGTATGTTTCAAAGAAAGTCCCATAGGTGCAGTCACCTTTTCCTTTAAACTGTTTTTGTTTTTAGCGCCTGATGATCCAACAGCAGCAGAGTTTAGAGTTGGAGGAGCTACAGAGACAGCAACAGCAGAAGTTGCAGTCCCAGCTGCAGGCACTAGAGGAAGCTCTGTCAAAGCGAGTGGAGAAGATGGAGCAGGTCACCGTTGCTGTGGAGGAGCTAGAAGAGCAGCGACGCTTCTTGTTAGCAGATCAGCAGCAGTGTGCTTTACTGCAGGACAGAGTAGCACAGCTGGGTGAGTTTGGACCCACATCCAGATGTTTTTACATTGCGTTCATACTGAAATATCGTATCTTACTGACTTGTTTGACCTCAGGGCATGCAGGTTTTCAAACCCTGTTTGTGTTTATACTATATTTAGTTGTATTTCTCTTTAGTGGTGAAAACAGGGATGTGTTTGTTTGTAGAGCAAGACCTGGCCAAGAGTGAGGCTAGGCTATGTGCCAGCACAGAGGAGCAAAGAGGAGCAAGGGAGGAACTTGAGACATGCCGCTCTGTCATCCAGATCCTTCAAGGAACTTTAGCCAGTGAGAGGGAGCGTACAGATTCCCTGATAAGCCACAGTCTCACTGACACTCAGCAGGCTGAGGTGAGAGCTGTTTCCTTGACTCCTTGCGACAAGATGGCTTAAAATAGTCTATTCCTGAAGCTATTTATAGGACTGTTCTTTTAATCCCACGCTTGTTTACTCCTGCTTAACCCCTGACTATGGCCACCTGCACATGCAGACTCTGCTCATTAGATCGATGTCTCAGGAACAAGTGGTTGAATGTTTGTTGGATATAAGGTGGAATCATCATATTAACCAGCAGTAGAACGTATTAAAATTTGAATTTGATCCAAGCAGGATCTGTGTCAGTATCAACAGTCAAGAGAGAATGTCACCAGAGTAAATACAGAGGGTTTAAGCCTCAAATACAGATTAGAGTTTGCCAAAAACATATTTAAAAGATGAGAAGAGTATGTAGAAGGGAAGAACTGCTCATTATCTGAAGTATACCATCTCATCTTATATTGTGGGCATGTGTGGCTACCCGTCGAACTGGTTCCTTTGTATTTATTGATGAAGTGACTGCTGACAAAAGCAGCGAGATGAACTCTGTAGTGTATAGGGCTGTATTATCTGCTTACTTTCAGCCTAATGCTTCAAAACTCATTGGACGGAGCTTCACACTGCAGATGGACAATGACCCGATGCAAGCACGTATTAAAAAGGACTATTTAATTTGTGATTGTTAGTTTGTCAAATTACTTTTTTGGTCCCATAAAAGGAGGAACCACATATAAAAAGTGCTGTAATTCCTACACCATTCACCTTATTTGGATGTGAATTTCCTCTAATTAAATTTAGCTCAAGGACTGAGCTCATATTCATTATTTAATGTTAGACAGCTAAAATAAAGACTTTTTCATCCATCCACCCATCTTCTACCACGTACTCCTTCTTCAGGGTTGCGGGGAACCTGGAGCCTATCCCAGGGAGCATCAGGCACAAGGCGGGGGTACACCCTGGACTGGGTGCCAGTCCATCACGGGGCACAATCACATACACACTCACACACCCATTCATACACTACGGACACTTTAGACACGCTAATCAGCCTACCATGCATGTCTTTGGACTGGGGGAGGAAACCGGAGAACCCGGAGGAAACCCCCACAGAACATGCAAACTCCACACATGGTCCCGGTGGGAATCAAACCTCCAGACCCTGGAGGTGTGAGGCGAACGTGATAACCACTAAGCCATTTATTCGTGACTTGCAACACTGGAAGTAGTCAGATAAATTGTAATAGTATAAACTGCTAATTATGAAAGAATTCTGTTTTGTGTACTTGTGTCCTCAGCTATGGAGTCGGGGAGAGGGGGAGAGTCACATGCGAGAGATTAAGGACACTGTGTGTTCCCTGAGGGTCGAAGTCCAGGCAGAACTGGATAGTGTTTTGAAAGAGCTGGAGTTGCAGCCCATGACGACTTCAGACATGGACGATGATGAGGAGAACCACAAATCAGCTACACGGAATATGGGAAAAGCAGCCTACAGCACCAGAGTACGGACTGAGATTTACACAGAACTACACTTAATTAAGTAGTATAAAATGAATGACAGCGTAAAATGGTGATGACTGGATGATTCCTGTGTGCAGGATGAGCAGTGGCGAGGAGAAGTGCTGAGAGAGAAGCTGATGCAACATGAAGATAATCTGAAGGTACAGTGGGATATTGTGAAAGTGTCATTTAGACTTTATAGTGAAGATATGACTTTACCATTAATTTTACATGAATATTTAGACGTTTCTATTGAATGACCGAATAAACTTATTTGGTTTGCTCTTTACACGCTCCTCCACTGTAGGCACAGCTGCGCAGATCCATGTTCTCTCAGCAGGAGGCACTGAGTCTGCGCAGGCAGCAGACCGAGGGAAGCATCCAGGGCCTGCGCAGACAAGTCGACAAGCTGGACCAGCAACTGACCAAGTCTGGCCATGATTTCCCTTACCTGAGTGACTCCAAATATGTGTGTGTAAGTGAAAGCTGGAGATATGGAATCTTCCCGAATCCAGGCACTCTCTATTCTGCTGATAAAAAGTGAAAAGGAAAAGTATGTAGTCTGTTTTGCTCGTCAGCTTAAAAGTCATTATACACATTTGTAACACTCAGAAAGGGTAATGATAAAAAAAAGTGTAAGATGTAATGCTTCGATTCAAATTTTCGCAGTCAGACACTGAGAGGTGGCAGCAGCAGAGGGACCGACAGCGTTCCTCAAGTCCGATTAGGCTGGACCCCACCATTCCTGAGAAAGACCAAACACACATGCTGAGCCAAGTGCATTAAAGCCAAAACCTTCACTCTGGTTGGTACTGAAGCCAAGTCCCTGCGTGAAGGAGATTCCCAGCTGTCAGCCTACAGAAATGATGATGTGTCTAAGCGCGTCTGTGAGTACATGACGAGGGTAAATCTGAAGGTGTAAATATTCTGGATTTATTTAGGTTTACTACCTCAGAGCCAACAGTCATTATTCCTTTTTTTTTTTTTTTTGAGTGTGACGTTTATGCGATTTTGTAAATAAGATTTTTTTTAATCATTTTTGATAAAACAATGTGCCTCATACACAGTGCTGTGAAAAAAGTATTTGCCCCATCCTGATCTCTTCTGTTTTTGTGTATATCTCATACTAAATGCTTTTAGACCTTCAAACGAAATGCAACATAAAACAAAGGCAACCTGAGTAAACACACAATACAGTTTTTATTTATTTATTTTGTTGTTGAAGCAAAAAAAAAAAATTATAAAACACCTATCACCCATGGGAAAAACTAATTGCACCTTTAAATTAAAAATCTGGTTGTGCCACCTTTAGCAGCAATAACTGCAATCAAATGCTTCCGATAACGAGATCAGTCTTTCACAACGCTCTGGTGGAATTTTGGCCCACTCTACTTTGCAGAACTGCTTTAGTTTGGGTCCTGCCTCCGCATTTCACTTGGTTCAAGTCAGGACTTTGACTAGGCCACTCTAAAACTTTTAATTTGGCTTTTTTTAAAACATTAAGAGGTGGATTTACTCCTAAGCTTTGGATCATTGTCTAGGAGTTGAGTTTCTGAACTGACTGAAGACCGGACATTGTCCTTTAGGATTTTCAGGTAGAGAGCACAATTCATGTTTCCTTCAATTATTGCAAGTTGCCCAGGCCCTGAAGCAGCAAAGCATCCCCACACCATAACACTTCCACCACCATGCTTGATCATAGGTATGATGATCTCTTTGTAGAATTCTGTTTGGTTTATGCCAGATGTAACATGTAACGGGACCCCTGTTCTCCAAACAGTTCCACTTTCGACTTGTCAATCACAGAACAATCAATCCATTCTCCCAAAAGCTGAGGATCATCAAGGTTTCTTTTCGCAAAATTCCAATGAATTTCTTCAAGGTTAGCAGTGGTTTTCACCTTGCCCCACTTCCATGGATGCCTTGTTTGCCCAGTGTCTTTCTGACAGTGGAGTCATAAACAGTAAGATGTAAGAGAGGCCCGTAGGTCCTTTGAAATTGTCCTTGACTCTTTTGTGACTTCCTGGATGTGTAGTCACTGTGCTCTTGGGAGGAATTTCGGAAGGTCGGCCACTTCTGGGAAGGTTCACTACTGTCCTGAGTTTTTCCATTTGGAGATAATGGCCCTCACCGGTTCTTCGGAGTCCCAGAGGACCTTTTTTCAACTTTGGCATAATGTGTTACCGTGAAAGACCTTTTTACTAACTTCATGCTGTTGAAAAAGTTGTATTTAAGTGTTGATTTGATTGAACAGGGGTGGTAGTAATCAGGCCTGCTCGTATCTAGTCCAGCTGAACCCCATTATGAATGCGGTTTCATAGATTTGGGGAATTATTAACTATGGGGGTAAATAAATTTTCACACAGGCCCAGTAGGTATTGGACAACTTTTATGCTTCAATAACTAGCATAATCATTTAAAAACTGCATTTTGTGTTTACTCAGGTTGCCTTTGTTTTATTTTTGATTTTGTTTTAGTTTCTGAAGCTATTTAGTATGAGATATAAACAAAAACAGAAGAAATCAGGATGGGGCCAATACTTTTTCACAGCACTGTATCACTGTGGTATATGTGAATGGATTGAATCTATAATGTACATTCAGTTCATCTTTAGTATTGAACCGTGATTGAAGCTGTAATGCCTTTTTACTATTTCATACACACGTATGAAAGTCCACTCCTTTTACCACAGAGTAAAATATTTATTACAGCACTTAATTTTATATACATAATTGTTACTTAAATGACACTTGTGTGCAATAAAATATTAGTTATTAAAATTAATTAACCTCTCCGTTTTCCTTCCTTCAATTAGTTAAGAGTTCTAAATCATACTGCAAAGATGATTAAAGATTACAGCATTATTTATTTAATTACAAACTTTAAGATGATGTCGTCTCAGGAGATTGTTATGAAGTGTATAAGGAAGAACGATTCAGACCAAGTCTGATTATATACCTGGTGAATAAGCTGAATATCTTCCCAATCAATGGCAGCAATTAATATCCGTTCATGTCAACAATAACTCTTCTTTCTAGACAAATATGACAATATGGAGGAATGCTTATCGCGTAGTGGTCAGAAAACACACTGCACAGTCTTCCTGGATGCTGGAAACACGCATTTCATCCTTGTGATGGCACACGTGTCTGATGTACCATTTCCCTGAGTAGAGCTGGAGGTGTGAATCTCGGCCTGACGTTAAAGTTTAGTATCCCGTACTGTCTGTGTACCTTATTCTCTCCTTTATGGAGAGCATCAATCAATCAATGAAAACCATCTCGGAAATAAAGACCCAGAACTGATTTGCAGATGATGATGTTAACAAATTCCAACATGTTTTTGAGGAATATTGAGGGTGAAATTCTCATGGGCGTTTCGTGATAAGGAAACAGCTTGAAAATGTCTGCGCGTTGGAGTCCAGACTTAAGGATCTCAACCAATGAGGATGTGGTTACAGGAAAAGAATCAATAAAAGCACATCCCAAAGCGTTTAGTTCTCTTATACAGCAGCCAATGAAATAATGTCTTTTTATTCCATTTAAAAGAAGCTTCATTATAGCAACGAAAACACGCACCAGCCTCTCTGTTTTTCTATGTTGAAAACAGGAAAAAATGCAGCGTGTAATATAATGGAGAAAATCCACCATTCTGAAGATTCTCCTGTGTTGGAAAACTGGTTTTTAAAGTGCTGGCACAGGAGACTCCTTACATAAATTCTAACTAGATGTTTCCTCACTGATTACACAACCAGATCCATGGTAGTATTTTTTTTGTTAATAATAATAATAATAATAATAATAATAATAAATAGCCTTAGATTATTTTGAGTGTCTGCCATACTTGTCACACTGTGAATTAATTTAGAAATAACAATCAAATAACGGTATTAATAAATCAACCTGTGCTTTGAATTACAGGCATTATGAGAGCTACTGTTATAGAAAATTAATCAACAGCTTCTGAGCAAACAGATAAAAGAATTTAACAGCACTGTCGTATAATGAACTACAATGCATTTATTAAGCATTAATAATAGTAATAAACCATCGCACTAATACACTGCAGATATAGAGAGCTCCGAGCTCCAACACCATGGCTCAAAATGGTAAATGGTCTGTACTTATATAGTGCCTTTTAACCTTCGTGCTTCTACAAAGCGCTTTAGTGTTTCTTGTTCACTCTTTCACCCCCACGGTGCTACCCTGCCATCAGGAGCAACTTGGGGTTCAGTGTCTTGCCCAAGGACATTTCAGCATGTGGGCTGAGGATTGAACGGCCAACTGAAAACCTACGGGAGATTTTAGAGTGATGTTAGAAAGCATTCATCATCATCAGAGGACATCGTTTAGAAGAAAGTATTCATTCCTTTAGTACAGATTCACGTGCATGTAGCGGCATGAATAATACACATCTGTGCTAAGGCATAGTGAAGCTCATGGTGGGTCGACTCCACGACGGGTTTTTCTATATACACTGAACATAAGCTTTGTTTTTTTTTACGGAAATATTCGCATCAAAAGACAAACATTCCATGCATCAATAATTAAACAGAAGCCATTAACAGTTTTTACAACTTTTTTAATGTTTTTATTCTTTTTTTTTTATTCATTTATATTATCTACAAAGTAAAATTTTATTTAACTTAGCAGTCTTACGACAGTCAAATGTAATTGGGGCCCATTCAGTTTGATTAATAAATAATTATTCATTTTTGCCAAACATTTTAAAATCACTGGAAGATTTTTTTTGTTTTGTTTAATTTGGTTAGAGTGATTTTTGTTTTGTACGTTTTTCCTTTACCCCAAGTTCTTGAACACGGCAATAGCAGCAGCATTTAACAGTAAAGTTAATACCGTCAATTCACTGGAAGAATTTGTTACTTACGAAGGTGCGAACAAAATGCAAGTTCCAGTTTCTTGACATTCAGTTTCTCACTCGTGGCGTCTAAAACAGTCCCCCTCGTGTTAAAACTCGTGTTAAAAAACATCTGTTCACTGCAACTTTGCTCATTAGCATTAATTTCGGATAGATTAGCAAAAGTGCAGTGCAGCATGATAGACGGTTTAGTGGCCATTTCACTGGGCATGTAGAGAAGGAGCAGGTGAAGGATCGGTCAGCCAGTAGCTCGTGAAGTTTGAAGAGCACGTCACTGGAGTCGGCTGAAAATAGCCGATCTTCGTCTTCTAAAGCTGCTGCTGATGGTGAGGTTGTACTGAGAAGAAAAAAAAACATTGCAACATTTAGATTTTCACATAGGCCGAGTACAGAGACGCCATATCTGCCCTGGAAAATCGGGACGCTAATTTGGATATGCCATTTCACTGCAGTGTAACTGTACACCATTTTCAGGAAATCCCCATTTTTTAATGCTAATGTTCCTAGTGTTTAGTCCAGCTGAGAAAGTTGACAGTATACCTGAAGGATGTGCCATGTAGGAGAAATGTGTGGTTGAGGAGACAGGGATTGGATTGAGTGTGTTCTGGGGTAAAGGTGGCTGTGGACCTGCTTGTGTAGCCATCAGCATCACAGGGTGAGACGGGGTGCCATGATGTTGAGGCATGTGCATCCCTGACTGCATGTGTGCCTGCAATGTTAACGGACAAACAAAGGGGGTTAGATCACTTTTTATGCACATTCCTTAAAAAAAAAAAACGGGAACTCCCTTTTGATGTTTAACTCGTTACAGCCATTTAGAAGAATGTTTAACTGCCCTTTGTTTGACGCTCTGCGAAAACCCATCTGATGAAAAATAAGGTTTTGACCAAAATGGAGTTTTTTCTGTGGCGAACACACTCTGATGTGTGTACTTAAAACCACAAGTGTGTTTCACCAAAACTACACGGAGAGGTTTTCATTTACTTTCTAACCCTGCTGGTCTGACCACGCTGTGGAAGGAGCCACGAGCACAGCAGTAAATGCAGTCAGTCTGCGTAAACATGTCTAGCTGATTGAGTTGCTGGTTAGCAATGGCCATAGTGAAATGGGCAGAAGTCTAATCAATTCAGTTCGTAATCAGATTCTGGCTGCAATGCTCTTCTGTTACATCATTAAGACAGAAACCCTTAAAGTCTAAAAATGCTGAAGTGACGTAATAAATATTGGGAGCTAATAAATACATGGGAAATTTAGCCAACAGAGCAGAACTGACTGACTCGAGCGATTATTTCCTCACGGATGGAAGAGAGATCAGAAAAGTGAAGAGATGACGATGAGGCTCGTGTTTAAATGCTGATAATTAAATGGACTTATTTCACACTGTAAACACATAAATCCTTCCAATTTGGCAGTAATGTTGTTTTTCCTTGAGTTGATGGGGTTATAAATGGGGTTTGTAGAGAGGACCTCGGTTTTATAGTATCCTGATACGACAGGCTATACGACACAGCAAATTAGACCACTTGGTAAAACAGTTGCCAAAATAACAACCAGGCAAAATCAGAAGAACTGACCTGCTGCATGTGAGCCATGTGGTTGGGATTGTACGAGTGCTGAACCTGCTGAGGGTGGATGTAGACAGCCTGCGGGGATTGAGGAGCCGGACCGGGAGTCATGGAGGGTGGGGTCGGCGTCAAGGCCGAGTACATCTGTTGCTGCGGGGGAGCTGCACTGGCCAGGTGGAGAGACGCCTGGTGCTGTGGGTGCTGGACGGGGCTGGCAGCAGCGTGGCTTGTGCCGGCATGCTGCCCGCTCTGCTGGGCCTGACCCGTGGGCGTGGCTGATTGCTGTGGGGGTTGAGGGGCATGTGGGTGGAGGGTGGCACCAGGATGTGTGTACTGCTGGGGGATGGGGGCTGAGACTAAACGGCAAACACAAAACAGATGCAGTAGTTACTGTGGCTGGAAAAATCCTCCAGATCAGAAAGTAGGCTTATGAAAAAAGTGGTACAATATGTAACAAAAGGCAACTCAGGGAAATGTCCGAATATCAGAAAATATCAGAAGAGGCAGAGACATAAACATGATGTAAAGTAGGGTAGGGGTGGGTTCTTACCATACATTGTGTGGGTCTGCTCACCATACTGGGTAGCAGAGGAGGAGGCCAGATTAGGCTGGCCATGGCTGGAGGTGATCATCCTTGTACCTCCCTGCATAACAGGACTGAACATGTGCTGGGCCTGGAAAGAGAATATTTTTGTTTAACTATTGTACAATACTGGGAATTAATTAATAGCTTCCTGGCTCATAGGAGACTTGAATCATGTACAGTTCAGTTGACCAATTTCAGACCTAAACGAGCGATTTGCTTAAACATAAAATCAATGAATGAAAGAATATTAAGTTTGTAACTGAAAATAAAAGTTTATTTCAGATTGGTGTATTTAGACATGCAATTATTTACAAAACTGGTTAAATTTGTGCGTGGGTATATTCAAACCTATACTACTACACATACCTGGGACTGGTAGTGGGGCATCTGCTGCATAAGCGTCTGGCTGCTGAACTGCTGAGGGCTGCAGGTGAAATATTGAGTGGAGTAAGCTGGGCTCTGAGCTAAGATTGGGGGACCTGCAGCTGTGGCAGGGTGCATCATGGGTGACGTGCCTGCTGGGTGATGCTGGTCGGGTCTTTGCTGTTGGATATTGGGTACTGGCAGAGAGCATTACAAGGAAAAAGAATTCATTTCTTCATTATGTATACTATATACACATGCGTCATTTCGTTCTTACAGACAATATTATGTATGTGTGACGACTGATTTAATGATTCAATTAATCATAGTCCATTTAGTCTGTGCATCCTTTATCTTTAAAGAACACCGTGCATGAATATGTCTATCATTCTGTCAGACACACACATGCAGACACCTCTGTAAAAATGCATGCTCACCTTTACCTGTTCTGTATGGCTTGGTCTGGCTTACAGTCATGTGAGGAACCTGAACATGGTACATAGCAGGAGGCTGAGGGAGGAGGAACAGAAGTTAAACACGGCAGAACTTAACTTTCCCTTTGACCAGTACCTAAGGAGCTGTGTGACGAATTTTTATTCATGATTGACCTCATATCCTTCAACCAGCTCTCTTTCAAAGGGACCAGTGTTCTCTAGTGGAATGATGTCAGAGTTAAACACGGTCCAGTTTTAGGCTGTCTCTGATCTTCTCTATACTGTGCCAGGCTTCTGTGTGGCTCGGTATAAGTATCATGGTCACTCACGCACTGACCGCCCAAATGACTGATCAGCATTACAGAAATGCACATATGCGCCAGTCTCGGGATTCCGTACAGTAGGCGGCAATATACACCCAAGTAGTGGTGCAGTTGTGTCATTCATTTAAATAATCTTATTTGGAAAAGAAAAAATGTTCATGATGATGTTCAACAAGATGCACAGAACAAACTTTCACAATAAAATATTTTATTTAGTCTGAATCTGCTGTTTCACAGACTGTAAAATTATGATGAGTGAACGAAGCACCTCACCTCACAAATCACATGACTGCACTTGGGAGCAAAGGGCGGTGGAATGTAAAATAAATGTCATAAAGGAATAATTCCAGTGATGTTTAAGTCACCAACTGTGTTGAATTGATTTATTATTGTCTTGATGTGGGTATGTGGTGTTTATTTAACTTTGTGCAAGTGACAACTGGTGTCAAATTTATGACCATATATAAATCAGCTAATATTTTTAGCACCATAATATCTGTATCAGTGACCGTTTTCATATCAGTCATGCTACTTTAACAGTAAGGTGAAGGAAGTCCAATGAAAGTCTACCATATTTCCTTACATAGGTGAAGTGTCTCAGATACTTTATTGTTTGCACTTGGGCAAAATGCTATGCAGTCAGATGCAGTTTGGCAAAACTGGGCTTGGCCAGGTTCACTATCATCAGTATTAATTGTTTAAAAAAAAAAAAAACAACACACACAATCTGTTGTGCTCGTTAAAAATGTCCCATGCGCTTTTCTGTTATGGTGCCAGATTGACTACATAACCAATAAGCTCGTCCTTTCTTACTTAATGATTAATCATGCAAATAAACCTTTAAGACTAATTAAGAAGCAAAACATCTGAAAAAAGAAAAGAAAAAAAAAAGTGCATCACATTTATAACTAAAAATAAATTAAACAGTGCCCTTTTGTAAATTATGAACATTAGAAAACTTTAATGGCAAAGAAGAATTATTAGGTTTGTTGTTGTTGCATATCAAAATATAGAAAGGAAAAACCTTAACAGGTTTAGGCTTATTTACTATGGGAAGAAATGGGCAGACCATTTGTAGGGCACATAGGCAAGCAAGCAAGCAAGCATCTCATTAAACAATCAACATGGAAAAAAGAAGAAAGTTTAGAATTGCACAAACCTTCCAGATAATGCTTTTCTAATGGAGAGAGGAAAGAAGGAACAGAAAAAAAAGAACCAGTCTTTAGTTTGATCATTGTATGTTTGATACTAAACCATTTGCAACTACTGCTGAATCATCAGGCTTTCCTTGACACGGCAACATGACGGGAAACCTTAAACAAAATGGATGAATGCAATGGTTCTACAAACCTACGTGACTGGCAACACGAATCCACACCACCAGAATAAAAACTATCCCGGACTACGTTTACATGGACAGCAGTAATCTAATTATTGACCTTATTCTGATTAAGATAATAATGTGATTAAGGCACATTATTAATCACATTTTACATGAGTCGCTTTTAGAATACTCCTCTCATGCACCCATTTTACATGTTATAGAACATAATTAGATTAACGGCACACATCATTATGTCACCACGCCCCGCCGTCCCTCCAGAATTTCACGTATCGACATACAGTTCGTCTTCGTTATGGTACCGTATACAGTTTTGGGTGTTTTTATAAAAAAAAAAAGTTTACGAACGCTTTAAGTGCAGTTAATTATTTGTCATGCTGTACGTGCTAATAAACAACTGCTTGAAGCTGTGGGATGCGTCCCAAACCACGTACCGTCTATTTAGTAGCCGAGATACATGTATTTTTCCCCACCACAAGCCTATAGTAGGCAAGTATGTGATTTGAGATGCAGCCGTACTCTCTTGTTCGCCATAAAATGTTGATCACTGCCGTGTGTGATCGTGTCCTGTCGCAAAATGTGAAAACTCACACAACATTCATAATGTGATTAAGGTGTTTACATGTCTGTAATAGACCTCGATAATGTGACTAAAACAAGAATACTCTACATGTCTTAATTCGATTAGAGCTTAATTCGAGTATGACCTTAACAGCAATTTTTAATTACCTTAATCTAGTTTACATGGTAGATTCTTAATCACAGTATTGTCTTAATCGGGTTAATAGTGGATTATTTGTGTCCATGTAAACGCACTGACTGAAGTTACCAAGAATTTTCAAACTTGAGACGAGAAATTTTATATATGGCCTAAAGAAAAAAAGTAATATCTGTAAGTAAGCAGATATGAAGCCTAACTGGTATACACAGCCAGGTCTATAAATAGTTGGACTGAGAATTACTATTTTAGCTGACTACAGCAGTATACTGGAGTTGAAATAACAGCTCAAAGTGCAGATGTTTGGCTTTTATTTGAGGGTGTAGGAATTACAGCACTTTTACATATGAGCTCATATTCATTAGTTCATTTCAACTCTTACATAATACTGTGGTAGACTGTGAAAATAACGGTCAATGTCCAAATATTTCTTGACCTGACTGAAGATTATTATTAGCTTAAACTTATGTATATGCACTATTATTTGTAGATATATTCGTTATCTGATCAGAGTACAAGAAACTGGTTTTCAGCTATGGAATAAAGAGGCAAGGTGGGTTTCAGGAGGCATGCAATGGAGGCAGCCAGAGAACATAAACCAATTATTGTGTTAACCGCAGTGTAACAGAGATGGAGACACAACAAAAAGGTATAGTGGGAAAATAAGAGTATTCGTCTGAAAACTGAGGATAACTACACAAACCAAAGAAAAGGATGGAGCACAAAGGCATTCCTGAGCTTATAATGCTGGAATTGTGGAAAATGTTCACCTGCACTCCAGGGCTGACTGGGGTCAGTGGGTACATCTGTGGGAAGCACATTGGCTGGCTGTAAACAGTCGGGGGCTGCTGCACCATGATAGAAGGACTCGGCTGTCCCTGGGGTCGCGTCAGAGTGGGAGTAGTGGCTGGTTTGGGCTGAGAAAGAGAAACGTGTATTAAGCGAAGCCTCCGCTGTTATTTATTTATTATTCCAACATTTGTAGCACATTTTCTGTGTGGATCAAGATGACATCTACAGGATGTCCCAAAAAGTCTCCATACATTGGGGAAATTAATAAAAAAAAATTATTTAGGGCAGTGGCTACTGATCGAAAGGTCATGAGTTCAAACCCCAGCACCGCCAAACTGCCACGTTGGGCCAAAGCCCTTAAGCTTCAATTGCTTAGATGTATAAATGGAAGTCGCTCTCTGGATAAGGGCGTCTGCCAAATGCCATAAAAGCGTAAATGCAAAAAATATCTTCCAAAAATTCTCTTACTTAGTTTATATTTATGAATATTTTTTTCAAGATAGCCTTTGACAAAAGAAGAATGCATCGAAATCATTCTCATGGCTGGATTGGGACGCTGTCGCAAGGTTGTGATGGACTTTAATTGGAAACATGGCAAGCACATCACACACGACACTGTTGCCAAACTTATTAACAAATTCACATAGACGAAGTGTTGCGGACCAACCGAGAAGTTGACGTCCACGAACATCCACTGACGAAGGCACAACCGACGTGGTTCTGGCAAACATAGTCCCCTATGTATGGAAAGTTTTGGAACACCCTGTATTTGCTTTGAAAATGTTTTGGGGGGAAAAAACAAAAACAAAATGCAAAACCTTGAAAACCTTGTAAGTGATCTTATTTGTCTGCACTACAAAGCACTCTCAATAATTAAAAGTAGCTACAGTTATCTAGAATATCAAATTTACAGGTTTATTAAAAGTAGGTCAGTATAATTAAAAAAAAAATCATATATTGAAGAATGACAGAGTAATGCTATAGGTCAGATACATTATTACATCTTGCCATGAGAATTCATATAGAAATGTAATTATTTTTAATAAACTCTTAAAAAAAAATTTATATATATATATATATATAAAAAAAAAAAAACTAACGACAAAAAGTAACCTGTTCAGACGTAAAGTGAAAGTATCATTGCTGCATACTCACTGGAGTGCAGAAAGGTCTGGGATTGAACTCCTTGGCATTAGGATTGAGAGTTGATTTTCTAACACTCCTGCAAAAAAAAAAATAATAATACATATGCATCTATATGTATTCATATTATAAAATATACAGTAGGGGAAATAAGTATTGAATGCGTTAACATTTACAATGAGGTTATTTCACATGAAATTTTCACCAGACTTTGGTATTAACTCAAGAAATACGGAAATATAAAGAATTCACAACATTAAAGTCCAAAAAATGAAGTTATGTGTAATAAAGTAGAATGACACAGGAAAAAAGTGTTGACTATGCTAACTGAAATGTTTTTATTAAATATAACAACTACTGGAAAATCCTTTATCTGTAATGACCGTTGCAAGACGCTTCCTGTATGAAGAAATTAATGGGCCGCAGTATTCAGGTGTGATTTTGGCCCATTCTTCTAAACATATTGTCTTTAAATCTTGTTCAATTGGATTTAAGTCAGGTGATTGACTGGGCCAGTCTAACACCTTGATTTTTTTTTCTCTGAAACCAATTGAGTTTCCTTTGCTGTATGCTTTGGATCGTTGTCCTGCTGGAAGTCCACGCACGTCTCATCTTCATCATCCTGGTGGATGGCAGCAGATTCTTCTCAAGAATCTCCCGGTAAAGGGCTCCATTCATCGTTCCTTCAGTTATATGAAGTCTGCCAGTACCATGTGATGAAAAACAGCCCCACACCATGACGTTTCCACCTCCAAACTTCACTGTTGGTATAATGTTTTTAGGGTGATGTGCAGTGCCATTTCTTCTTCAAACATGGAGTGTAGTAGGACAGTCAAAAAGTTCGATATTGCACTCGTCTGACCAGACTACACTGTCCCAGTATTTCAAAGGCTTATCCAAATGAGTTGTAACAAACTTTAAACGAGCTTCGACGTGCCTTTTCTTTAGTAATGGAGTCTTGCAGGGTGAGCATGATCAGTGGAGTGCATTGCCTATTGTTTTCTCTGTGACTATGGTACCTGCTGCCTCCAAGTGTTTCTGGAGCTCTCTGAGTGGTTCTTGGCTCTTTGGCTATTCTTCTGACTCCTGAGGAGCTCCTGTGCGTTGCCGGTTGATGGAGTGATGTTGCTTCCACTTGTGGATAATGGCCCCAAATGGTGCTTACTGGAAGATTTGAAGTTTTGAAATACATCCGTATCCGATTCCATCAATATGTTTTGCAACAATAAGGTTGTGAAGGTCTTGGTAGTTCTCTTTGCTTTTACCCATCATGAGATGTTTCTTGTGGCCTTTTTAATAGACCATCAATTTAGTATCCCAGCTATTATTAACTTGCACAAATAGGAGGTATAATTACTTTGTAACTACTTATGGATTTCAGCTGGTTCCTTGCCTTAGAGAACTGCTTTTTCTTAGCATGTTTATTTCCTGTGTCATTCCACTTTATTTATGGACTTTACTATTGTGAATTTCCAGATTTCTTGAGATAATGCTGATGTCTGGTGAAAATTTCATGTGAATAGCCTCATTGGAAATATATTTACTGAAAAAAAATGTTGACGAGTAGAATAATTATTCCCCCCCACTATGTTTATTTATTGATATAAACGTATACAGTTGTGAGGGGAAAAACAAAACAAAACAAACACACCCATGGAAATTGTTGGCTTTTTGACATATTTGGAAAGCAAACATTTAATCATCTTTGAAACAGTGCCTATTAATGAAGTTGATATACTTGAACAAAACCACATAGAAAACTAGCTTTTTCATCATTTATTCAACAGAAATAGCAATAGAGGTCATTCTTCTGTGGAAAAAGTACAGCCTCAGAATCTAGTATTCATAGTTTCACATTACTGGCACAGAGACCTGGAGGACAAAATATTGTTCCACAATGGCAACCAACACTAGACACTTCATGGAACTGCAGCACAGGCCTGTCAATTTTCCATCTGTTTCAAGCCACACATATTTTTATCACCTCTCAAAAGAAAAAAAAAGAAGAAAAAAAAAACCCCACAAAAAGGTATTTCAACAAACTGCAAGATTTGGGCACTTGCGATCCATATACAGCACCCGCTGCAGTATTTCAATCACTGAAAACAGCGAAGTCCCTGCCGGAGCTCCACTTTGGCGCTGTTTACATATATCAAGTGGCGAATGCACCCCCTTAAACTGCTGCCAGGATGAAAGCATACAAAAGTACAGACAGTTAACTGTATTTTCGATCTAGATGGATCAATAATGCTGCCATTTGGGTTGTGAAGGACAAGAAATTCTTCATTGTCAGAGCAAAGGTGAGTGCTAAATAGTTAACGTTAGCTTCAGGTTGACTGTAGTCCGCATTCTAAGGCAGTAATATTTTGGGTAGTTTAACAATATCTAATGACATAAATCCAATCAAATCTTTATTTTCAATGTTGGGTAAGCCACTCCTATGGTTGAAACGGTTTGTGCATCCAAATGAAAAACCAACTATCCAGCATTTTGCCTAAGCAAATCTGGTAAAAATAACTGGCGGGCAGCGGAAGAAAGCAATGTTTTGCCCATGAGGTGGGGTTTCCTATAAGAATGATACGTCACGTAAAAACTAAGAATTACCCCCCTCAGCAGAAATAACTTCTTGTAGGCGTTTTGCATAACTGTCCACCAAGCCTGCTGTAATTTTTAACCACTCTTCCAAGCAATATTCTTTCAGTTGCAAGATGTTTTTAATGTTATTAATAGGCACGGTTTCAAAGAGGATCAAATATTTGCTTATCCAAATAGGTGAAAAAAAGCAACAATTTCCAGGGGTGCATTTATTTTTTCACATGACTGTACATACAACCAAAAGTCATAAACTTGCTTTACAAAGAGGGCGGCTCCCTACTGCTGAGTGTTACATGATTCCATGACACACAGGGTTCCTAGAGTGTCAAAGCGCTCATGAATACACGAACACAAGCTTCATATACACTGGAGGGACACTACGCTAGTCTTCATTCTTTTAACAATTATGATGTAGCAATTATCATTTTTCACTAATTACAATGCATCAGTTAGCAGAATACCATTTAAAATGTAACGCTAGCAGATTTTATGAAAAACATAACATGATTTTATGTTGTTTTATCTCTTGTGATAATTATTTCCAACATGAAACAATTTGAAAAAAAGTTCCATTGCTAGTTGCTAGTGTATTTAGACGAGTGCTGCAACATCATGTCAGCTCATCAGGATTTATTTGTTCCCAAGCTGTCAAAACACATCTTTGTGCTCATCGATCAGACAAACACACTCAAATACAAAATACTATTGAAATATCACTGGAAATTAAGTCTTGTAGGTGTATAGTTTAGAGAGCAAATAGTGATCGGAGTGTTTCTGGTATGCTATAAAGGAGAAACTGGAGAAAACGGTGAGGATTTTCAAATGTTTCTACCACTGTAGTGAAAACTACAAAAACTGATGTATAGGTTTATACATAACTTCTTGTAAAGCTGTTGCACATGTGGCCAGGTTTACAAACTGCATTTTTGTTTGTTTGTTTTTTCCACAACATGGAGGACCCAGTAGTTGTATGCTTTGGCGAGTCAATCTCAAACAATCATCATATCCAACATTAATGGTCCAGCGCCAGACAACAAAAATAAATACGAGTAACAATTTTTTTATTTTTTTTTTAGTTGTTTCGTTGGTGGGGTAGGTCCCCGATTTCCTCCCTAATTTAGTCATGGCCAATTCCCGCCCTCCAGTTAGGACTCCACCATCACATGGCTGCTACCAACCAGGAAGGGCAACTGCTATCACATGCTTCCTCCCAGACACGCAGAGAGCCAGCTGCATCTTTTCAAACTGCTGCTCATGCAACGTCAGAGTGGAATCATAACAAACTCGGAGCAAAGCACCAACTACCGACTTCCACTTGAGCTCACAGATGCCCATGATTGGCTAGTGCCGCTGTGACTGAAAGAGTACGCCACATCTCCAGTCCTGAAAGCAGCAATTTTGTTCTGTTGGACTCCCAAACACGTTCATCTCGTATTTAAACAAATGCAGAGTGGACTGTGCACTGCCCTTAATCCTGATATGTGAACACTGTTTCAGAAACAAAAACATTCAGAACGTCAGAATGAAAGGACTCGCTCACTTTATCAGGTATTTAAACTACGCAAATGACTTAATTACAAATCTCTGTAGCGCCTTCCAACAAATAAAATAACGAGTGACTTTTTGGAGGTGACCCCCCTCCCCAGTGATTACATACTGTACGGGTGTTTGGTGATGCAGAAGGTGTTTAAACACAGCGGCTTGGCCAAGAAAGGGGGGTGGAGCTATTGTTGCTTTTTAACTCTTTGACAATAAATTTTGTGATTCCAAACTGCAAGAGGTTACTTTTTTGTGATTTTCTAAAATCACAGTAGGAAGATCTTACGACAACATAGGCTGTACTATTAGATGGATATGAAGGCTTCTACACAAAACAAATCACACCAGCTATGAAACTAAGGCTCTGCACACTTCTTGAGACTCTGCATTCCACTTTTCCCCTCATAGCAGAGGGGGAGCCTCCACAACTTACTCTGGTAAAGGGTCTTTCTTGTCCTCTTTTTCATCCGATTTCATAGCAGCGGGTGAGGAAGTCTGGACACCCTGAGACGTCACATCAGGTACACGTTTTTGCTCCGTGCTGAGAGTAGAGGATGAGGGAGAGGGAGAAGGAGTGCCAGGTTTACTCCCGCTAGAGTCGGCACCCACAGCCGCTGACCCCTCTTCACTGCCAGGAGACTCTGAGCAAACTTTGGATCCTGCTGATTCAGTCATGCTCTTATCACTGGGTGACTCCTTAAATTTCTCTCCAGAGTCCCGTGGAGACTTTGTCATCATTGTCTCAACACCAAGATCTGGATTTGAGCTGGACTGCAACTAAAAAAATATGGAGCAGAGGAGTAGTTCTTTGATAACCAGTAAAGCACAAAATGAAAGGTAATAAAGAAGGAAAACTGAACTTACCCTAAAATCCACACTAAATTTTTTTAAATTGTCTATTTGCTTTCTATGGTCAGGAGGCATGCTGGGAAATCCTACAAAAGAAGAATTCAAAAGGGTCATTTGGATGCATATTAATCATTCAATCTTAATTTTTAATAAAGCTAATATCACAATTGCACATGTATTGTACATGCAGCATTTAGGTATTGCTAATTGATGCTCAACAAAACTGGTCATATTTGGAAAACTGGTACATTGTGCTGTATTCACATTTGTTAGTTTTATTCAGCATAGTTCTTGATGTCCAAGAACACATATGTATTACCACATACCTTTACTAACTGGCCTACTGCTTGGTGAAGATTCCACAGGCTTCACATTCTCCTTATTGGCGGAGGGAGAATTGTGCCGAATATCTTTTGCTACATTCACAAATAAAAAAAATAAAAGCATTATTTTAAAGAGAGATGAGCCATTTACACAGGCTGGAATCCACATTCAACCCCATCTGCACATTTTAAACAGATCCAAACCTTCGGTTACTGGAATTGCACCCATGATAGATGCAGGACTCGCTGAAATGGGTGATGTTGCCAAAGTGGGTGTGGCCACTGAATCGACTGGCACTGTGCCAGCTTGTGGAGAAGACAAGGAGGAGGGGCCAGGAGGTGGTCCTCCCACAATGGTTTGCCGAGGAGAACGAGGTCTGTGTCCTATGGGAAAGACGGCCACAATAAAATTAAATTTTATTTACTTATCGCTTTTAACAAAACATTTCACAAACAGGAACTTTATGCAGCTAACCTTGAAAACTAGTTAAAGTCAAACCACTGACTGTAAATGTTATGATTTAGAACAATTTAAAGTTGCTTGACCAAAATAACGTATATTTATTTATAAAGCTGATTAATAAACATCAAAGGTGAGACACACTCTTACACCTTACCTCCACTGACCACTGAAGACCAAGTGCCACCAGAGGGGCTGCTACGAGCAGGAGGAGTAGTTGAAGCCTCCCCAGATGCACCCTGTGACATGAATTCCACTCCAGGAGCACCCCGGCAGGAGGGCACTCTATGTGCCCTGGGGGTCCGTTGGGACTTTGGAGACATCCTTGGAGGACCTATAAAGCAGAGCATCATGATGAATGATTGAACCTTAACTACTGAGACACCGCTTGCCTTCACACCTCCTACCTCCAATGCAGAGTACCAAAAGTGTCAAAGGAACCACTGTTGAGCCCAAGGCACTCATGCCTTAACCCCTGTGCCAAAAGATCGGTTTTCCTCAAGACTCAATTTGAACAGATTTTAGATGTTAACTTAGGAATAAGAGCTACCAACAGCCAAAGCAGATACAGAATCAAATGGGCAGATTGGTTCAAGCTGCCAGGAAGGATATAAGAACTCATGTAATCACTCTTTACAACCAGGGTGAACAGAAAAGCATTTCAGAATTGACAAAACCTTGCAGTGGATGGGTTACAACAGCAGAAGACCATACTGGAATATTGGCTGACCGGAGCCAAACCCCATGTGGTCTGCTGTTGAAGCTCATCCACCTCAAGTTTTGAAGTGTCTGTTCTGAGATGCTTTTCTGCTTACCACTGTTGAAAAGAGTGATTATTTGAGATACTATAGACTGTCAGCTCAAACCAGCCTGGTCTTTCTCTGATCGCTCTCATCAACAAGGTGTTTCTTCCTGCAGACCCTCCGCTCACATGATGGTTTTTGTGTATTGTTTTGTACAACATTCTGTGTAAACTTTAAAGTCTGTTCTGTGTGAAATTCCATGGAGATCAGCAGTTTGTGAAATACTTACACATTAAGTATACTACATTGCATCACACTTGTACTTTGATTGGGAACACTTCCACTGCTTTAACATTTTAGATACTGCCTTGTTTACTTTACTGCACTCTCACTGCTGCCATCAATTACAATTGTTTGTGTGGCGCTCCTGAGTGGTGCAACACAAAAGCGCTTGCCTTATCATCGGGATACTGTGAGTTCGAATCTCAAGGATTCCACAGCCATCCGGGGACGGAAGCCTAGGGAGAGAAATTGGATATGCTCTCTGGCTGGGAGGGATGCCATGCTCTCACACTCTCCCCGGGCAATTAGAGGGACACTAACCAGTTATAGGCGTATGGGAGCTCATGTATGTGTTAAGAGGGCAGATAGCACTTTCCTTAGCAGTTACCCTGCCCTGTGACATAGTATGATCAGCTGTACAAAAGGATGTGCTGTGCTGGCTTCACGTGTCTCGGATGAAGCACATGGTAGCCTTCACCCTCCTCGCGTGGTCGCTGTCATTCAATAACAGAAGAACAGAGCATGGCTTCAGGATTAAGTTCATAATACATGAACCTTATTTCGGTGTTCACTACAGTTGCTCCTACCTTGTTATAAGCAAGCAGCCTGTATTGTAAGTGAACACATCAGTCTTCTTGTGTTTATTAACAAGAAAAAAAAAACTAAACATTTTATATATAAAACGCATTTATTTAGAATTAACTAATAACTAACTGAAAATATGCAGTCCCAGGCACAGTGCTACATATTAGTACACAGAAGTAGCACTGCCAGCAATAACTTGAGTAGCAACATTTTACCCAAAACACAGGCTTACATGGGCTAACCTTCTAGCATGTTTTTGTAAATACAAGCTCTTCCTGAGTGCAGGTGAACTGGCACACAAAACATTGTCAAAGCAGCACTGAGGATATAATGCTGGCCCTTTTTATGATACATGTCCACCTGCAAATTCTGCTGCCACAGCATTGGTTCTCTGCTCAACAGCAGCTCAGCTTGTGCAATGTTGATATTTCTCTGCTCTTACCCTTAAAAAAAAATTCTTAACTGTCTAGAACAGATTCTTAGAAATAATAAATAAATAAATAAATAAAGACACTTGAACAACCTAAAGCCATGGAGTAGTGTCATTGAGTGCCCTGAGGTTTCATATGTAAAATGAATCAGCACAATTAAACAAGCTTCGGCCCCACAAAAGAAGATTGTGAGTGAGGATTAGGTAGGAACTGCTTGCATGCAGCAGCAATCGTAAAAGCTCATCTGGATAGCGATTCTGCAGGTTTGTAGCGTTACTAACTTTTCCGACAACTTTTCTGTTACAGATTTTGCAGGTCATCAGGTTTGAATCTCAAGAAAATTACCAGACAAGATCTGTCATTTTCTTCCTGTGAATTATGGTCACAACTGAGTTATGAGTTCATAAGTTCATGGTGCATGTTTAAAAATGCTGGTTACAAATGCAACCATGGTTTTGTGTATCCCAGCTGACCGCTGAGACGGTGCAACAGTAGTGGACGAACGCAGCGCCAGCCAGATCGGTCGCGAAAATAAACGCCAACGAAGTCACATAGTGACGTGAACAGAGCTGATATAAGCCATTGCATCTCAGCACTCGACCTCGGAGTGTCTTCTCACACACTCCGAGCGACCGGGAACTCTTGCGGAATTCACAAAACCAAGAGTTACATTCATAACCAGCGTTCTGTTTCATTCCTCCTGACCACCAGAGATGGTGCAACAGTAATGGATGACTCATACCAGAAAAGTCACAAGGAGTAACTCACCAGAAAAGACCAAGGGTCACTGGCAATGCATAGCCGAGCTCACATCCTGGAACGAAGCAACGCTGACACTATAGAATATCGCAAAAGTGCAGGGAGAGGACCATGTTGCCACAGTACAGATGTCACCAAGAAGGTAGCCCACGAAGATGAAACAGCCCTCGTGGAATGGCAAGTGACTGACCCGGGCACAATTGCTCTGACCGTCTTAATTGGGCCGTAGCTTCTACATAGCAACTAAAGGCCCGTAAAAGGCACAGGAGCAGAGAACGCTGCTCAAGGCCCGTCAGCTGGAATGGACTGATTCACAGCTCAATGGACTGATCAATGAACTGGTGTAGGAGCACTTCAGGAAGAAAAGCTGGATTGGGCCAGAGGACAACTCCGGCACCCTCCGGTTTCCATCTCATGCATGACTGAAATCACAGACAGAGCGTGAAGCTCACCAACCCTTTTTGTAGATGCCACAACCAGAAGACAGGCCACCTTCAATGACTACCATCTAAGACCTGCCCCCTCCAATGGTTCAAAGGGGAGTTGGCGAAGGGACTCCAAAACCAGGGTTAATCTCCACACTGGAGAACATGCTGGATCGAAGTGCTTCACACCCTTTAAGAAACTGCAAGCCAGATTGTGAGAGCCCAAAGATGAGCCAAAGATGGTGTGCAGAGATAGTCGCCAAATAAACATTTAAAAGGTCTACCACCATCCAAACACTTTGTAGGGAACCAAAAACTACAAAGACCGCACATTGTAAGAGTCAAACCCACGAGTCTCGCACCACGTACAGACTTCCATCGATAGGCATAAAGTGCTCATGTGGAAGCAGCCCTCGAATTGAGAACAGTGTTCAGATGCCAAATGTGGCCATCCAGCTGAAACAACAGATCTCTCCTGAGTGGAGGCTGCCACTGTCTGTCCCTAAAGCAAGGTTAGGAGCAAGAGAAAACATGGTCGGGACAGCCAACATAGTGCAATCAGAAGCACCCCGTACCTGCCTTGAGCAATTATGTGAAGTGTCTCCCACAGCAGAGGAGTTGGGGGAAAGGTATACAGGAGACAACCCGACCAATCATGGGACAGCGCATCCTGCCCCATCAGACTGGAAGTTTCCATCTGGGCAAACCACAACGGGCAGAGAGTTGTGTTCTACAAAGCGAAGAGATCCAGTTCCACCACACAAACTCCTGCCAAATGTCCTGAATTACATCTGGGTGGAGCCTCCACTCACCCGAATTAAGCAATTTCTGGAAAGAGCATCTGCAGCCTGATTGACTATCCCTGGCAGATAAACAGCATTCAGTGATGAAAACCAAGTGAGTGATCAGGTGAGGACATTGTGAGTGAGTAATAGCAAGGTCTCCGACCTTGTGCCCCCTTAGTGATCCAGATTGAAAACCGTCAAAGTGTTGTCCAAGCCAACAAGGACATGACAGCGTGTCAGCACCGGGAGAAAGTGTACGCATCTCCAGCAGGTTGATGCGCCATAGACCGCACCCTTGACCATTCGCCGCAGATACCCTGGTGGTTCCAAACTGCTCCACAACCCTTGAGGGATGCATTGGTTGTTACCACCTCCAAACAAGAGGGAACATTCCGCTGAACACCTGCTGTAAAAAATGCTGGTGAAGTCCACCATCAGAAGGCACGCACACAACTGCGGGACACAATGATCTGCCAATGACGTTGACTGACTGGGTCCAGCAGAAGGTTGTTGCTCCACACCTGCAGGGGCCACTGTTGAAGCAGTCGCAGAGGAATTAGAGGTGGCCGTTGTCAGCATTCCGATTAGCCTCAATAAAATCCCATACTGGAGAGACACCCCCAGACGAATCTGGGCAAGAATATTTAATATGTCTGTCATCTGAGACAGAGAGGCCTGCATTGTGGATGAATCAATAAATCAACCCGATGAATGTGATTGACTGCGTGGGAGACAAAAGCAAGTCTACACTGGCATGTAACGACGATGAGCAGGTGCTACTGGCACCATAAAATTCGGAGCACGCTGCACTTGTGTTAACTGCTGAGTGGTTGCGGACAACTTTACACGCCTCTCCAGCACCTCAGACACGTCCAGACCAAAAACAAATCCTGAACTGTGGCCAGCAGAGCTATCTGCAGAAATCATGGAACCGAGGAATCCACTTCTTCAGAACCCTGGGAATAAGCAGCAGCCAAAATCAATTGGCAGATGCTGTTTTGGCTTGAGTGACATAGGCAACTGATTTGTATGCTTTCTTCAAAATGGAATCTGAATCACTAAGCACTAGGACAACATCCCTTATTCAAAGGAAAAGGTGAGATGGTAGCCTCCTTGCTAGAAGAGTGCGAGCAAGTGTCCTCAATGGGAGCCATAGTAGAAGCAGAGTCTGTTGGCTGGAGGGCCTGCAAGACAAGTTTCATCTCTGCCATGCCAGGTTAAAAACTTGCTAACTAGACAAAACTGTAATACGCCTCCGCACAGAACTGTGAGGTAAGTGGCACACCATGCAGAGAAATCCTGAAGGAAAAATTCACGTGCCACAGCAAGCGGCTCGACAGCGTGTAGCCGCGATGTTAAGGAAAAGCCTGTACTTACCGTTGACTAGAAATCTGGAAAACAAACAAGTTGTTTTCAGTCAAACAGCACAGTGCTAAACATATCATCACAGCTTGGGAGGACGAATTATCGCTGCTCAGAGAAAGCTGCACTTGATGATGTGATGAAAAAACTTCGATCTAATCCAAAGGCGAGAAAGCGAAAGAGGTGGAGTGCTGAGCTGCACCGACACTCAGCTCACATCACCAAGTGACTTCGATGGTATTTTTTTTCCTCGACCTATCTGGCTGGCGCTGCGATCATCCACTACTATTGCACCATCTCTCGCGGTCAGGAGGAATGAAACCGTATTCTAAAAAGCTGTTTAATGGTAACTGCAAAAACTAACAAATCAAGAAAAATCTGTCACTTGACTGTGGTGGTGTAACATCGGGTAGGAACAAATATCACAAGCATACCAGAAAAGGAGAATTATGGCAGCACTACACAAGATCTATACAATATAAAACTATAAAATACAGTTACTTCCTTGAAAATATTGCAAGTAAGCTAATCTCTAAAATTACACTTATACTCTATAAAGTTCAAAAGGTGTAAATTAGCACCTCAAAACTGCAAATAGGCTTTAGTTTAAAAACAGCAGATTTTCCAAAGCTCTCCATGTTTTTAATCTGGCAGTGACTTGATTTCTTAAGCACCATAATAAGAAATGTGAAATATTCCTACAATTGATGCTACATCTGCATCAATTTCATCCATCAGTCCCTGTAGCTCATTAGATCATAATGGCGGTCTGTGAAATGACTCTCCTGCCAGACTGAAGCCATGGAGGATCATAAAACGGAGTCTGGTTAGAGTTAACAAGGCTGATCTGTAGCTGCTTCAAATCAGTCTCCAAGAGACTGACATACACCGCAAGAGTGAAAGATGCCACAGTCATGTGCTTAATCAAAACCAGTGAGTCAGCGAGATGGAAAACAGTGAGTATTGGGAAAGTACACAAGGGGTGAAATGTTAGGAACACACACATGCACTCAAAAATAATGAACCAAAGAAATCCACACCCATTAGTTAGAGTGTCCAGAAGTGAATCTGTAGCACATCCCATGAGAAAGTGCAAACAACAACAACAAAAAACCATGGCAGGCCACTCCAGGTGTTTCTAGTACCTTCCAAGGAGAGGCGTTTGGGCAGAGTGGAGAGGGGTGCTGGAGAACCATGGGCAGAGGGATGAGAGGGGGGCCGCGAGGGCCTGGATGGGGGTCTGGAGGGAGGCCGGGTGGGAAGGGAGACGTTGGGGCCTGACTGGTAGCGAGAGGAAGGGTAAGAGGAGGGAGATGGACAACGAGAGAGCCAATGTGGGGCACCTGATAGAGAGTGAATGGGGGAAACAAAAAGAGAGGGGGTGCAGAAACAAAAATTGACAAAGATGTAAATAAATGTACAGAGCAGAGATGGAACATGAGAAAAGGAGATTCAGGGTCAAAAGTAAAAATGGATGAATAAAATAATTTTTCTGACAAGACAGGAGATTTGAATAAAATATATAGAAAAATATTGGAGTACTGTAACAGGGTAGCTGCAAGAGATTTCACTAATGGTTTTTAGAACCATTTTTGCCATTAAATTTTCATAGCTGGTCCAGAACAGCTTCAGACTTACCATTGTTCATACATAAATGATCGATTACAGACAGTATTTTAGACCATTTAACCAAACTGAATGCTTTGTTCAGGTTTTTAATAACCTGCAGGTACTGTGTTTAAACTGACAGCGGAGACGCAGATGAGAAAACTTGATAACAAAATGACATGGGAAGGAGAGGATCACAGTGGTATACAGAGGAGTTTAGAAAAACCAGAAAAATGTCTATTAGAAATTTTCAAATGTCCCAAGTCAGCTATAAACATCAATACTATAAATAACCCCATCAGCAACTAGCCATATAAGGTTTACACCCAGACTGCTCAGTAAATTACTTGCTAATGTTTTAACAAATTCCGTAGCACTATGTGGTTACAATGTACACATCTATATTAACAATGTGGTGATAGTAGTGGAGATGTGATTTCATGACACGTTGCTTAAAAGCCCTAAAAATTTGTTTGCTGTCTGTCCAGAAACCAAAAATATTACTAAATCATTTGTAAAAAGTCCATTAGATGTGTTCTGACAGATTCTGGGAAGTAAAACTAACCTACATGTTTGTGTGTCTTTATAACACTTCCAACACATTACACTCCAACACAGTTGCCACATGTTCTTTTGTGCCTTAAATCCTGTTCACACCGGGATGCTTGACATTTTACACGTACGCTATAAACAGCGTACAGTACACGTGACGCAAATGTATGTGCGCAGCCCGATTTTTCTTACCGAAAAAAAATAAAAATAAATAACTTAACAGGTCGCACATGCACATTTAATTCTTTTGCACGATTTAGTTGTTCCACAAGGGGGCAACAGTGTCCCAGGGCTGTTGATTGTCAAGGTAGTTGAAGAAAAACAAAAAATTAATAAACGGAAGAGACAGAAACAATTGCAGCTTAGAAAGTAACCACATTTGTATAATTCGGAGCTAATCATGGCCTTTACTGCTCTGTACTGACTCTAGGCCAGGAGGGGTAGTGCAAGTCGTCATCGAGTCCTGTACAACTCCTGTTTGCGTGTACATGTCAAATGTATACTTTAAAAAAAAAAAAAAAAAAAAAAAATTTTAATAGTAAAACATTTTACTATTTTAGTGGGAGTGGATAAGGGACATCCAATAAAAGCTCGCTGCTAATAAATCCTTCTGCATACACAAACAAGGTGTCCTTTGAAAGAACGCTAAAAAAAAACCACCCAAAAACTATCAATTTTTTTTTTTTTTTTTTTTTTTTGTTTTTTTTAAAACTAAAAAGCAAAAAAAAAACCCCCTTTTTTTTTTTTTTTTTTTTTTTTTTTTTTTTTTTCATAAAAAGATTTTTTTTTTTTTTTGTTTTTTTTTTTTTTTTTTTTTTTTTTTTTTTTTTTTTTTTTTTTCTCATCCCTTCAAATGATAATCTACTGTTTGATAGTCCTGTGTGTTTAATTTTGCACCTGGTGTATATGTATTCTTGACCTCTTACTCAAATAGCCAAGTCCCCCATTATTGAGTTGCTGTATTATCATATTGACCAAAAATTTTGTATTTTTTAATAAAAAAAAAAAAAAAAATGAAAAACCCACACACCACAATTTACAGGAACATTAACATTTTGGGCACAGCAATAGTTATACCCACCCACCTCTTCCCAAAAAAATTAGATTAAAAAAAATCAAATAATCTGGGTCTTCCCATAAGCGTGTGAATGCTATTGCTGTGACTTTGATACAATTCAAATCATTACTTGTTTAAAAATAGTACATTGTTTAAAATGAGAACTTTAAGGATTCTTTACTTCTTTAAAGCTTTAAAGAAGTATTTGTTGCAGTGGCCAAATCACCAAATACCTTACATTACACAAAAGTGTGCTTCAAGCACTTTGTCTTTATGCCGTTCACACACTTCTTGCAAATACTGGCTCGCTTTTTCTCAGCGATGAGCGGGTGCCAGAAATGGAAAGTTGTGCAGCGCCACCTTGTGTACCAGGGTATTTCTGCTTTTCATTAAGCGCCATCTACTCTCAGGGTGTGATTTTGCACTTTCATTCAGCGTGTCGCCCGCATTTAACGCCTGGGTGTGAACACAAAATAACGCAGCGAAAAACGTCCCGGAGTGAACCGGCCCTAAGGTTGACATGTGAGGAGATACGACATCTGTGATGGCGCATGATGTAAATGTTGGAAAAAGTCACCTTATCATACCTTAGGAGGCTCGCCAATAGTTTAACAAAAATGAATAGGAGTTGTACAAAATATTCTGCCATTCTAATGTGATCAGTTCAGGTATTTAAATATCCCAAGCCATCACAACAGTAGTAACCATACCTCCATTGACAACACGCTGATCCACACCAGCAAGTGTGTTGTAGTCGTGAGGTGAAGCTCTGGGTGTAGGAGGCCCAGGATTGCACTGCACCAGTCTGGGCGAGTTCTGTCGTCCTGCTCCCCATGACAGTCCTGCTTCTCTGTTCCGCTGGCCTGGGGGAATGTATTTATTTTCCCTGTTGAAGTGAAAAGGAAAGATTGGAAAGGACACCAAGGCATCTGAAGCATCAGTCTTAAGACTAAATATTTTGAAAGTCAGCTATAATAGCGTTAGCCTCGGACCATAGGCTTTAGTTACTGATGAACTGTATAAAGCTATTGTCACACCTATTCCATACCAGAATTCGATTAGTCAGGAGTTGTTGATTGGTCAGGTGTGCTGTGATGGATCTCTTACTGGCTCTTATTGAGTAGTGTTTTTCCTCTGCTAACATACAAGTGTAATTTTACGTAAAGTGAAGACAATACTGTATGTGCAAATATTACTAATAGTTGCACAAGCTTTTATGGGGACTGGTAACAAAATGCCAGTACCCATAATGCAAGACCAGTAATTTCTCATGCTTCCACAGACATTTTAGACCCATTCTAAATGTTCATTACAATCCATTTAAGCTACGTGAAAGAAAAATAAATGCATGTGCATTATAGAAATGTGCTCTAGAAATAAATACATGTTCTGTGGGGGGAGCTGGTCTTTACTTTCAGTGCTGACACATTCTGCACACTGCAGCAATTCGTGAAAATTAGACAGGAAGTGGGGATTGGGTAGCAACAGCTTCCACAGTACGGTCAAAAGTGATCAAGCTGAAAAGACCAATGCTTTTACTCTTCTACATCTGGTGTCACCTAGAAGAAGATGGGTTCACATTTGAGTTCGGTTCCCCCGAAGGGTTCTTCCGTCATGTCCTCTCAGGGAATTTCTCTTCGCCACAATCAACTCTGGCTTGCTCATTAGGGATCTAAATCTACATCCAGATTTCTGTAAAGCTGCTTGGTGACAACATTGACTGTTCAAAGTGCTATACAAATAAATCTGAACTGAAATCGAACTGAATTTCACTTGATGGTGTGGACCATCAGAACACTGTCCTCTTCCAAGTGAACTCTGGTTTAGTTTCATACTGCAGAGAACAGAGACCCCTGATTCATTGGTATTCAATACACTATTATTAACTTCTAATCATTCACTATTAGTGATTAAAATACACTATACCTTTCTTTCAGTGAGGTTATTATTGGTGCTTTATTCATTAAAATATTATAAACCTTAAAGCACATCAGTAAGCTCAGTGCTTTGAGGCCCCTTGTCCTAATATTGTTAACTGATCGCCTGTTTAGACTTCAGCTACCATAGGGTTTGACATGAAGCATGGTTATGTGGATGTCCTTTGGACAATTAAATTTGTCCAAATTAAAAAAAATGCTACTTGCCAAGAGAGAAAAATGGACATTTTTAATTAAATATAATTATTTAGAAGCAATATACTCTGTTATATCAGACCACAACATTTTACTTGAGTCATTCAACTTTAAACAGCAGCACACCAAACAGAGATAGATGTAGGTGCTGGCAACAACACTGCAGAGGTCATGGAAAGACACAAAACACAAACTTAATTTTTCAAATCATGTTTGCCTTCATGTTGTGCTGCTGGTGTTTGCTTTCGTCATGGGACAGAAGTGTAAACTGCCTTGAAGGCACTTGTCCCCTTATCTAATGAACCTGAGCTGTAATGGAGGAATTCTTCTCACTTTCTTAAAATCACAATATAAAACTATTAGCTACTTTTCTAGTTGTTTCAAGTTGCTTTAAATTCACTAAGAGTTACCTGCTCAGGCAACACAGTTTCTCTTTCGACGTTGTCTAAAATTACAAAAGACGACTTAAAACATACGCAATAAACTTGAGACTCTGCAGGGGTGGGTGGGTGGGTGGGTGGGTGGGAGTAACGTGCTACGTTAACTTCGTTACGCTTACTGGAGTAACCTTTTGAAAATACATTACTTTTAAGAGTAGGTTTAACTGGCCATACTTATAGTCTTACTCAAGATCATTTGCAGTCACAAAAATGTACTTTTACAATGAGGTTGTGAGCCTCGCGATACGCTGCAGTGGTGTGAATGCAGACACAACAACCACTCACTTTTTAGCGGCGCAGTCCTGGAGAGGGGGACAAAGTGAGAGTGTCGAGGGAGGCAGGGCTTTTTATCTCTCTCTCTCTCTCTCTTCTGTTCTGTACCGTAGTCTGTTCTTTTGTTCTCTGTTTAAATGCTGATGTGGACAACTTTGTGTTGTTAGCATGTCCGGTTAGATTTTTTTGGTGTGTGAGATGAAAATTGTCCGTGTTGTGTGTTATTGTACCCATCACAGGACTGGGATATGCTGCTTTATATCATATAAACAGAACAGACAGACGGTCAAGGAGAAGTGTAACTTAATTCTATATGTAGTCTGATATTCAGGATTTTCCCTTCATTTTATTCATGTCAAGTAACTAGCAACTTGTTGAAATATTGAATTGTCTTCTCACTGGATACTTTATTACTCGTACTCAAGTAATTATTAACATTATTACCTTTACTTGACTAATTATAAGTAGTTTTACTTGTGCTTGAATAAAAACGGTTGGTACTCTACCCACCTCTGACGGTAACATTACAGAAAGTGTACGGAGCTGTGAACACGACCGGTCAAATTAATCTCTCCGGTTTTTTTTTGAGTTTGATGCTTTCCCAGGCGCTTGGCAGGGTT
This sequence comes from Ameiurus melas, assembly GCA_012411365.1. Taxonomy (NCBI): domain Eukaryota; kingdom Metazoa; phylum Chordata; class Actinopteri; order Siluriformes; family Ictaluridae; genus Ameiurus; species Ameiurus melas. Next base: position 12,426,338 of record CM022773.1, on the reverse strand, counting down.
GCGGAGGACTGAGAAATATTGCTTTTTAGAAAGTGAAAAGGACACGCTTCGCTGATGTTGCCTGAGGTAAAGTCGAATCGAATTCTGACTGGCCAAGCTTGTTTCTAAGCAACTGCTTGTTTAAACCTGCACTTTCCTGGTTTCCGTTGTATGTGGCAGAAGAACGTGAAGTTGATTATAACTAACGATCACAAAGGCTACATCACAAATAAAGGCAGTTATTTTACAGATTTTTTTGTGGTTGTTGTTGTAATTGACATTTTCAGGCAACTTGTCAGGTTGGGAAAGTAAAATTCTTTCACTTGTCCAAAAACTGTCCCGGACAAGTGTTAATGTCGAGCCCTGCATATAATTATTGGCAGCATGGAGCCGGATATCTGACCTGCCGACTGTGTGCGCATCCCGCACTACAGCAGAGTATTTCTCCTCTTCCGATCGCTCGTCGTTCTCCAGAGCCACACGGGCCTTATAGGTGGCGCTGGCCTCAATCTCCTCAGCCAGCTGCGCTGCACGAGCTTCCCGCTTGAGGAACTCCTCCGAATTGTCTCGCTCCAGTGGCACACTGGGACGTTGGTTAATTGAATAAGAAAAGAAAAATAAACTGACAGCAGGAATATATAGCTAACGGTGTTCAATAGTCCACAAGAAAAAAAAAAAAAAGTTAATATAATAAAAAAGTCGCATTCACATATGCTGATAATGCACACAATAAGTAATCTGAACTAGAAGTGAAGAGAGGACTGCATTTGAATAAAAGTTCATTCAGCCCACATATAAACAAGTCATTAATCACAAAATCTCTTAAAGCAGAACCAAGCAGTTTTCACAAATATTGTGCAAAGGCAAAAGAGAGACTTTGTTAATAAAATGTTAGAAATACCATACCTTCACTTTAACACATAAGGAAAAGAAATAAAGGCACTCACGTATAAGAGGACAGGCTGCTATCATAGGTAGACTTCACACCATATGTTTCCTCATTGTATTTGAACATGTCATCAGGGTCCCAACCATTTGACTGGAAATGTCAAATTATTAAATTGATGATTTTAAATTTTATTGCCAGACTTCCAAACAATGTCAAGTTGCAGAAAAAGGCTACAAGCTTTACCAAGTCAGTGTCGAGAGACTCCAAGCTGCCGGAGACATGCTGATCTCCTCCGTCCCAAGGCTCCAAATCCTTCTCTTTATGTTCTCCATTTAAACGAGCGCTTAATGGGTTGTCTGTAAGGTTATCTGGCTCAAAGAGAAAACAGACAATGTATAAACAAAAGAATGCCACGGTGAAGACAGAAATAATGACTAGAGGTTTAATGCTCAGTAGGGTTGCATGGTATACCGCTACTACGATAGTATCGCGATACAAAAGCTTCAAAATACCACTGATGTCACTTTTTTTTTTTTTTTTTTTAAACGGTAATATAGACAGTTAACGATATTACTGTAAGTGATGTGTGCGGCAGTTATTACTATTTTCACTAAAACGACACATTCTAAATGATTTACCTTAATCTTTAAAGATTCCCTGTTTGCTACCAAGCGAGCGAACGTTACGCTAACCGCCATGTGTAAATACATAAATCAGGTTTGTGCAAGGTGCTTGAATTTGGCTTTTTGAAATTTAAGTATTGAAAAAACATTGAAGGAAGGCCTTTATCTAGAGAGGCTTAAAAAGTGCTTGAATTATAAAGTCATTAAATACGTTAAAAAGTTTCTTTTTGAAAGAACACGAATACAACCCTTTGACTTAAAATATGACTCCCTGCTGCGGCCCCGCCCCCTCCTCCCGCTTTTCAGTCACTAGTTCATACTCGTTCTGTTTTCTAACAGAAACGGGAAAAAAGTTAACGGGAAGAACTTTATTGGGAATCCGGCTGTACAGTACAATGCAGGATGTGAGCACAGCGAGTAGGCAGAATGTAAATACAATGCAGTGGCGTATTGAATACACTAATTAGCGCATCTAGCAACAATGAGCAAATTTCCATTAAAAGTTGTTGGCAACAGAGCTCCTGTCATTCACCTTGACCTTATGGTGAAGACAGAGCAATGCCTGGGAAATGGAAAATTTGGAAATTTCCCAATTTTATCTTGTTTCAGGCAATTTCCATTTCAGATTCTTGTTCCTAATATTGTGTTCATTCTTAGTACGGAGGACAATTTCCATTTGCATGATTTCTTTGTACTAGGGAACCATTGAATTAGCTGTTTTCCTTCTGTATGATTGTTCGAGTTTTTCCAACAGCCAGTTATTCGTTCTCATTAATAAACTATTAACATAATATTGGTGTGGTATTGTAATGCTACTAGGCATCGTGATACTTCAGCTGGTACATGGTATTCAGTTGGTAGATCATAAGATACATTTATGGCACCGTGACAACCCTAATGCTCAGTTACTGGTCACTATGGTATTCATAATAAACAACAGGAGAGACATTACAGTCACTGATGTGGATGTTAAGCACGGGTTCTGCTTAATACGTGACTGAGTGCAAATGCAGCATTAAAGAGAGCCCTAGTATTTATAAAATGACATACAGGGATGTATACAGAAATATACCGATATTTTTACCTTTTGAAATCAGTTTCTGTATAAGATTCTACATGAACTATGCTTTCAAAAGTGGGCAAACTCCCAGTCTATAGAAGATGGAAAGTACTGGATGCAATATTGCATGGTTTCCTTGAGATGTATTTGTGGCAATATTATTCCAAAACCCTTGATAAAAAAAGGGTATCTGGCTATGCCCGTTCGTGCACCTCTGTGTGCGATGCTTACCCACAAACCCCCTCTTTTTGTTCTTTCTTAATGAATGCATGACACATGTGATAGTCATCCAACACCTAAAAACCTGGATTTAGCTGGGGGCCAAAACGTAAATGAAAGTTGCAAATGTTATTGTACGTGACCTTATAACTACTAGAGAGAAAATTCTACCCGATGCACTGAGTGGCATACAGACGTGTGAAAGCAGCTGTGTGATATTAGGTACCACTATTCCTAAATTTTAAATAACCTGTTATAACGGCATGTTGCAATAGTCTTGTGCTTTTGAAGAGAAAACATTTCAAAACAAAATGTTTCCATTAGCCATACTACGTTCATTTTAAATCAAGTATTTTACAGAGTAGGTGTCCATCCAATCTCCAAGCATGCTATAATGTGACAAATTAATGAATCCATAATACATTAATTACTGACAGATAATAAAGGTTTTCATTTCTTGATGTCCTGGGTCATCAGGATCACATCAACCAAACTGCCTTTAAAATGTATTAATTAATTCATTAATAATAATGGCTTTGCAATGCAATGAAAACACACACCTGAATAAATAGGAATAAACCATGCACAACAGCAAGGTAAGTATAATGGCCATCAGGTTTAAAATAACAACAACAACAATAATAATAATAAATTACAAGGACTGCAGTAATCTGTAATTAAAACATTACAATTTTTAGCTTGAAGGACGCCTGCACTTGCACATGTTTTATGGCGAAGCTTGCTGTGTGTATTTGCTGTGGAGGTTAGCTTTATCCATCTTTCAGATAAAGTGCAACTGGCAAGATACAAGCATTTGTTTATTTATTTGTGAGAGACAGCAGGTCATCTCTAAAGTATAACATTTCAGAAGCGATGTTAGGAATCTGTGATGACGTGCTAGAAACGAAAACCTCTTTACAGCTGTAGAGCCAAACCGTTCTGAGCACAGACAGTAACCATTCCAACTACTGTCTTCACTACAGATGTGCCTTCTGCCTACTTTTTTATCGAATATCTGCAAGTGTTCATGAACTGCTGTTCGAATGACCACTAGGAGAGGGATAAGATGTATTTAGCGCAGTGGACATTAGTCCTGTCCTTTTGGGTGCGCATCCGTGAGTTTCACAGACGTAATATAGATAAAACTGGACCAAACATGCCGAAGGTTTTACTGACAATGTGTCATTAAAAATTCTAACTTCAGAAGAATAGTTAATACCTCACTGGATTAACAAACTTGATCACACTGACTACGTTTACATGCACATCAATAATCTGATCTTAATCTGAATTTGGCAGTATTGTAATTCAGTCACGTAAACGCCGCAATCCTATTGCCCGATTCAGATTAAGACAACACTCTTATCCCCACACCTGGAATATGCCAGTTTTAATCGGAAATTTGTTGCATGTACACATCTTATTAATAAAATTCACTGAAAGAAGAAATATGCACATGCTCAGTCCACAAGGAGTTGTGGCTGCTAACAGATGCTTAGCTGTAGGCTCGGTATTTAGGAACGGCAACTCAAGTGTACATGCATCCAAGTATGCCTGTACGCATACACTGTATTCGGAATATGGCCGCAACCCGAATATAGAGCACCAACGGAATTGGATGTACGTGTAAACGTAGTCGACGACAGTGTGTGTTTTGGCCAGAAAGTACAGAGATTGACTATATTTGCGAGGGAAAACACAGACATGAATATTCTGCTCCACAGAAGAACAGCAACAGATTTAAATTGAAAAGCATAACAAAGCAGTTGGGACATGCGTGTGCAGTGTCAAACCTGAGCTATTTGATCTGTCTCTAGAATAGTTTAAAATAGTTTTAATCCGGTTGTACTGCACAATCCTGGAATTGTATGAACTCTCTTCTGTCCTGTGTGCTTCATATTTGACTACACATCAAAATACTACCAGGTGTGGAATTTCAGTAGTCATACATTGCTGCCTCAAGTGGTTAAGCAGGTATTAAAATAGTCAAGATTCATCACAGTAGTTTTGCTTAGCCACTTCCTTGTCCTTAGCAGCATGACAGATGGAAAAGAAGAACTGTACCCGTTCTCGTGTTTAGAGCTTCAGTGGAAAAGAGGCATAAAGGTTCAAGGACCTTAATGTTTTAAATATATATAAAATGGATAGGAAGTAACGCTGGCCATGAAGTAAGCACTCAAGACACTAAAGGATTGTCAGGCCTTTTCATTGCCTAATAGAATGAATTTAGCCCAATGCCCAAGTTTGTTTAGAAATGTGGTCTAGTATTTTACCCAGTTCTGTTTCATGTTAATGTTGAATGTGTAAGGGTTTGGCATTGAAATCTATCATCTTAGAATCCTGCAATTCTTGTAATTTAAGATGTCAGTGTCAAAGACAAACTGCGGAAAAATCGAATCATAAGAATCATAACTGGCAGTAGCACAGCTCGGCATGTCAGACAAATCCATCGGTGGCTATAGCACCTATTGTTTTTATGTCAAGGTCATCTATAACATGGCAAACACACGACATGTGATATTAAATGGGGTAATAAACCAAATTACCTTGCTCTGATGAGACTACACCCAGTGCAAGAGGAGAGAGACAGAATAAAGAAAGGGACAGATGGACAAAATTGAGAAGGTTATAAGTCAGTGCTTTACATCCTTGATACACACACACACACACACACACACACACACACACAATCAAAAGATCTTTACATAACTGTACCAAACAGGGGAGGAAATGGTTTTGAATCAGGACAACATCTTTCTCAATGTTGCAAAAGCAGCAGAATCCTTCAAGCAGCCCAAACCATAAAAGGTTTTATTGGGATGTTAGAAGCCATTTACACATATGTGTGGGATTAATGGGAAATGGGACGCAAAAAGCTGGGGCTAAAAGACTAAATGCTTTTATTTATTTACTTATTTATTTTACGTGTTAATACAGTCAAGTTATTCCAGCTGTTACTGTTTGAGACCTTTGTGGGGTTTTTTTTTTTGTTTTTGTTTTTTTAAACGATTACGAGCGACGATCGGTCCATACAGTATTCCGCAGAGTTTTTCGTGATTGCGGCCAAAAACACTCGATTTTGCTACAGATTTTTTCTAAATTTGCGATGCAATTTGTGGAGTCTTTCGCACTGTTGTTTGTTGGTAAACGAGACTTTTTAGCTGTGCCCATGTTGGATACATGTGAATCGAAGAGGACTTTGGCTGAATACGTATTGTGGTGATGTCAAATAATGAGTCTTGGCCCAAATCTGCAGAAAATCTGTGGTAATTTTTGAAAAATTGCAAGCTCCTCCAAATATTCCGCCATTTGATTTTGCATTAATTTCTGCAATCACAAAGACACAACATTCTGGCGGGACTGTAATGATTATGGGAACGTATTTAACAGAAAGTCTTACAAAGGCCTCAACAGTAAATACAGTATGATCTCTGTAAATATTATATCTGTAAAGCTGACTTTAATATCTACCTGTATAAATCAGTACTGCATGGCTGCTTGAAGATGGAATATTTCCCCTTCATTACTGTTTGCATCCAAATATTCAACAATAAGTAATGAATGGCCTTTTGATTGAAAACATAAGGATGTTCTCGGATGCACAGTACGGTACATAGTAGGTTTTCTATTAAAATAATGTAGAACTTTCCTGATTTTCACCTAGTATATTTGGTCTTTAAAAAGTACCTTGTTTTTAAAATCTGTGTATTTGATAAGAAGCACCGGGAACAAATTTTGCCAAATCAGTATTAATACAAACATATCAATGTTACACATCAGCCATTTAATAATATAGTGGCATAATGCCACACTCCTACACAAAAGTCGTACAGACTTCATGTTAATGCACCTAGTACAGCTTCTTGGCAGCCTGTCTATCATCTGTATCACATCCTATTACTCTGCTCATCCCTACTCTTTAAATTAGTCATCCTTTTCCTTAACCATGACTGAACACCGATCCACACACTGTAGGGCAAGATCGATGACACGGTCGCAGAAGCATGACAGCAATCACAGCAAATGTTAGCATACAACATTGTTTCAAAGTTTCACCTTTTTTGGCATAGCTCAGGTCCACATCTTTAAAATGCCCCCCCCCCCACCACCAAAAAAAAAAAAACCTAAAAATATTCTTTTCTTTTTCCCCCCAGGGCCACGTTACAACTCTGGACTCTTCCTGTGGGCTGCATCCAGGACCAGATCACACTACAGACATGAGCGCACACACACATTATTATAAGACTGACTCAACCTTACCTTCTCTACACTGTCCTCTTGACTGCATCATCCAACAACAACAATAATAGTAATAATAATAATAATAATAATAACATTCATATACAAATATTTTGGTATTTCAAAGCTACATATACACATTATATATTTGTCTGTACCTCTGGACCATACGTCTTGAAGACACCCTCGTAGATTGCGCCATTTTTCACTTTGAGTTCGCACTTGGCTCCCTGCACAATAAGGAAAAATGATGATATCTTAACCATTTCTTTGTATTTTGTACAAAAATGAACAATTTAAAATCCTGTGATTTAAAGCCTGAATTTGAGAAAAGCACCTCGTTCATTCTCACTGTGATCAAGTTACAGCTTTACACTTTAATAATGTCGACTCCAGGAGGTCTAGCATTCTACAGAGTTCCACTATTCATATTTATCTCAAAATATCGAAACATCTCATAATATGAGTCTGAGAATTAAAGAATGGTCACTACGGCATTACTCCAATTATTAACAAGAAACCAAACTGGAAAAACATCCGTCTTTTTTAAACGTACCACCACTGAAGTTAAGACATGAACCATCCTCATATTTGCATAAACTCCACTGAAGGCCACCTAAAAACAGAACAAAATGATCAGTGCTGCAGTCAACTCAAAGTCTAACTCAGAGTGCAGAGATATTGACGGGAAGGAAAAAAAAAAACAACAACGTTGGACTTACTGGTGCGGAGTGTGCTTTGGCGCCGTTACGTCCCCTGCACAAAAATCAACAAAACAACTTTAACTTAAGGATGAAATCAATACATTTGTACGGCAGCATACTGTACACTTCAGTATTTACAAGGTCACGAACACACAAGGTGACTTTCATATGCACGGCAAGAGTTCAATTCTAAAATCTCTTAGACCGTTGTCAATGTGGCAGCAGGCGCATCACGCCAAGGCGAATATTCAGGATGGTCACACATTTTTCTTCAGATATTTATAGCAGGTTATCTAATAAAGGCACCCGAGTTTCCACAACAAAACTTTGGTCCTGGCCAATGTGTCTGGGAATGACCAAGTTTTTTAAACTTGTAAACTTGATTGTGTCTGTAAGGTGTCCTTGAGGGTCTTGAAAGGTGTCTAGAAATAAAATGCATTATTAAAGTTTACCAGACAAACCAGAAAAAAAATAAAATAAATCTGGTCATCTCATTTTGGTGTTTATTTTCCACTGTACCATTTTAGACTATGCATAGTATATGCGATTGTGGCAGTGGGGGGCGTGGTCAAGCGACAGCAGAGGATGGAGAGGAGGTGCGTTTAAGAGCCAGGTAACACGTAATGAAGCTCACCTGTGCTGGCTCGAGCTTACTTGTGTGTCCCGTAACGAGAGAGAGAGCTGACCAGCCCAGAGACGTGTATACATGTGTATGTGGTTGAATGAGTCTGATGAAAAGCGAAAGTAAAACGAGAGAGAATTAAAAGACCTTTTGAGTTGTCCTCAGACAGCCTCCTGCTGCTTGCTAATAACCAATCAATCAAGTCAAAAGGTACGATAAAATTTAATTTCTTGGCGATGTGTGTTCTTTCAGCCACAGGAGCTCTAGGGAGGACAGACACTGATGTTGGGTGAGGAGGTCTGGGGTGCAGTCGGTGTACCAATTCATCCCAAAGGTCTTCAGTGGGGTTGAGGTCAGGGCTCTGTGCAGGACAAGTTCTTCCAGCCCAAACTAAAACACACCATGTCTTCAGGGAGCTCGTTTTGTGCACAGGTGCACTCATGTTGGAACAGGTTTGGGTTTCTTAATTCCAGACCAGGGAAGTTGTAATGCTACAGCATACGAAGACATTCTGTACATCTGTGTGCTTCCAACTTTGTGGCAAGTTTGGGGAAGGAACACATAAGGTGTCCATAAACTTTCAGCCATATAGTGTAACGTAACTCTGGACACATACACTAGACTACATTTTAGTGAGAGTCCCCAAAACAGCTGAGTGCTAGCCAAGTACGGGTTTATTTTTTAGCGTCCGTGAACGTGTGAGGCAGTCGGATGTGCGTCTGCCTTCATACATCAGGTCAATGCGTCCATTATTGGGCAGAATATGAAAAACTGGATGGAAGTACAGGAATAGTCGCAGAATTTGCAATACCCTTGATAAAGCCCCTGGAAGTACTACATCTCATCACATGACCAGACCAGCCAATAACTCATCTGTGTTCAACTGAAGACTTGCTGATGCATGACACTGTAGACATGAATGATGATGTTCAGTCTGTACAGGGTTTCACAGTTGTTTGTTATCGTTGCAGGCAACCCCCCCCCCTCACCAAAATCTGCAACGCAACTGGCTGGTTATTTTTTGGAAAACTACTCGAATTGCATGAAATCATTTCGTACAGTCTTTCGCAGTGATGCTTGTAGGTATAGGAGAACTTTCGGCTGTGCTGTGGTCAACCCCCACACTGAAATCAGTGCAGCATTAAGTGAAAGAGAAATGAACACCGGCTGTTTCACCTGTGCAAGAACAGACCTTTACAAAACGAATGAACCCTTGTACCTAGAACACTGCGTGCACTTTATTTTTATTAAAGGTGTTTTAACAACACAGACCAAATTGAAATTCAGATTGCAAAGAAAGCAACTGGCTTCACATCTGCTTACAGCTGAGCTCACACTGAGGCACATTTCACCACCAAGCAAGACGATATACACCACAGGGATCCGGCCATTATACACAGCACCAACTTATTAAAAAAAAAAAAAAAAAAAATCCTGAAATGAGGACTACACCTTAATAAACAAGACTTTTCTGATGGAATAAACTAGCACAACGTCCGATCCATACAAGTGCACTAAATAAATGAAAAATCACGTGCATTTGAAAAACTGATGTATTTGCGGTGTAAGAATTTGCTCGTCGAAGCAGTAAAAACGAGATTTTTAATCAACCTGAAGAAAGCGACAGGAATACAGATTACGTCGCAGCAAAACTAAATGCATTTAAAACCCTGTTCGCAGCCAAGGATACGGATTTCTGCACATAAAAGTTTCTTTTTTTAGCGAGTCGAGTTTCCGCCTGGTACCATGTGCACGTGCTGTTCATTAGAAACTTGAAAAGCTCGATGAAACAGCTGTGACTGATTCCATGTGGTGAAGTATTTCTTTCGGAAACTGGAAACCAGGGAGTGAATGTGTCCAAGGACTTGACTGATTTCCACAAAAGCCGGTAGCCATACCACCTGCTGGATCTACACAGACTCAGCAGTGGCTAAATATGGCTAAACATGGAGGAGAGAACTGTCACGCCCTCGTGTTCAAAACTACTGATGTAATCACTTGAGAGGGGGTCACCCCCACAAACACGTTATTTAGTTGCTGGTAGAAGTTGGTTTAATAAATGCTTGTTGTTAAACCGGAAGTACATTCGCACACAAGTTATTTACTCAAACTATTAAATGTTATTTGATTGGGTACATTGCTAATAGGCGTTTATGTTTTCACTACCATATTAGAAACAGGATTTTTAACATTGGCTCTGAATAGTTCCAGTCAGTAAAGGACTTTGTGGAGGTTTTTTGTGTGATTGTTGCAGCCAAAAATGCTTGATGTGTTTTTTGCGGAAAACTACCAGAATTGGCGAAAATACAATCACACGTCTTTCGTAGTGACGTTTGTTGGCAAATTAAATTTATTTTAGGAGATTACAAAAATTTAGGAGCACGGTTGAAGTTTAGTGTGTGTTTGTTTTTTTATTTTAGAGATGGTAAGGTTAATGTGCCACAATATAAGACACAAGTAGGTATGAGAAATCTTGACCTTGTCAATTAGGACAGAATTCAGGAACATAGTGCGGGATCAATAAAAGATGGCGGTTTGTGAGATAGGGAAGTTGAGAGAAGCAGATGATGTTCAGTGTTACTCGTCATCATAATGTCTTCTCTGCAGTATTTACACACTTGTTCAGATGAACAGCAGTGTGAAAGTAAATGTTGCGCGGTGTAGATGCATTTTGGACTTCCTGTAGTTTTTATTCCGATTGTATTATACAATTCCGAACAGGTCACTCGCTCACAGGTCATGCAAGCGCTGGAGCTCGCAGAGAAATTGGCAGCTGGAGCGCTAAAACGCTAATTCCGTTTCCGGGTTAAAAATGCTACAATTTTAATTTTTGATTAAGACACAAGTAAAAGCAACAGTGTTTCTGTAGTTGTCAAAGCGCAGAGAGATCGGGGTCGTAAGGGGGGTGTAAATTGTTTTAAGAAAAAAGGGGGGGGCACACACAGGGCATCATTTGGGTACTCTATTTTACAGCTTTTCAAATAGAACGTGCATAAATGGAAAACCCCACGTTCCCTCTCCCTCTGTATTTTCTTTTTGCTGAGGAGAGGCGGAGCTAAGCCTGCCTTTTATCTAGCTGTCAGTGCAGACCAGTGTTGCCAACTTAGCGACTTTTATTTGCAAAAACAAATCTAGCGACTTTAACAAACCTTAGCAGCTTTCCAAAGATCACAGGTACTGTCATGCAAGCACGAGGTCTTGCTTTCCCGCTGCACTCTCACCTCTCCCTGCGTCTGCTCTGTTCACTGAGGGGCTGAGAGCCGGTGATTTAACTACGTCATGGATAAAGAGACGTGCCCTTCGTCCCTATTTACATCATTCGCATGCGAATGTTTTTAGAACGCAGGACAAATGTACAGCAACATGTTTTACATGTAAAACAGTCCACGTTGAAGAAAAAAAAAAGTATTTGATCCCCTGCTGATTTTGTACGTTTGCCCACTGACAAAGAAATGATCAGTCTATAATTTTAATGGTAGAATTATTTGAACAGTGAGAGACAGAATAACAACAAAAAAATCCAGAAAAACGCATGTCAAAAATTTTATAAATTGATTTGCATTTTAATGAGGGAAATAAGTATTTGACCCGCTCTCAATCAGAAAGATTTCTGGCTCCCAGGTGTCTTTTATATAGGTAACAAACTGAGATTAGGAGCACACTCTTAAAGGGACTCCTAATCTCAGCTTGTTACCTGTATAAAAGACGCCTGTCCACAGAAGCAATCAATCAGATTCCAAACGCTCCATCATGGCCAAGAACAAAGAGCTCTCCAAGGATGTCAGGGACAAGATTGTAGACCTACACAAGTCTGGAATGGGCTACAAGACCATTACCAAGCAGCTTGGTGAGAAGGTGACAACAGTTGGTGCGATTATTCGCAAATGGAAGAAACACAAAAGAACTGTCAATCTCCCTCGGCCTGGGGCTCCATGCAAGATCTCACCTCGTGGAGTTACAATGATCATGAGAACAGTGAGGAATCAGCCCAGAACTACACGGGAGGATCTTGTCAATGATCTCAGGGCAGCTGGGACCATAGTCACCAAGAAAACAATTAGTAACACACTACGCCGTGAAGGACTGAAATCCTGCAGTGCCCGCAAGGTCCCCCTGCTCAAGAAAGCACATATACATGCCCGTCTGAAGTTTGCCAATGAACATCTAAATGATTCAGAGGACAACTGGGTGAAAGTGTTGTGGTCAGATGAGACCAAAATGGAGCTCTTTGGCATCAACTCAACTCGCCGTGTTTGGAGGAGGAGGAATGCTGCCTATGACCCCAAGAACACCATCCCCACTGTCAAACATGGAGGTGGAAACATTATGCTTTGGGGGTGTTTTTCTGCTAAGGGGACAGGACAACTTCACTGCATCACAGGGACGATGCACGGGGCCATGTACCGTCAAATCTTGGGTGAGAAACTCCTTCCCTCAGCCAGGGCATTGAAAATGGGTCGTGGATGGGTATTCCAGCATGACAATGACCCAAAACACACGGCCAAGGCAACAAAGGAGAGGCTTAAGAAGAAGCACATTAAGGTCCTGGAGTGGCCTAGCCAGTCTCCAGACCTTAATCCCATAGAACATCTGTGGAGGGAGCTGAAGGTTCGAGTTGCCAAACATCAGCCTTGAAACCTTAATGACTTGGAGAAGATCTGCAAAGAGGAGTGGGACAGAATCCCTCCTGAGATGTGTGTAAACCTGGTGGCCAACTACAAGAAACGTCTGAACTCTGTGATTGCCAACAAGGGTTTTGCCACCAAGTACTAAGTCATGTTTTGCAGAGGGGTCAAATACTTATTTCCCTCATTGAAATGCAAATCAATTTATAACATTTTTGACATGTGTTTTTCTGGATTTTTTTGTTGTTATTCTGTCTCTCACTGTTCAAATAAATCTACCATTAAAATTATAGACTGATCATTTCTTTGTTAGTGGGCAAACGTACAAAATCAGCAGGGGATCAAATACTTTTTTTTTCCCCCCTCACTGTAGTTTTCTTGTTCAAAGTAGTTCTAGTGTTCAGAAACATTTTTGACCATTCATCTTCCATACCTGTCCGTTAGACAGCTTTATAAAAAAAAAAGGTTTGTTTTTTTTAATCAGAAAAGTTATGAAAAGTAATTTTTGCGTGTTAAAGATCGGTGCTGTAGTGAGAGGAAACCGCGTTACGCTCCACTCTGCTCGCCCTGAACTGATCATTTAACGATACATTCACAGCCATTAAACTTGTAATGAGGAATATGATAAAGTATTTAACCCTCTTACCCCCGAGTTCCCACAGTATCATGTCCCATAACCCTATATTCCCCAGAGAAACAGCACGCCAACCCTGCGTTCCTGGGCCAAAATTGCCCCCAAAATCAACATTTTAATTTAAAAATGTTTAGGCCTCGAAACAACTTATAATAATGTATTTGTGTAATCTTACTTTGAAAATGAAGCAGTTCAGTGTATTTACTAAACTTAGAGCACAATTCTTAACTAGAGAAATTACGAAATAATGCTCGCTAAAATCCTTCTACTCATTTAGAAGTACCATCAGCGTGGTCAATGCCTTTGAATAAATTCAAGTAAATAATAAATAAATAAATGCATTTTAGCGCCAAAAGTCAAGTTTCTGGTGATAATCAGACCGGCAGGTCGTGTTTTCACGAATGCACAGAAATGGTCAGGTTATGACTCCAAACCCCTGCAGTGTCAGTCGCACTGGTTGATGCTGAAGATGGATCAGGGTCTGAATCAGGAGAGTTTGTGTCACGATCAGTTTTGGTTTCATCATCGCCTGAACTTTCACTGCTGTCACTATCTAGAATCCTCGCTCTCGCCTGTGTAACTGTGTACGTTTTCTTTTTTTTCTTCACTGTTTTAGATGTGCCTGTGTTCACTGTAGGTGTGACTTTAGCTGGAACACGATTAGCTTTTCGCTTTGGCATTTTTAGTTCACTTCTACTATTATACCAATTTTCATGCTTGGATCAGCTTCAACGTAATGACGGCGTAATAGCGTAATCACGTCATGACGTCATCAACCGTCCGGGTCAAAAAATAATAATTAAATAAGTAAGGAATCTTAGAGTAATGCCGGTACACCGGACTTACGGGGATAACGTTTACACTGTAAAGCCTCTATATCTGCCTTACAGGGATTTGGCATAGACGACCAAGCCGGTATTTCATCCTTAGGGGGATAAATCAAAGACGGGCAAGCAGGTTTTTCTGCCATACGAGGTAAGAGGGTGAATATAACAGGGAGAAGAAAAAAAAACAGCATCCAGTCTGCGAGTCTACAGAGAATTTCATTGGAGTATTTTATTCAGCAAACATCCAACTCCAATACCTGGTCTCCTTAAAATGGGGGGTCTTTAATTAGAAAAAGTTGAGAACCTCCGGTCTACATGGTACAAAATGTTCAGTTTGACCCATGTGAAGGGTTCTCCCAGTCTCTCACGTGTTATTCTGGTGTACTGGTGTCCACAAGGACGAAAGACTGATACATCCAATTTGAATATAATGGGCAACCCAAAAAGCACACGTACACAATGTCATGTTTAAAGGGTTGCTTTACTAGAATGCCACGCTGCTCAGCGTGAAGGATCACTCGCCTGACTCTGGCCTCCGGATGGTTGGTGGTGTGATGGGGTGATGGGACGCCGACAGCCGAAACGCCTACAAGGGAGAGCTGCCGTGTTCTTTCCCCCTACCCGCATTCCGATAAGCCACGCCCCCTACCACGGAATTGGCTAGTTCGTTCATTTGTTCTCACGAGCCCGTAAAATGTACTAGCCAATCCCGGCACAGAGGGTAGGACAAGACTAGCCAATCGCGGGGCAGAATGCAGGCGAGGAGGAAGGACCTGTCTGAATACGGGTAGCAAAATAATAAGGCTGCAAATGCCATTATTCATACGCATCACAGATTACTGCGTTTATTCCGTTTAAAAACCGACTGAACTCATGTCACATAAACGCTGCTAACGAGTGCATTAAAAGCAGTGACAGGGAATTTAAGAGCGAATTTCAGCTCGCCGCTAGCACGTAGTCTGCAGATGGAGAAGGCGAGGTTCTCACCGCAGGTGTAGGTGTAAACACGGCGGTGTGGATGCGCTCCTGCGGACCGGGAACACCGGAGGAACTGCGCGCTGGGGAACGCGTGTTAAAGGTCAGCGCGCTAGAGTGACTAGAAACCGCGCTACGGTCCACTCTCCTCGCCCTCTGAACGGATCGTTACACAACACAGTCACAATAAACGTGCCGTAATGATGATCGTGTATTTAATATAACAGAGAGAGAGGGGGGAGGGAAAAAAATAAATAAACCCCCAGCATCCAGTCTGCGACTCGACAGAGAATTTCACCCAGACGATCAGAGGGCACGGCCTCAGGCAGGGCCCGGCTCTTCCCCTCAACGTTTAATTCAGAAAACATCCGACTCCAATGTTGGGTTGTTTTTACTCTGCCGCCGATTCCAATCTTTTCCCCCAAAAGCAAAAGAGAGAGCTGTATACTAACCCAACCCAAGCGCACTCTCCCAGCACGGCCTAGGCTAGGCTAAGCTAAGCAGCTAGTTACCGACCTGCTGCCTGCCGCAGACACCAAACTCCCCGCATTCCAACATCAGTGTGCGTGTGACACATCTGACAGTTCTCCGATCGAAGCACCACACACGTAACTCATCAATTCAGCACATGCAGCTCGGGCCCCCGTGCACTCACCTGGTTAAACCACCGTGTCGTCCTGCAGCAGCTCCTGCGCATCCCCCGGCTCCCGAGGCCGCGGCGGCCCCGCTACTGCTACTGCTACCCGGTTTGCGATTACCGCCTGTCTGCTTCATGGACATGATTATCCCATAAACGGGTCCTTGAGCAGATTATTCAAACGGCTTAGAAAGTATCCCCAACGCGGCCAATCTACAGCGGGGGAAACGCTTGAAAAAGGTCGAACTGAGAGTAAAGCGATGTTCGCCTGCTAGTGCTGGTTACTCCAGCGGCACAGCTGACTGCGCAAGTACTGCTTGCTTCGCTCGTCGTGTGTTTCGTTTAAAACGTCTTGAAACACGCCAAAATGTCTCACTGGAAGAGATGTAGATTATCCATGTATACTAGATTAAGACTAAAACAGTTCCGATAATATTATCAGTTCGCCGGAGATGTCTACCTGCGAGAGACATACACCTAAACAATCCGAAAACACACACACACACACACACCAAATACTAGCGGATGGATATATACACAACACAGGCGTACATTTTTTTTTTTGTTTATCAGTCGTGTTTCGTTTAAAACGTTTTAAAATATAAATGTCTACACGTTGGATCGTGGAGTATATATATATATATAAAATACAGTGTCAGGACATCTGTAGTATTGAAGTGATTTATTTATTTATTTATTTAAGTTTGACATAAATGAGGACTAGAGTGCGGCGCACTATTTACAGGAAGTGAACAGTGGTCACGGCGGAAGCCGAGCGGCGGTACTGCGGCACGATGCACGTGAGCCGGTTCAGGGTTGGCTCCTCGCTGTGCTCTCAGAGTTCCACATCCCATTTAAAGGAGACGCGCTGTATTTTCCCTGAGCTCCCTCTGCGTTATTAAGAGAACTGTTAAGAAGATGGAAAAACCATCTCGATCGGTACAGTCAGACTGTGTTACTGTGTACGGTCTAAAGTTTGTGGACACCTCCAGATCACATTCCACATGTAGTCCACCTTTGCCATTGCAATAAGCGCCACTCTTCTGGGAAGATTTCGGAGCGTGGATGTGGGGATGTGTGCTCATTCTGAGGTCAGACACTGGTGTCAGCTGAAGAGGACTGGGGTGCAGTCAACATTCCAGATCATCCCAACAGTGCTCTGTGGGGTCGAGGTCAGGGCTCTGTGTAGGACTCCCAAGCTTCTTCACTCGAACCTTAGCAAACCATGGAGCTCACTTTGTGCACAGGGGCATTGTCATGCTGGAACAGGTTTTGGGCCTCTTAGTACAGTGGTGATTAAGTGTAATGCTACAGCATTACACTTAATTTTGTGGGAACAGTTTCGGGAAGAAACGCACATGGAGTGTGATGGTCAGGTGTCCACATACTTTTGGCCATATATTGTATATATTTAATCACTCATGGGGGTCAGGTAAGGAGCTTTAGTTAATTTTCAGATCAGATATCAAAATAGGGTCTCAGAGACTTTGGTCATTGCATGTTTGTTGGTGCCAAATGGATTGATTGAATATTTCAGAAACTGCTGATTTCTTGGTATTTACTTGCACAAGACTCTCTAGAGTTAATGCTGTTGATGCCAAATTCTCACGCTGTGATCTGCATGTTGCAACTGAAATTGAACTGAAAACACCTAATCAGGTGTGCATTTTTGTGACTCTGTGCCCACTGTGTTCACAGATTCCTGTTCTTAGCTGACAGTTGTGGGCCTCAATGTCGTCTCTTGCTGTTATAACACATCCCCTTCGAGTTTTAGCATGTTCTACATTCTGAGATGCCTTTTCTGTTCAACACACCGGTTATTTGAGTTATTGTAGTCTTCCTGTTAGATCAGACCATTCTGACCATTCTCCTCTTACCTGTCTCTAACCAGAGAATCCAGAGCAAACCCACACAGACAATAAATAACCTGAGCTCAGAATCAAACCTGGGACCGTGGAGCTGTCAGGCAGGAATGCTACTCACTGCACCACCTTGCTGAACGCAACTATTATTCATTTATTTCATTTGTAATTTAAGACTAATAAGCTATTCAGAAGTCGTGTTAAATAACAATATTAAAATAGCGAAGTCTATTCCTCAGAAATGCAAACAGACTACAGTAGTCCTGAGCACATCAAAAAGCTTGTTTGGATTATTTTCTGACATTTCATTTTTTACTGCATGTATGCAGCATGACCTGATAGCACATACTCACTAGTGTTTAGTCTAATACAAAAATTACATTGATTGACTGGGGAAACGTTAATGTTGGGGATGAACAAATATGTGGGGCATGGATGTTAAACCCATTGGACAAATGTAGTTAGTGTAATGATGTTGTTTTTTTTGTTAATTATTAAATGTAACTATCAGAAATTCATGAAATTTTGAGATAAATATGCCAAATTGGCAACATTGATCAATCCGTAGTAGAGTATCAAACGCTTTCACTTTCTCACCTCCCATTCCCCACCTTTATAAGCATTCCCACTTTCACTCTGTCTCTTCTGATTGGCTATGACTTCTGCCAGTCACAGTGTAACCAGACTTATTTACTCACATATTCCATTACTGTAAAATTCACCAATTCTATTTGAGCAAATGAAAAACTATTACAGTTGTAGTAGCATGACGATACAATAAAATTGCTAATCCTATATTAAACCAAACTTGTCTGTAACAGATTTGCCTTGTCTAGCAAATACTATAAATACCATATACAAGAAACATGCTTACACCCATTTTAAAAGGGGAAATCATGGAGGATTTAACAAGTATTTATAACTGAATATGTGACTTCTTGGAAAGAAGAATCCTACTTCCCCTCACCTCATGTGTAAAGGTTCAGATCCTATACCTGTGAACTTACCCAGAAACACTTTCTGCTCATGTCAGATTCTTCTTTTCACACATCTACAGTCTTCCTTACTTGTCTTCAATTTGTAGTAAAATAAGTAACTCAATGGCCTAGTTTTCCCTTTTTCTGGTTGTCGGAGTGATCCCCTGGAGGGACTGACCTAATAGTTTTGTTGTATTGTTGGTTAAATAGCATCCATATCATGGTTTCCTTCAGTGAAATTCTACTGTAGACTTGAATATTCAGAAACTAGACTCTGAGAAACTTTTTATTATGGAGAAAGTCAGAATTCTTCATTTCCTGGACAGAGATCATTAGTGATGGATACAGCATTTGGCTTTGCTTAATGAAATATTATACTGTCCTAGAGCTAGTTAAATAAAACCATAGGGAAAAGGAAACCACTGCAGGAACTTTTTCAGGGAGGTAGGAATGATCAATTTTGAAAGTCGGAAGTGGAGCTCTTCATCATACAGCCATTTCCCTTCCAGCCCATTATGCAGCTGCTGAAAAGTGTATTGACAAAGAGGTTTGCAACAAATGCAGCTCACTGATCATGGATCAATTGGTCATGATATTTATAGGAAGAGGATTGGCACCCTGTCCAGGGTGTATCCCGCCTTGTGCCCTATGCTCCCTAGGACCCAGTAGGATAAGCTGTATATAAAATGGATGGATGGATTTCTAGGAAGACTAATTGCGACTAATCACAATTCTTCCCCCATCCTCACCCCCTGTGGGATCTACCCTTGGTTTAAGAAACTTTGAGCAGCCTCAGCCTAATGCTTGACCTGCATGGACTATCTATGAGCCCACTAGGCTGGGAGCAGAATACTGTATTTCTTTAGTACTGAACTTCTGAATAGGATGTTCAATGCCAGCAATGTGTTGTTAGGCCATGCCTTGAATCTTTACTGTTGATCTTTATAGCAGCCTATAAAGTCAACATAGTCTTCCTTTACACAAGGATCAGGCAACTGGATTCTAAGAACATCTTTGTTTATGGTTGTGCATGGAATTTTTTTAAAGACAGTGCCACTGATTGGCACGGTCTATGGCTGTCCTCCAGAGTAAACACCACATCTAGCGTTACTAGTGTAATCAGTGGCATTTGATTGAAGTTTCGGTCTAACTTCTAAAAGTCATTATGCCTCAATATGAAATTCCTGTAATTCATACAGCTATTGAGGAACTAAAAAGAGTACATATAATTATAAAACATGACATTTTTTAGCAAGGAATTCCTTTAATACAAATATTTCAGCATGGTCATAATCCCCCCCCCCCTTCCAAAAAAAACAAAACAAACAAAGCTGTCTGAGGTACAGGTCTACATGTTTTCAATCGTGAAATGACAATAAGTGCTCATGTGCCACACCATGAAGGGGTAAGATATGAAATCAAATAAATTAAAATAAAATAAAAAATAAAAAAAACAACTGGAAGCACTAGAAACATGGGTCTTGTTAGTAGTAGCAAACCTAGTATAGACACAAGGCCTTTGACTAATTCAGAGAGCAAAATATTGCCATATTAAAATGGCGATTAAAAAAAAAAAAGGCCTCAAGCTCTCTTATTTGCTTTGTCATGGTTTGCAAAGGGCTGGGCATAAGGCATCCTGATTATGGCTCAGCAGTTTTGTTCTACATACACAGGATCACACATCTTCAGAAAGTTCCCCCAGGTGCATTGCTACATTTTAGAATAATTTAGTCATTTCTGACAGAGCAATCAGCAGATACACAGGGCATGTGAAATCTTTGGGTTCAAATCAACAACTTCTACAAAAGTCTTTACTGTGATTTAAATAACACTGTAATTAAAAAACAAACAAACAAAAAAAACACCACAATAACATTGTAATGTTAAGGTACACTGTACTGTGTTTGTGGGCATATAGCTGGAACAAGGCATGTGTTTAACAGTGAAGTTAGGACTTAACATATTCTATGATATAAACGTTAGTTATAGAGAAAAAAATCTCTGTTGGTATTTCCCTCATATAGGGTAATGCTGAATCTCATGATTAGTATTATTTGGGGACTTGTTTCACATTATTTTTAGCTGTATATTTAGGTGATGTCACCTAGGTCATAATAACTCAAACTGTTTTCTCCAAGCATCAGAGTCTAATATTAATATTTGTTTACATTTTTTATGTCGTCTGGAAGTATGATCAGATAAACCTTAAAAGGAAAAGTCTTCATGAACAGAAGATTATTAAATTTGGCTTTCGTATAATGACACTGAAAGGATGTGTCTCATTAGGTCCCAGTTTATCATTCTTGAATGAAAGAAATCCTTTAGTATATTTTCACTAAATCATACAGCAATTATTAATCAGGCATCTCTCAATGGGGGAATTATTTGGGCATGTGCAGTTCTGGCTTGGAGATGAGATCTAACTGGGCATCTTTGGCAAAATTATTAAGACTTTAAGAATCACACAAACGTTATACACATTATAACTATACAGGTTAAATGTTATACAGTTGTTCAGGTCATACAGTTGATAAGATGCTTGATTTGTATGATCACACTCTACCAATTAAGATTTATGACCCTGATGCTGTAGGAAAACTAGGCAAACTACTCACGTAATGCAAGTCAAATGTACTTCCATCAAAGATCAAAATCCATACAGGATTTATCTTTTCACAGATAAAGCCGAGGAAGGCTGCAATGTTAAGTCATAATTCACCCAACAGCCTTGTATGAGTTGAACTAAAGGGAGTAACTACTAGAGTTAAGTGAAAAATGAAGTTGATTTGAAAGAAATTATGCCAGCATGGCTTAACTTGGTAACAGATTTCGGGATATACAGGAGACAAATTATTTAGAATCTAATTTAAATAACTTCTATACATTTTCAGGGAGCAGAAAATGATTGATTAATATTCGATATGTCAGTTGTTGAGTTTTGTGATATGAAATTATATTTACTTGCCATTTCATCTTCAACTTCTGTCCTGGACATGCCCCCCCCCCCCTTTTTTTAAAGAAGCCTCCATATGTTACAGCAATTTGTCCTTTGTAAGCTTTGTGATAAAACAGCTTTCTTTTTCGTATAAATAGATTTGCAAGCATCATTAAAACAAAAATAAAAATAAATCTCTTAAATGAATTACAAAGGACTACTGCCTCAGTTGGTGTTTTTCTTTTTGCAAAAACAAAAATAATCTTTTTGAAATGTTTCGTCACTGTCGTCTGTAGAAAAAAGTAATCATACCAACAACTTGGCGTTATCTACAGCTGTACAACAGGCTTGCGAATGTGTCCATGGAAGGGGAAAAATATGCACTTCAATTTACATAAAATTACACTTTACAGTTATTTGCTTAAGAACAATTATAATAAACAGTACAAAAAGAAATAGAAATGCAGCACTTTCTATTGGGAGTCTTCCAAGTTAGTTTTCTCTTCAATAGCCTGTTTCACAATCTCTGCCAATTTCAAGCGATCCACTTTATCAGAGAAAGCTCTACCTGAAAGAGCAGAAAACACTAATGAAATGAATGCAAACATCAATGCCTACACTAACATGAAAAGTAGTCAGTCTTGTTGTAAATAATAATAATAATAATAATAATAATAATAATAATAAACACTTACCATCCCAGCTCAGTCCTTGCAGGCCATCACGGAGCAGCTTGCAGTCTCTGTTGAAACGCCAGGCTTCATACATCACCTCATTCAACTTCTCATCCTCGTTTTCTCCTGTCAGAATCATAGACAAATAAGCATACAGACAAGATAAGTGTGACATGCCCATATGCAATAATATATGCCATTATTTGAGTATGTATGTGTGTTTAGCCAACTCACTCACCAGCCTGTGGCAGGATGCACTGTGCAATGACATCCCGCAGTTTTTCCAGAGCCACATTGGAGTCTTCTGCTCCATTTTCAGGGTCATTAATGAAGAAGCCATCATTAGGCTTAGTACTATAGTAATAAACAAACAAACAAAAAAAAACACATTGGTCATAGTTGCTGGGATTGTAGTTTAATTCTCATGCTTTGGTTTAAAATACCTGCCAAACGTAAGGTCAACAACCATAATGTCAACAACCCTAATCCCTATAGTCCGGTCTATAATAATAATCTATTTTATTATTGATTGAGTTTTATTATTTTATTATGGACAGAGTAAAAAAATATCATAGTTAAAACAATAAAACAAAAAAACAACAACTGTTTGCATTCTCTCCTTTCATTTCCTCCAGTCACAAAGCCTGTGAATCAGTTTCTATGTCAACAACTGAGACAGGCCGTTAGTTTAATAGCTTGTGCTAGTCAAAAGACGGTTATAGCTACAGTGGCTATAATAAGTCTACAAAAGTAAGTCTGTAAAATTGCAGGGTGTTGTAATGTAAAAAAGATTTAACGTTTAAAGTTAAATCATGTCAGAACCTTTTTCAGTGACAATCTGAAATGTTTTAAGGGAGAAAGATAAAGAGAACAAAAAACTACCAGCTTGCATAACAGTGTGTACACCCTTTTATAATGGGGAATGCGGCAGTGTTCAGAATCAACCAATCACAGTGTTAACTCATGTTAAATACTAATTAGTATACACCTGCCTTCAAGTAAAGTAGTGATTACCAGCAAATAAAGTATAGCTGTGCCTTTAAGATTTTCCTGATTTTCTTGATAATGTCCAACTGGAAAAGCCCTGGGCTGCAAAGAGCTTACAAAGCAGGTACGGGATCTCATGGTTTAAAAATTGTCAGCCAGCCAAAGTAGATCTTCTGTGGGATCGGACCAGACAAGCTAGTCTTTGCTCACCACGAGCATCAATGAGGCTTGGGCAGACATGATCCTGTTGCCGGTTCACTGGTAGTCCTTCCACGGACCATTTTTGGTAGGTACTAACCATTGGAAACTGGGAACACCCCAAAAAACCTGCCATTTTTTAGATGCTCTGACCCAGTCGTCTAACCATCACAATTGGCCCTGGTCAAAGTCGCTCAGATCCTTACGCTTGCCCATTGTTCCTGCTTCCAACGCATCAACTTTAAGAACTCACTGTTCACTTGCTGCCTAAATATCTCACCCCTTGACAGGTGCCACTGTAAAGAGATAATCAATGTTATTCAGGTCACCCGTCAGTGGTTTTAAATGTTATGGCTGATTGGTGTAGATTACAGTATGGGACACACACTGGTGCAGTACTCAAAAGCCAGTTAAATGATCAAATCATAAATAATGTCTTACTATACAGAAAATGGCCTTTATTTCTCAATTGTTCAGTGAAGTTGAGTAAATGCTTCCCTGTAGGCCAAACCAAACCAAAAATGATCAGATTTACAAATGTTTCAGCAACACTGATTTTATACATACTCAGGTGCATATGTCAGCATATCACCAAGCACATACAGAGCATGGCTGATTTACATCTTCATAAAAGCTCACAGAGCTGAAAAAGACAAAATGACTACACATAAGTGCAGAGTGAGCAAAATTTTCCAGAAATGCATCTGAGCCAGTGTGCCGTGTCAGCTACCACAGGCACACACCAGCTCTTCCCCATTTCTTTTGTCATAATTAAATGGGTAGTCTTATTTGTCTTTATTTAGGGATTTCGTTTGGACTACTTTCTTTCTCAACGGAGTAATTTTCATTAAATTCTTGCATCCAACTGAAATAAATAAGCTATATATGACAGCATAATTTGTATCTAAAACTGCAGTAACTCAAGACAACTGTACAATTGAAAGCCTTTCACATTAGTGAATCTCATTATACATACATTTCTGTAAAAAATCAAAATCAGGGAGGTCTTGTAGGATACGAACACTTTTTCTGTTCTAACATTTCTAACATCCACGAATACCACTTTCCTCGCTTAAACGATTCCCAAATAAGAACTCATATCCAGGTTGAAAAATGAAGAGATCTAATTATTGAGGCAAAACACCAATGCAGAGAAAGAAACCAACCCTAGCAGCTTTCTCTTCCTCAGGATGGGGTTGTTCACAGAGCTGAGAGGCTTGAGGCTGACGTTAAGGTCCTGTATTCTCATGTTGGCCAGTTGTTCTGCATGGGCTTGCTGGATCCCAGCAACCACCGCCTGCTCACACAAAACAAGAAGCAGACAGTTACTATTACTGAGTATTAATACAACATTATAAAGCCTTCCCTTTTTATAGAATGTATATTTTCTACTTTTTTATAGAGTGAATTATTTCTGCATCAATTAGACCCAACCTTGTCCATCATCATCTGAGCAGAAGGAAGCACATTGTCCAAGGCCTCAGTGCAATTAAGCCAGGGGTGTGCCAAGACCCCCTCGATGGTTAGCCTTTCTTCAGGCTTCACCTTCAGCAGCCTAACGGGATGGGGAGAATTGAACAGTTGAGTATTCTCACAGTCATAGCCTAAAACCAAAGAAGTCTTTCCATTGTGAAATACAACTATAAGCCAGATAACAGCTTCACAAGTTTATTCCAACCTACCAAGCCCTGCAGTAAGACTGAAAATAGGAAGACAGAAAAAACTGTAATAGTCCATCAAATTAACTACTTTGGGGAATACAATCCAAAAGTGATCTGCTATTATCGTATGTGGGATTGCTTCTGAATCAAAAGTCAAAAATGACATAAAAAAATGATAAAATAAAATCACCTACATGGATTTCTGTGATTGCTTTAATACAGCTTTGTTTGTTTTATTTGTATATATATCCATATCAGGGAATAAAATATGTTGACATTGAACCAATATTGTTTAGGTTTTGTTGCTGTGACATTTATGACACCACTTTGATTGTATTTTATTTATTTATTTATTTACTGGTTCTGCAAGTAAATAATACTTGCCTTGAAATAAAGGCAAAATAAATATGTATAGCATCACTAACTAAAACACACTGATGCTAAATTCATTGCGTTTGCCACGTGTGCGCACAAAGTGAATTATTTTCAGTGGATTAAATCAACTCCAACGCTTTGGGGTTCACTGTTCAGTCTTTGGATTCAGTGAATCGACTCTTTCTGGGGTCGGCTTTGACGTGAACCGAAATCAAGATCGCGACTTGATGGACAACATTTATTAAAAATATACTGTATATTGTCTATACCAAGAAACACTACACTACTGCCCAACACCATATAATGCACGTGCTTCATGGCATAAATTGTGTTTAGAAGTGAGAAAACGTTTGTCTTGTAGACTAATCATTCATCTGAGGCCATGTTCAGTCATTTTCAACCCATCAAGGTGTCATACTTTACTGTATTCTCTGTAATGTGCTCAATCATTTTATCAAACACATTATTCGTCTATAAGTAAAGTGAGGTAGTATGCCACAGTCTGCTTCATAACACAGTCCCATTTATTATTTTATAAATTACAATTAAATGTCCATCAAATTGTATCGACAACTTGTAGCAGCTGTACCTCGCACAGAGAGTAACCTGACCTCAGATAGTCTTAAAAAAGGCCTTTTATTTTGATGAGTGTTTCTAGGTGAAACTGGAGCTCATACATCCACAAATCAGTAAATAAAAATGTTCTGCACTTCAGTGGCTGCCCTTTGGGGTGGACAACATTCACATACCTTAAGCTATGTTTGTATCCAATGTATAACCTATTTTTTCCCCCTAAGAGAGGGTAGGAGGATGGCATGTTCTTTTCTCTGACATCACAACTGAAGAAAAAAAAAAAAAAAGATAAAACTAACTATAATTCTGTTCTACTTACTAAACACTGATTATTTTAGGGGCTTCACTTATTTTGCTTCACAGATAAAATATGTGACTCTCCCATGAAGAGGTGTGACACGGTAGCAACGATGGTAATGAACTCCTAGAAACTGCTCCACAGATGTTGCTGGCCAGCTAAATCAAGACAAAGGCAAAGGGGGTTGGTGGAGGTGTTAGCCCACTGAATGTTACCATAAGATAACTTACCCCCACATGAGATTGATTTGAAATTGCCACCTTAACAACTAAAATTTGAAATGTGGGACACACATTGTACTGGCAGGCATACTTGGAGAAATGTATTTTAACATTTATAACAGCATGTTTAACTTTTCGTTTTAACACTACATTTCGCATATGGTATAACAAAACACCCCCACACTGTTCCTCTGAGTGTGTGTGTGCATATGTGTATATGTCTAGCCAGATATGCTTTGGACAGAAGTGTCTGCTAAATGAATATATTATATAGTAAGCTAATTGCGTTTGATTTTATGCAATGCCTTTATAACAACCAATAGGTATTGACCTGCCAATACATTGTTTTCAATCAAATGTAAATATATATATTATATACAGTTACAATCAAAATGATTCAACCCCCATTGCAAATCAGGTTTATTGTCAAAAATTACAGACTTTCATCTGTTTGCAATGAACAAATCAAACAAAAGCATGTGAAATGGTTCACCACAACGAACGCTTCAAGTGGTTTCCCCAGATTCAACTGAAAATACAACTTATAGGGGGTTCAAGTCAGGTGAATGTGATGGCCCTGTAGAATCTTCCAGGACTTCTTCTGCAACCAAGCCTTGTTGGAATTTGAGGTATGTCTGGGATCATTGTCCTGTTGGAAGGTCCAATGACACCCAAGCTTCAGCATCCTCACAGACTGCACAACGTTTTCTCATAGGATTTCCTGATACTTCAATGAATCCATCTTGCCTTCCACACGCTGCAGGTTTACATAGACAGAGGATGTAAAACAGCCCCAGAGCATCACCGAGCCACCACCATGCTTGACTGTTCTTTCTTCATTCTTCTTCCTCCAGACATACCGCTGATCCATCGTGCCAAAAAGTTCCAATTTTGTTTCATCGCTCCACAGAACAGAATCCCAAAACTTCTTTATATTTATTTATATGATTTTTAACTGACTTTTCTTGTGCTTTTGGGTCAGTATAGGTGTACATCTTTACGTTTAGGACATGCCTTACTGTGCTCACAGAAACCTTAGTGTCTGTTACCACCAAGTCTTGCTGCAGGTTTTTTTTTTGCCTTCTCAGAAATCTGATTGCAGCTGTTGATAGCTTCCTTTTTCTACCCTGTCCATGTATTTCATACATTTTCTACCCCTAGCCAGTTCGTGTATTTCATATGTTCCAGCTCAAGCACACCTGGTGCCAATAATGAAGCACTTAATTAGTTGCATCAAGTGTGCTTGAGACAACACCTGATTAGCATATTTGTGCTGTTTTGAGGGATTCTATTCAGGATTTGAATAATTTTGAGAGTGGAGAAATCATCAGCTTAAAACGTATTTGTTTACTCAAGCCTACCCTGACTAGACTTTCTGTTATGCTAAGTACAGTCCTAATAACCTTTCCTCTACCTCTCTCCTTCTGTCGGGTCACACACGGTGTGATTTATGGAGATACTTGAGATCCTGATCCTCTCTGCTCTCCGGACCTGCCTGATCCGTTTCGGATGTCCTACCTCTGGATGGAGCGCTCATCTACTCCAATTACAGATTGCTGGGACTACGGCTGCTTCTAAGGCCAAACAGACTTCATATAAATCCAAATGAACTTTTTCACACTATCTGTTGTTGCCCAGATGAGGATGGGTTCCCTTCTGAGTCAGGTTCCTCTCAAGGTTTCTTCCTCTTAACATCTTAGGGAGTTTTTCCTTGCCACCTTCACCACTCAGTGGCTTGCTCAGTTGGGATAAATTCACACCTTTAATATCTATATAACTTGTTGATATTTCTGTAAAGCTGCTTTGAGACTATTTCTATGGTAAAAAGCGCTATACAAATAAAATTTAATTGAATAGGTGGCATTTTCAGTTGAATTTGGGGAAACCAAATTCAATTGTGTTGAACTATTTCAATTGCTTTTCTTTTATTTGTTCACTGAAAACAGCTGAAGATCCAAACACGGCCCATTTTAAGCTTTCTGGCAGAGGCAGTCAGGTTTTCATTTAATATCTGTTAATATTAGATAGAGTCCATGATGCCATGTATTCTAACAAAATGTCCAGGTCCTCTGGCAGAAAAACAGCCCCAAAACATTAAAGAGCCACCACCATATTTAACCATGGGCATGAGGTACTTTTCCATATCACTACCTCTCTGTGTGCCAAAACCACCTCTGGTGTTTATTGCCAAAAAGCTCTATTTTGGTTTCATCTGACCATAGAATCTGATCCCATTTGAAGTTCCAGTAGTGCCTGGCAAACTGAAGGCGCTTTAGTTTGTTTTTGGATGAGAGTAGAGGCTTTTTTCTTGAAATCCTTCCAAACAATTTGTGGTGACTTCGAATTGTAGTTTTGAAGACTTTCTGACCCAAAGTGAATTTATTTAACAAAATAGCAAAAGGTTAAACAAAGAATTTTTCACAGCCTACTTTGCTCATATTTATCAAGGGTGTCAAAGTTAGTGGAGGGCACTGAAATAATATATTTATATATATATAAAAAATAAAATTCCTTTCCTCACTCACTTGCGGACAATGTCCTTTGCCATTTCGGATATCTGGCTCCACTCATCTTCAGGAAAGTCAAAGCTGCCGGTCATGATCTTTTTGCGCATGTCTTTAGGGATAGTGCGGCTGTGGTGCTTGGAATAAAAGGGAGGATAACCGCACAGCATCACATAGATAATAACGCCCAAGGACCACAAGTCACAGCTCTGCAAACGAAACAAACAAAAAAAAAAGAATGAATGTCACATGGACAGCCAAAAAAAAAAAAAAAAAAAGTGTGTTCACAAGAGTACAATTTGTCCTTTATTCACAAATCTCTCACGTGAACAAATGAGGAAATGAGAGCAAATATGCCCCACTCAAAAAAAAGTTTCTCTCTCAACTAGGTATTAGGCTAATTATTAGTTTGTTTATTGATTTAAATGCTCCACATCTTACTCTCCTGAGGTCACTCACCTTGTTATACGTGTATGGGGTGGGTGAGGTAGGTATTATTCCAGACTTCTCTTTCTGGTGGCGTCTTTGTGCCTCCAATACCTGAAAAATGTCAAATCCATGATATCAAAACTAGCAAACAAGCAAATAGATGGGGGATTTAGAATGACAAAAGGGCTTACCTGAGGTGCTACATAGTAAGGAGTGAATTGTGGGGTCATCAAATCACCTTGATCGATTTTAGCAAAACCAAAATCGCACAATTTTACAGGAGCATCCTGAAAGGTGGAGTTAATACAGTAGTAAATAAAGAATTATATAAATTATACACCATTCCTGCTAATCAATAAATAAATTGACTAAATAATTTTTTTTTTAACCCACACAGAACTATTTGTTGTCCATCTGGAAAATCCCTAGTAAATTCTAACAATAACCAACTTCAAAAAATGTTTTTACCAGTGAATTATCCTTGAACAGCAGGTTCTCTGGCTTTAGGTCTCGATGTGCAATGTTAAGTAAGTGACAATGTTCCAAAGCCTGGGCAATCTGTGGACATTAATTATATAGATGTCAGAGAATCAATCAAAACATGAACGAGCGCAAAATACTACATTATTGCAATGACTATGCAAAGCGGTCATATGACTCCTTACTGCTACACCCTGCAACCTCACGGTTAAACTTACTGAAAGTAAACAAAGACGCTAGCCAAACTCGAATATCTTTTACATGACATTATGCCGTATTATAGCACAGCGCTGTTGAATTCTCGATTCTCATTGGCTGACAGACGTTCTAAGGTGTGCAATTATTTTTCAGTTAATGCACAGCTAAAGTAGTTCCAGTTAGGTCGTGACCGCATTACAGTACCTGAACTGAAATAACGCACACAGAGCTAACAACAAACAAAATGACAGAATACTGAGACTTTCCAGAAATAAGTAAGTAATAATTGACGACGGGCTGTTAAATTATTCGAAAAATAACGCGCACCCGAGGTGGTAATGCGGCCACTAGGCGAAGGGGAGGCTTGAGCCACTGATATGCAGTTACTGAAGAGAGAGCTAGAAAAAACAAAGAAAGAGAGCACGTGATCGCAGTAATGAGACAGAAAAGCCGGTGAACAAGTATCAATATTTACTGATTTATACATTGTATTTTCTGCAGTAATAAAAAAAAGGAAAAATCCTGTGAACTAGTAGGCTTACTGATATTTATTTGTTCTATTTTTATATTATAAGCATGAAACGAAAGAAAAAAAATTCTCCCCAATTACTTCAGATCAATGGCTCAAGCCTTTGTTACCAGCTCCAAAATGACATTTTGTCATTAGCAAGGGAGGCTTCAGATGGGATGCATTATGAAGTAGTGTCTCTCTGTCTCTCTCACACACACACACACATTTTAAGGACAAAAACCTGACAAATGTTTTGAAATAAAAACATCTGACCAATGACTT
Organism: Ameiurus melas; assembly: GCA_012411365.1. Classification (NCBI taxonomy): domain Eukaryota; kingdom Metazoa; phylum Chordata; class Actinopteri; order Siluriformes; family Ictaluridae; genus Ameiurus; species Ameiurus melas. The sequence continues at coordinate 12,395,140 of CM022773.1, read as the reverse complement.
GAGGTGTGGTAACTGTGGGATAAACAAAATAATTAACTCCAGGTGGCTGAATTATTAGAAAACCTACACCCGATGTGTAACGGCCTCATTACCACCTCAAGGTGTGCATTATTTTCGAACAATTCAACGGCCCAGAGTCAATCGTTTCCTTAATTAATGCACTTCCCCAGCTAACTAGTTGGCCAAACTTATTACATGGCATTTCATGTATAATAGCTATTACATTAGGTATGAGCCTAGTCTTTTCAGGTAACCAGTACACGGGACTGAGCAAGCATATTAGAGCTTTCACTTGCCCAGTAGGCTAGCTAATGAATTTGTCCACTCCTGAGGTCATACAACACACATACTGCATGTGAAGTTGCACCTGTTTAGTGACTTGGCTGGCCATCTTCTCTGTAAAGTGCCTGTGCTGGCTGATTCTGTGGAACAGCTCTCCTCCCTCCATCATCTCCATGACAATTAATAATCTTGCTCTGTAAAAAAAAAATAAAAAAAAAAATAAATAAAAAATTAATCAAAACAAAAAAAGACAGCATAGAGGACAAAATTAAATGAGGGGATACATAAGCGAAGAAAAGACAGGCAGCATGGTGCGTGTCTTACCGTGGACTGGACTCATGGGGAAACTGCACACTGTTGGCATAAACCTCCAGGATGCGTACAATGTTGGGGTGTGCGGCGCACATCATATGAAGTCTTACCTAATAAAGAGAATGATCAATGTGAGGACTGAAATGCTGGAGCTTGTGGAAGTGCGTCACTACGGTAGGACTAATGCGGTCAGAAAAAGCCATTGCTACACCGGAACAACACTCACAAAAACAACATCAAAAGCATGTGGACACAGGTAGAATGTTTATGTGCAATAATCTACAGGGTGTCCCAAATGTCTCCATACATAAGGGAAATGAAACACCTTTTAGCAAAATTTTCATACTCATTAATAATCTAAACTATTATTTGCATATAGCCTTTAAGAACACCTTTGACAAAAGAAGAACGGACTGAAATCATTCTCATGGCCAGAACAGAAAGCTGTCGCAAGGTTGTGATGAACATGCATAACACCAGACGTGTTAAACACGAGTTCATCATGAGACGGAGAGACGACTCCGTGTGTTTATAAAGGAAATGGCAATCACGTGTTAATTCCCTTTATGTATGGAGACTTTTGTGACACCCTGCACTTATTATGTGTAAAAGTATTTACTCTATTTGCAATTTTTAAGTAGATTCATGTATATTCATTTATCAGGTTGTTATAATTGTGTAGCGATGGTGCTACGTCATTTTTAGTATCTTACTGTGAATTACACCAAACTAATTTATTACTCTACATAGATTTTTGAATGTTTAAAAAAAAAATGTTCAGGTTATGCACTGGAATTAGGGGTAGATATAACCAAAATATCCTATCACATTGCTCACAAGCAGTTCTAAGATGCACAATATGCATCACAATACACTAACAAACTACCAGCAACACAGCAGTGTCAGATTAAAAAATAAATAAATAAAAACTGGTATAAATAATATTTATCATTCATAAACAAATGTATCATTTTTATTACATAATTACATGAAGTAAAAAATAATCCCCACATCAGCTGCTTCCAGACAATAATAATTGTTTTTAAATATTAATAAAAGTATATTATATCCACATCATCTCAGAAAAGCATGACCTGTAGGGCTCAACACAGATCAAGTCCCTCAAATCAACAGCATCCATTCATTACCATTGAATTCATAATTGTTAAAAATATTACAAAAATACATCACCATACCAACGACATCTCAGAAAAGCTAATTGTGTAATCATTTATCACGATATTGATAGGGCCGTGATGGTGGCAGCTTATACAGTGAGGGAAAAAAAGTATGTGATCCCCTGCTGATTTTGTACGTTTGCCCACTAACAAAGAAATGATCAGTCTATAATTTTAATGGTAGGTTCATTTGAACAGTGAGAGACAGAATAACAACAAGAAAATCCAGAAAAACGCATGTCAAAAATGTTAGAAATTGATTTGCATTTTAATGATGGAAATAAGTATTTGACCCCTCTGTAAAACATAACTTACTACTTGGTAATGACTTAGTAATTACTTTTAATTTTCAATGCCCTGGCTGAGGGAAGGAGTTTCTCACCCAAGATTTAACGGTACATGGCCCCGTGCATCGTCCCTGTGATGCAGTGAAGTTGTCCTGTCCCCTTAGCAGAAAAACATCCCCAAAGCATAATGTTTCCACCTCCATGTTTGACGGTGGGGATGGTGTTCTTGGGGTCATAGGCAGCATTCCTCCTCCTCCAAACACGGCGAGTTGAGTTGATGCCAAAGAGCTCCATTTTGGTCTCATCTGACCACAACACTTTCACCCAGTTGTCCTCTGGTGGCCAGATGAGACCAAAATCGAGCTCTTTGGCATCAACTCAACTCGCCGTGTACCATTAAAATTATAGACTGATCATTTCTTTATCAGTGGGCAAACGTACAAAATCAGCAGGGGATCAAATACTTTTTTCCCCTCACTGTACCACAAGGTGTGTGTGTGTGTGTGTGGGGGGTTTGTGGGGGGGTGGTATATTACAGCGCATATATATGAATTTTATAGGCTTAAATAAAATTTTTTTTTAATCTAGACTTTACTTTATTTTCAGTGAAACACCTCAATACAGTCTTGTGTCATGTTGTTGCAATGAGAAACAGCCTGAGGGTGCTGTGGGATACGGTATTGTGATTGCACGCAAAGGGAGAAGGAGAATTAGTGGATAAAAAAAAAAAAAGATCGAGTTAAACACGGTCACACGTTTCTCTGAAGTGTAGTACACCATAAGCCTATAAAACTTTGAAAGAAATACCAGTAGGACGGTAACCTAAATAGGTTAAAAATCTAATTGAAAAAATTTTAACGCGGCTGGGTGACGCCTGTTTTCCCCCCACAAAGTTGAAATATGGCTTCATTCAAATTTATTGGTGCACCTCTCTCATTGAGCACAAACCCAAAATGTTCCCAGATTGCCGATGTAACGTTTCCCAACAAGATCCAACACAGTGGCAGAACCCAAAGAGACATAGAATTTGTCTGACTGGATTTTTCTATGCTCATACAAACCCGTACCAAACTAACAGACAACAGCTTACAGCTCATGGAAATAAAAAAAATCCAGTATCTCAGAATATTAGAATAAAGAATTTATAGTGCAGAAATGTCAACATTCTGAAAAGTATGTTAATTTATGCACTCAATACTTGGTCAGGACTTTATTCCTTTCGCACGAATTACTGCATCAATGCGGCATGGAGAAAATCAGCTTGTGGCACTGCTGAGGTGTTCTGGAAGCCCAGGTTGCTTTGATAGCAGCCTTCAGCTCGTCTGTATTGTTGGGTCTGGTGTCTCTCAGAGATTCTCTATGGGGTTCGGGTCAGGAGAGTTGGCTGGTCAATCAAGCACAGTAATACCATGGTGAGCAAACCAGTTACTAGTAGTTTTGGCACTGTGGGCAGGTGTGAAGTCCTGCTGGAAAAGGAAATCAGCATCTCCATAAAGCTTGTCAGCACATGGAAGCATAAAGTTCTCTAAAATCTCCTGGTAGACGCTGCATCGACTCTTGAGAAAACACAGTGGACCAACACCAGCATATGACATGGTGTCCCAAATCATCACTGACTGTGGAAACTTCACACTGGACTTCAAGCAACTTCAAGCAAATGAAATGCAACATTTACTTTAATCATCCCCATGATTGTGACTGTGTACTGAACCAGACTGAGAGATCAAAGCCTCAGGAAACCTGTGCAGGTGTTTGGAGTTAATTAGCTGATTAGAGATCTTCTCAGGTCGACATTTCTGTATTATAAATTCTTTATTCTAATATTTTCAGATACTGGATTTTTGCTGTACGCCGTAATCATGAAGATTACAACAAACAAACAAAAAAAATTTAAATGTTTCACTTTATGTGTAATGAATATAGAATATATGATGGTTCCACTTTTCGAATTAAATTACAGGAAAAAAATTAACTTTTCCATGACATTGTCATTTTTTTTTTAGATGCACCTGCGTTGTCCAGCCCTACCTAAAAGTTAATGCCTACAACTCCAGCACTGTTCACAGTAAAAGTGATCTGATCCGTGACACATCCGTGAGACTGCTATCTTTAAAAATGTGACTCGAGTGAATAAATTAAAGGAAAAATAATACAGAAAACCTTTGGCAGAAGTCAATAAATGTGTCCCTCAGTACCTCATTGCGTGCTTTAGGTCTGTCAATCAGGATCTTCAGGGCTAACCGTTCCTGTGTTGACTTCTTCACACACACCCTAATGGAAAAAAGTTGTCAATGTCACTGTCCTTGGCAAGAGTCCCACTTGTGACAACATTCTGCTGGCTTTAAAACTCGAAGATCAATAAACAAGGCATTCCAAATCTCACACCAAAGTGTAGCACTTTACAACATGTGTCATTTTAAATGCTCTACTTATTTACAGTGCCCTCCACTAATATTGGCACCCTTGGTAAATATCAGCAAAGGTGGTGGTGAAATTTTTTTCTATCGTTTAAGCTTTTGATCTTTTGTTTAAAAACGTCACAAAAATACTCTGCTCTCTACTCTGGATACCAAACAATTGCAAATAGGTTTATCAACAATAAAATAAATCTTCGTTTAATGTGTGTGTGTGTAACAATTATTGGCACTTCTAGGAATACATATGAGAAAAATATATTTCAAGTATATTCCCATTGATATTTCACATTTTTCGTATACCTGCGTGCCTAGGAACAGGAAATTGTTAATCCATTACTTCCTGTTCCACAGGGGTATAAATATGAGGTAACACATAGGCCAAATTCCCTTAGCCATTCATAACAAAGGGTAAGACCAAGAAATATAGTTGTGATGTGCAGCAAAAGGTTGATGGGCTTTACAAAATGGGAAGTGACTAAGAAAATAGCACAAGCATTGAAAATGCCCATTTCCACCATCAGGGCAATAATTAAGAATTTCCAGTCAACTCAACCTAGAAGGGACATGTGTCTATATTGTCTCAATGCACTGTGAAGAGGATGGTTTGAGAGGCCAAAAAATCTTCAAGGATCACAGCTGGAGAATTGCAAAAGTTAGTTGCATCTTGGGGTTAGAAAGTCTCCAAAACTACAAGTCGAAGTCACCTACATCACCACAAGCTGAAAAAAAAGTCTCTACTTTCATCCATAAATCGAACTCAAGCGTCTTCAGTTTGCCGGACACTAGTGGAAACCAAAAATGGAGCTTTTTGGCACTAAACACCAGAGCTGGTTTTGGTGTACACAGAGTTAGCCATATGGAAAAGTACATCTGCCAGAAAGCTTAAAATGGCCTGTGGATCTTGGATGGATCTTCCATCAGGACAATGATTCAAATTATACTTCAAAATCAACACAAAAATGGTTTATCGACCACAAAATCAAGGTCCTGCCATGTCTATCCCAGTCCCCTGACTTGAACCCCATAGAAAACCTGTGGGGTGAACTGAAGAGGAGAGTCCACCAGCATGGACCTCGAAATTTGAAGGATCTGGAGAGATTCTGTATGGAGGAATGGTCTCGGATAACTTGGCATGTATTTCTCCAACCTCATCAGGCATTACAGGAGAAGACTCAGAGCTGTTATCTTGGCAAAGGGAGATAGCACAAAGTATTGAATAAAAGGGTGCCAATAATTGTTTCAAACCTATATTTAACAGTAAGTTGGTTTTGTTTTTTTGGATAAACCTGTGTTTTGTTTGCACCAGATTGATACATGAATATTTACAAAAAGGTGCCAATATTAGTGGAGGGCACCGTTACATAAACTGACATTTCATTCTGACCAATAAAAATGTCTAAACATTAAACCTGCTTTGGGGCACCAACATCAAACTGATCAGGACAAGGAGGAGTCTATATTTACTTGTCATTCACATGGCCTGTTAATTAAAAAAAAAAAACCCTCCCACTGTTGCTTAAAATGCAACAACTAAATATAACATTGTGTTGGCAGGGGGAGGGACGCAGCAGGCACGCAGCTTTAGCAAGAGAAAGCTCTGAACACAAAAAGTCAAGACTTTTCGCCACTTTAGGCAATGAACATTTTACTGCTCTTTCCTTGGTTCCGTGGTCCTTGGCTCTTGGGTTAATCTTCTTTTCTTCTGGCTCCCTGGTCAGAAATCTTGCGAGGAGCTCCTGTGCGTGGCCGGTTGATGACGGAGTGATGTTGCTTCCACTTGTGGAAAATGGACCCAGTGGTGCTTACTGAAGGATTCAGAAGTTTTTAAATGCGTCTGTATCCGATTTCATCAATATGTTTTGCAACACTAAGGTTCTGATGGTCTTGGGAGAGCTCTTTGCTTTTACCCATCACGAGATGTTTCTTGTGTGACACCTTGGTAACAAAAAGCCTTTTTATAGACCATCAATTTACTAACCCAACTGATATTAATTTGCACAGATAGGGGGTATAATTACTTACAGATTTCAGCTGGTTCCTTACCTTACCTTAAAGAACTGCTTTTTCAATACTTTTGTCCAGTGTCATTCCACTTTATTCCACATAACTTTATTTATGGACTTTAATGTTGTGAATTCTTTATATTTCCGGATTTCTTGAGTTAATACTGATGTCTGGTGAAAACTTCATGTGAATAGCCTTATTGGATATATATTTACTGAAAAAAATGTCGACGCATGCAATACTCATTTCCCCAGTACTCAGTACGTTTGTTTTGAAGAAGTGCTGAGAAAAAGAAATTAATCACACCCTTGTGTGATTAATTACAAGTCAAGTGAATTCTCACTGAAAACATTTCTGAAGTGTTAAAACTCCTCTGTATTCAGCAGTACGAGTGGAATAGTGTTAAAACAAGAAGTAATTAGTGCTTTATTCCACAATTTTATCAATCACAGAATGAGGATGCGTTAGATTTCATTTTTGAGTTGCTGTTGTTTACATCAGCTTCACTGTGTGTTTATTAAGAATAAGAAGAAAGAAAGTAAAGCGTGTGATCCTGCAGGATTAAACTGGCCTGTATAACTGTATAAACTACAGCCGTTATAAAGCCTCAGACTTGATATAATATTTAGATCAACACAATATCACGATTGTAGTTTCCCATAAATAAGTCCATTAGAGCAGTGGTCACCAACCCTCTTCCTTAAGAACAACCTTCCTGCGGGTTTCATCTCCAACCAAAGTCATTGAGGAGGTCTGTCTGAGAAACTAACAGTGTGGATTTTTATTTTTTTTTTTTCATCAATTTCTGTCACGAGCTGTTTTGAGGTTTTTAACAGACTGGACCTTCAGAAAGCGGTTTAAATCACGAGTTTGTCTATAGAAGATGGAAAGCTCTGGAAGCAACAAGAGAAAAATTTATTGTTTACAGTTCAGATGTATTTTGACCAATTTTACTCCGAATTAAACAATATTGATCTTGGTTCGTTTAAATCATATACTGTTTCCGGATATGCAATTACACACCTTCCAGCCAACCAATCAGTGCTCGCCCTGACATACAGCACTGAAGACACGCACAACGCGTAGTTAGCTCACAAGAGGACTGACCATGCAACATTTACCCATGATCCCCAACACAAATACGTGTTAATGCAGGAGTATAAATTGGCCCTAATGCAGTGTGCCTTCACCTTAAACACACGAACCAGAACTGAATAGCGTCTTTTACCAAAATAGGAACACTCACAGGAGGCCAAAAAGGAGGATTTGGTTTATTCCCTTTTGCAACAAGGTGTACATGTGACACCAGCAGAGCTAAGCAACTCGGCTAACAGAGGAGGGGTTAGACTCTGTGCAGTTATTTATTTATTTATTTATTTTTGAGAGCACCAACAATTTGCTATATAGAGTCACTGTGCAGGCAATCCTCTAAATGAGAACTTGTGAACTTGCTTGCTATCACTGTGGAGTACTCGAGCTGTCAACGTAAAATGAAATCAGTTATACCAGAAAAAGTATGAAAGACCGAGAGTGAGGGCGCTCGTCTTAGCAACTGGGATATTTGCTTGCAGACTGCCAGAGATCCCATTTTTGGCTTCACATTTCCTATGGAGATTTCACACCAAGGAACAGTTCTGTTTACTGTCCTACAAGCCATTACTGACTATAAATTATGGTCCATCAGTAAAATCATAGGATCTCAATGAACTACTCACTATAGTGTACATAATTATTTAGGTTGGATTTACTATTTTTTCTACGCTAATAAGTGTCACTCTGAATTATAAGGCTGTTGAAACACTTGATGTGGCACTATATCCACTAGAGGGTGGGTCAGAGCTAAGACATCCTTGGCCAACAGTTTTCCATATTGACTTAGCAACATGTTAATACTTGATGATCCTTCCATCGATCCATTTTCTGTACCGCTAATCCTACACAGGGTCTTGGGGAGCCTGGAGCCTATCCCAAGGCACAAGGCGGGAGGCACCTTGGACGGGGGGTGGGGGGAGTGGGGGGATGTTGGGGACATGACCCATCGCAGGGCACAATCAGATACACACTCACACACCCATTCATACACTACAGACAATCTGAAGATGCCAATCAGCTTACAAAGCATGTCTTTGGCAAACGTGCTAACCACTAGATGAACTACATGATGCAGGACAAAAATGAGATTACACAATCTTACCTTACAGGTCCACTGATTCCAGCACCGAGCTTCTGGGTCCAGTTTATACTGTACTCTTCCAAGATGGAGCTCTCCTATGGGCATGATATTAATGTCAATACAGCAGATCAGTATTTAATAATAAGTAGTAGTGATTTACACAATACTGCTATTTCAAATACACACACACAAAAAAAACATTTTATCCAATAGAGCCTTCAGCAACTGGCAGAAATGTATGCGTAAACCTAGAAAAGCAATTTGTAAAACCTTTAGAAAGTCTTTAGCTAACATGTTTTGTAAGGAATAACACAACGGGCTGTGCTTTTGAAAATACTCAATCATTTATTAACCTCAGATTATATGGATCATCTACCATACAAGTGAACGAGTTGAACTGCAAAATGGAGACTACTATTTTTAAAATCTTTTAAGTCACACCAAATTTACTACTGTTTATTGCTCTTTATGGTATTTTTTCAAATGTAGAAACATTTAATTTAATTATTTTGAAGGCATCTACGCTCTACAGCATTTCTTTGCATGGGCCTAAAACTTTCGCACAGTACTGTATGTGCTGATTTTGTTTGGTTTGAAGAGATGATGTTGCATATTCATGAAAGTCATTTTCACATTAGGCATTAGGGCTGGGATAGGCTCAGTTATGTCATGATACGCTTATTCTTTTTCTCCTTTTCAATATTTTTGAAGGTTAAATAATTTTTTAGCCATTTAAAATATGTTAATAAAGGATCATTGAACAGTTGTGTGTGTTGTTTTTTTTTACTAGGAAATTGTTTGCATCACATAGTGTATTGTAGAAATGCTTAGACAGTTGTAATATATTTTCCCCCATATTGCTCAGCAGAGTCAGTCATCATATTTATACAGCACAAAAAAAATAAAAAAAATAATAATAATAATAAAAAAAAGTAATTCGGATAGATTTCGGTCTGCTGCTGATCTGAATGGGGTTCGAGGTGATGTAAGATCACGCTCGGCGATAGACATGCACTGAAATACACAAGGACAAAACAACATCACAAGGCATGCTGTTAAAGGATAATAAATCAGTGATGCGATGCGGCGGTGTGATGTGGCTTGACATGAAGATGAGCTACTGCTACTGGAATTTGTTACCACCCATTATTTTTACAACAACAGCACATCACGGTATTTTATTCCTCTTAAACCACAGCAATTAGCCTTACACGGTCCTGTCCTTTTTTATATTTCTAAATAAAAAGCCACTGGAGAGTGTCCAAGGACTCACCGCACCTTCAACAAAGTCCAAAATGAGGTGTGTAGGCTGAAGGAATCCAAGGGACAAACATGTACAAAGGAGCTCATGTACTCCAGGTAAGAAACGCTTCATGCATGAAGAAGAAGAAGAAAAAAAAAAGCCACTGAGCCACTTGAGAACAAAATGGCAAATGTTTAGGTCATTTGTGACCGTCCTCAATGCCTAATCACAGTGCTGGGTGTGGTTTACATGGGTCACATGATAGTCACATGACAACAAAACCAAAGGATGTGTGTTACACCCCATAAAGTAAAACGCAAAACAAAGTGAGATCCCCTAATCCCCGAAGTTCTCAACAACATCAAACTAACATGCTAAACCATACAAAAACAGCACAAACTCCAAATCACAAGATACAAGACGTAAACCAAATAAACAACACAGACGATATAAGAAGAGAGAAATCTCATAGACATACGTCTTATTAGGAAAATGGAAAGACTGTAGAGCAACATTATCCACACATCAGAAAATACCTAGACTCGGAACATATATAAAAAACATGACCCTTAAATTAAAATTATAAAAGCACACCATGTATTTGATTTTTATCCATTTATAGGTACATTTAATGTTGTGAAACGTTAGCTAGTTCCCTTAATCGCGTTCACAATAACAGCTATGAACCGTCATGTCATCACCATCCTTCCTTTCTTTTTCTCTCTGGAAGCTATTAAGAAAACAACTGTAGCTTGTCACATAACTGAGAATCCCCCCCCCACCCGAGTCCTCGATCCTGAAGACATTCCCCAATGTAGAAAACCAGCTTCACCCCAAAGCACTGACTCAAGTCTTATTTTATAAACGTTAAATTAAAAAATGTCTTCTTACAGAAAACTTTTATACTTGTTCAGTGTTACATAACCACTTCTTGTTAGGCTTACGTGAGCGTCCAGAACACTGACTTCCTGGGAATTTTACTGTTAGTATAGAAACGATCAAGTATTAGAACAAGTGCATTAAATATAAACCCGTCTCTGGCACAGTAGTCTGTCAGAGCTGCTGTTAGAGAACATTCATGAATTAATCGGGTGTGAGATTACAACGGTGCTGCGCTATAATGCAATTATTCTATTCTCAAAAACTAAAGCTGCACATGAACAGTTTTACTGCCCAACTGAGCACAAACTCCTGTTCAGCTTCTTTTAAATCTTAGTCCGGTGCGGTTATTAAGAGGCCTTGCATGCGTTTCCCTTGCAGCTGAACTGCAAGACGGCATCTAAAATGACATTTGTCCTGCCAGAACCTCTAAACATAAAAACACTTTACTGCCATGGTGTGGTCCTGATCTGATCCGAACTACAGCGCTGGGTTCAGTTTCCCATGAGCACCATCAAGTTACAAGAACATCATCAACTACTGTATTACAAAGCGTGCTTTAGGAAATGGAGACTCGCGCACACAGATTTGTGGACGCTTTTCGGAAACAGGAGGACGGCCTTCAGTCGAGTCGCATGTGCCAAAGCTTGGATCAGGAGTTGTTAACAGAGCCACGTTTGGCTCAAACCGCAAGTGAAATTCAGGTCAAACTGCTCCGAGGACCGGGTATGAATCATTTCGTCATAAATAGTGAATGATTGACGTGATCTACACGATCTGGGACTCGAGACGGGTCGGACCTTAATCAGGCGAGAGAAGACAATAAACCTGCACTTAGACAGGAACTAAACTGCCACGAGTTTACCCAAGATTTTAGTTGAATCTCAGCGTACAGAATCGACCGATTTTGGTCTTTAAAGAGAGAGAGACAGCGTTTAAAGACAACGTTTTATTGCCGTCATCCCCGTCCCATCGTCCTCCATTGCTTCCCAGATCGAATAACCACTTGCACGATTCACTAGCAGTATTTATTTGGTGTACTGTGTTCATTTGTATTGCTCTGGTCTTGTTTTCTTTCTGCATGGTGTTACGTTACGCTGTGGTGGTGGATCTGTGCACCAGAAGAAATTCCTTGCACATCTCGTGCTTGATAGTTTATGTCCCTGGTGTTTGGACTCTCTGCAGCTGAAATGACTTCATTACTGGATGAAAATAATATATATATATATATATATATATATATATATATATATATATATATATATATATATATATATATATATATATATATATATATATATATATAGAGCCAGAAAAGAACAAAAGGCTAATAATATGATTACTAAGGAGAAACCAGTTCCTGATCAGAGGACAAAGCTTTCAGTGAATCCTGTAAGTGCTGACCTTAATAAACTTGTCTGCATTGTTGTCCTCAGACATGGTGTTCATGTCCCGCTGCGTCTCCACACTCGGTGTAGGCTGATTAGAGAGTCTGTGTGTCCGGCCTCGGATGATCGACTCTGTACCTTTTCCCCGAAATGCAACGGTGACTTTCCATTAAATTTGGGCTTGTCGCGCGCTAAGCCACAGGATTCACCGGGACAACGTGCTGATCGACGCGTCTCAGAGTTCACAGCGTGCCGTCAGGAAATCCCGAGCAGGAGAACCGCCCGAGATCCAACACCCGAGAGGAGGAGGAGGAGGAGGAGATCAGGAGGAGGAGGAGATCACCCTGTCGGTAACGGAGCCACTTTTGGATGGCAGGGGAACAAAGCCGTGTATTTATAGCAGCCCGGGTTGGTAATGAGCGGCGAGTCAATGCCGTGAGAAGGATCAGCTCTTCGACAGCGCGGCCGTCTCTAGCCCAGCTCAAAGTGCTGCTCGGGGTCGCTGATTAACGGAGAACCGGCGCTCAGCCGCAGGTTAGCTCCACACTTAACTGTCCGTTTAGCTTGCTAGCACGAGGCGCTACAGCGGATTGCAGCCCAAAAAACAAACCAACGTCAACTGCTTCTAGTCTTCGATCCATCCAGGTGTAAACGAATCCTTTAAGAACCGGACGATCTGAGTGCAGTCCGCTAAGAGTTCAGGACTTATTTGGTGTGTCGCTATGTTCTAGCTAGCAGCAGCCTCATCCCCCTGTTAACGATTCACCGAGGAAACGGGCAGCAGATGAGCGGTGCGGCGAGCGGCTGTCCCTGATAACGCCGGCGAGCATCACATCAACGACTTTCATCGCACTTCCACGCTTAATCCATAGGTAGTGCAGTCATGTTGCTCAGAATTATATACAGTTCACCGATTCGCCATATCACGCACATATCATTTTGTTGGCGTATCTTAGTCATTTGTTTTGAATCAGGCATGTTGAGAGACTACTACAGTCTTTGGCTTTGTTCGTGACGCGAGGAGGGGTCCTCACCCATCTGGTCGCACGCGGTGCGTTTCATTCTGTAGTTACGCAGCCTCATAGATAGGCAAGTTAAAGTATTGAATGTGTAAATAAACTGACGTCTGGTTTATAGTCTAAAGCGCTGTTCGGACGGGATTAGTTTTCTAAACATAGTTCGAGTTACGATTCTTATCACCCGAACTCTGTGAGTCCGTGTACCGGATCGGACGGGACTAAGAGCTCCGTGTTTATTACACAGGGGGAGGGTCTGTTTTGTACAGCTGGGCGCTGTAGATCACGTGATCTTGATGCGCGCATAAGTACTTTTATATGTAATCTTAATTTACTGATTTAATGTTAATTTATTAAAATTACTTATTTAAAAAAAACTTAATGATTTTATAGAACTGTCTGCTTGTATTAAACCCAGTGAAAAAGATGTGATTTACTTATATCATGAAACATTATATAATGTACAATTAAAGTAAAACATATAGTAGCAGCAAGCGCGTGTGTAAGAGCTTCTACGGCAGTCCATGTTGGCCAAAACACAAGGAAAAGCGTTTTCACAGACATTGGCATTAGTACGGGATTCGATTTCTCATAGGATTACTGAGGTAGCCGAAGAACAGTAGGGAATTTGCTCCGGAATTTTTTACTACAGAGGTTGTGTGTGAAAAACACAGACTTGGATTAAAAAGTGCGTCTGTGAAACACGAATATCTCTACCGTCCCCCTGGAAAACTAGTCCTGCCCGAATAGTGCTAAACATGCCTCTAGGGTGGGTTAAACACGCCTTTAGGGTAGGCTAAACATGCCTTTAGGATGGGTTAAACATGCCTTTAGGGTAGGCTAAACATGCCTCTAGGATGGGTTAAACATGCCTCTAGGGTGGATTAAACGTGCCTTTAGGATGGGTTAAACATGCCTCTAGGGTGGATTAAACGTGCCTTTAGGATGGGTTAAACATGCCTTTAGGGTAGGCTAAACATGCCTCTAGGGTGGGTTAAACGTGCCTTTAGGATGGGTTAAACATGCCTTTAGGGTAGGCTAAACATGCCTCTAGGGTGGGTTAAACGTGCCTTTAGGATGGGTTAAACGTGCCTTTAGGGTAGGCTAAACATGCCTTTATTGTCTTTAATCTTTATTGTGAACATAGAGTTCATCTGTATGAACTGATTTAAGTGGGTTTGAGTCTACTAATTTGAATTGTCTATTTTATAATGAACTAAAAAGTGCCTCCTGTCTCAATGATATTGACAGATCCAATGACTTTGAAGAGCAATTACTTTAAAATTCTACAGTAAAATGTATGTATATGAACTGATCAGAGTGGGTCTGATTGAGTACCAATTTGAAATGTCCCTTTTACTACAGCATTAAGAGAAAGTAAAATAGTAATGAATATTAATTAGTTCATATTAATTAGTTAATATTTTGGTGCCAGAATTCCTCTGTGGAATGAACCATCTACATGTTTAAAAATGTATTTATGGTTAGATTTATAATAATAATAGTAATAATAATAATAATAATAATAATAGTAATAAATATAGCTGGAAGCTGCAATGGCGGATTCCTCCTCGAGATCATAGACCATTTCAAAATTGACCGGTAGAGAAATGTATCCCACAGATCTAACATTTCAAGGCATTTGGATCAATGGCAGATTTTAAGTTCATTTTTGTAGTTTTCCACAAATTATCGTTATATATAGGATTTTTAATCATGCAAACATGGGTTCTTGAGACCTTTTTGCTGGAGTAGAAATGCCATCATTTAGAAGGAATGTGTCATCTTTAAGTCATGGCCTGTAGCGCCCTCTATACTCTGTTTAGGCCCATGCTTTCTGAGAAGTGTAAGTTTGGTCTCTAGTTTCAGTGTGCCACAATAGAACAAAATTGACCAAACCTGACCAAGCTTCATGGTTCTGGAGAAGACGATGTACTGTTTCGGTTAGCATTAGTTGTGGCCAAATCAGCCACAGAATGTCTGCCTAATAGACAGTCAGCCCACGCTTACCAGAAAGCCTTTGGAAGCGTGTGTGTGGCCCCAAGTGGACTGTGGAGGAAGGGAGACATCCACTGGCAGAGTGCACTAGCATTTTAGCTGAGCATGCATATTTCAGTTATCCACAATAAATCATCTTACATTCATCCATTTCACATTGACATTTTATTCATTAAGAGGACGTGTTTATCCAAAGCAACTTACAAAGGAGGAAATACAAGCAAGGCGATGTAAAGCGGAGAACAATACAAGTCGTGCTACCATACAAGATCTATTAATTGAGTTCTAGAAAAGCAAAGTGCGCAGAGTAGAGGTGTAAGTGCAAGAGTAGGTGATTTTTATTATTATTTTTTTGGATAATGTGGGGTTGGCATTTTAGGGGTTAGTTCACGGAAGAGGCAGGCCATTAGCTGTTTTTTGAAGACAGTGACAGATTCTGCTGCCCAGAATTAGGTTGGAAGTTCATTCCACCACTGAGGGACAGATAGTGTGAAGGTTCTGGAAAGGGTCCTTGAGCCACGTTGAGTAAGCACTACTAAGAGTCGGTCATTAATTGATGACGTAAGTCTTCAGGAGAGTGTTGGGGTGGGGGTGGGGGGGTGCTGTTCCAGACAAGGTCTTGTACATGAGCATCATGGCCTTTAATTTGATACGGGCGGCTACAGGAAGCCAGTGGAGGGAAATGAAGAGGGGTGAGACATGGGTCCCTTTGGGTTGGTTGAAGAATACAAACTGTCTCGTCCAACCTGGAGATTGAATCCATGACCCGATGACCCTGAGATTAAGTTTTATGCTCCACTGACTGAGCTAGCCAGATTTGTTACTCAATGTTGTCAAGTGTCATCATATGAACTGGTGATTGAATCAGTGTATCCGTTTTATGACTAGCGGATTTGTAAAGCATTATTTTAGAGTTAGTATTCTGTCCTCTGCTCACGTGTTTCTGAGTAAGGATATTCAGATAGCTAAACACATTTCAGCTTGTCCAGAGGCTTGAATGACCACTCGGGTGAAAAGTGAAGTTGACGCTTTTTACTTTGTTCCTTAAGTGCAGTGATGTCGTTTCTCTTGATAAATTTCTCTTACCTTTCTTGTGAAACTGAGAAGAAATACAAAAACACTTATTTAACATACATTAGTCAGTGAATACAATTCAGTTTACAGAGTAATCTTTTAAGCTATGTGCACAATGAGCCATTCGAAAATAATCACAAACAGCAAAACTCACCAAATACAATCACAAAAGAAACTAGAAAGATGATTAACAAACTCATAAGCAAAGCTTCTTCCATGTTTTACACAAATGCAATGATTCAACGCCTGCTCTTCTCTCTGCAGATGGCTACTGCTTGCATAAACACTACAAATAAAGTTTGTTCTTTCAAAGTGTACTTTGGCTTTATCAAAGACTACTCTACCGGACGATATTGATAAACATAATATAACATCATCAAAGATGACTAATGACAGTTATTGATAAATTATTATTCCTTTTAATGGTATTGTTTTTGGAGATATGAGGTTACTATCACACATGGTAACATACTGTAGTGTCCTCTCTGTGTGTGCCACGGATCAAGTCTATAGGTTAATGTTCCAGTGATTTATTGACAAGAATTACATGCAACAGTTGTCAATTCACCAATATGTAAATAGTTTGGCCAATTTTTATTCGATTCCGTATTGATTATCACCCTCTAGAAACACATGTATCCCACACATATGTACTTCAGTTCAAGTCAATTGGACCTACGCTTCATGAAGAGATTTTTGTGGTTTTGGACAAATTTTCAGTGTACTGGATAATCTAGTATGGTGGACTTTATGGGTCCCAAAGGGTTTTTTGTTCCCCATGAGAAATAAAGCATGTATACCAATAGATAGACCAGTAAATAAATAGCATGAAAACTACATCCAAAAGTTTATCTGCCATGGCAGTTTTCGATATAAAGTAATATTACTAAATATAATTGATCTTACTTGAACTTGACATATTTACAGGTGCTGTCCTGTCAGCCATGTTCCCATTCAGTCTAAAACAGGAGTAAAGTGTTTTAAGATCGCATTAAACTAAACCTATTTCATCCCATCAGTTACAGAACCCTTGAGAGGAAAAAGCTCACAGCAGCAGCCACTAGGGGTTTTGCCAGACACAATATATGGATAAAACTTTGTGGACACCTGACCATCACACCCACATGGGCCTGTTGAACATCTCATTCCAGAGTTAGTTTCTCTTTGCTGTTATACTAACCTCCACTCTTCTGAGAAGGCTTTCCACTAGATTTTGGAGCATGGCTGTGTGGATTTGCCCATTCATTCTGTGTAGGACACTCGAGGTCTTCCACACCAAGCTTAACACACCATTTCTTCATGGAGCTCACTTTGTGTACAGCATCATCATGCTGGAACAGGTTTGGGTTTCTTAGTTCCACTGAAGAGAAACTGTAATCCTACAGCATACAAATGACATTCTATATAAATTGTGTGTTTCCAACTTTGTGCCAACAGTTTGGCGAAGAACAACATACAAGTATGATGGTCAGCTGTCCACAAACATTTGCCCATTTTAATAAAGACAGTTTAGAAGGGCCAGGTTTTGTTGAGTTCCTGTACACGATATGGCCAAAAGTATGTGGACACCTGACTAAACTGTTGCCACAAAGTCTTATGAAGCATTCAATTATATAGAATGTCTTTGTACGTTATTATTATAATTCCCCCTTCACTGGAACTAAGAGACCTAAACCTGTTCCAGCATGACAGTGCACCTGTGCACAAAGCGAGCTCTATGAAAACATGGTTTGCTAAGGTTGGTGTGGAAGAACTTGAGTGTCCTGCACAGACCCCTGACCTCAACACCACTGAACACCTTTGAGATGAACTGGAATGCTGACTGCACCCCAGACCTCCTCACCCGACATCAGTGCCTGATCTCACTAATGCTCTTGTGTCTGAATGATCACAAATCCCCACAAATCTAGTGGAAAACCTTCCCAGAAGAGGGGATCTTATTATAACAGCAAAAAGCAACTAAATATTGAGCGGGATATTAAAAGCACATATACTTGTGATGGTTAGGTGTCCAAAAACCTTCGTTTATGTTATGGCATAACAGGTCACTAAACTTGCATACGGATTATAAAATGTTATATTGTTAAGCCTTATCTTGTCTTTTTCTTGTTCATTATGAACACCATGTGGTCTTCCCTACATTGCAATCTGTTCTCAAATGGAAATATAAGCAGAATGTACAAAAATACACATAACCACACAAAATATGTTTTGAAGTATTTATTGCAGAAAAACTGAGTGAAAGCATTGCACAATTCCAATGCATGTGTAAAAACAAGGTGTACTTCTGAGTCACTATCAAAATGCAACAAAATCATATACCATAATACCATACCACAAATACCATAAGAACAATATATTTGCTGCACTTGTGCTCATAGCTTTCATATTTCTAAATGGTATTTTTAAAAATATAGTTTTAGGTGCTTCTGAACTCAAGATTAAGAGGGAATAAGGTTCCCTGAAAACAGAAAAGCTTTATAAATCAGATAATTTCTTGGTTAAAGAATGAGCCTTGAACTTGTATGCCCCTTTTTTTTGTCACTGGTTTCTTCAAAGAGATGGTCAAATCCACTTAAGAATTCTTCTGAGGAATTTTAATCGTTACCTGTCGGACCAAAAACGATATCACAGATGAATTTTTATGAGGGGGAAATGTCAAATCATATACCATCATAAGTTGTGATTTCACATTTTTGGATCGATGGAGACCAGCACATAAGACATATCAGTATAAGTCATGCTATAGCCAGTTACCCATGAAGTCAAAAATGCTGTACTCCAACTTGGTTGATACAGATTAATAATTTAACTTGTTATTAACTTGAATATCAATAGCATGAATAACAATAACAAATACCTAAATACTTTTGCCAATCATAGATGTTTCAAATTATCAGCAGTTCATGATTAAATCAGTCCTTTTTCTCACACCCAGTTAGATACTAATAGACCGAGGGAAAGATTTCGTGTGCTGTTTCACAAGGATGAGGTGTGCATGCTTACAGTTTTGACTTCAGTGTAGTTTTCCAGGCCATACTCTCCCAATTCACGTCCAGTCCCTGAGGCCTTGTAACCACCAAATGGAGCCTGAACTCCAAACACATTGTAGCAGTTAATCCTGTAGACATGAAAAATATGAAAACCTGACTGAGTGGAATGAATATGCCACATTCCCTTCTCCAAAATATGAAAAAAATTTTCCCCATAAAATGAGCACAAATGTGTGCAAATTTGTAGACAAAAGCCAGTATAACAGTCAAAAACAGATTATTGAGTGTAAAAATAAAAAGCCATAATATTTTTTATCTTCACCTCATGGGCGCACTGAATAGTTCATAAACAGAATATATTTTTTCCAACTGGATTGTTTTTTCTAAAAATGCAAAACCATGGCTTCGAATTTATCAGCACCCCAACATGTAATATTTTCCGATGCCTCGTCTGGAGAGAAGACGACCTCTAAGCCTCTTCCTGAAATGTCTTAACAAGTTTGGAAAACACTTGTACAGGGATTTTGTTAACAACATTTTTCAATTCAGACCACAGGATTTCATTCATTTCTCTTCAGTACAGGATCCAGAGCCTATCCTGAGAACCCTGAGCATGAGGAGGGAATATAACCTGCCCATTGCATGGCACCGTGCACACACATTCACTCCTACTGGCAAATTAAATTCAACAATCATTCAAGAACCCACAGGGACATGGGGAGAACACATGAAACCCCATGAGAACAATAACCATCGATGATCTTTCCTGACTTATGGCATGGTAATCATCCTGCGCAGCTCAGGTTAAAACGTAACCACTGGAGTAAAAGAATGTTATTGATGTACCAGACAGTGCCAGCACGAAGACTGTTAGAGATGTACTGCGCCTTGTTGATATCTTTCGTGAAGACAGCAGCTGCCAGGCCATACTTGGTGTCATTGGCTCTCTCAATCACCTCTTCTATGGTCTTAAACTTCAGAACTTGCATAACTGGACCGAAGATCTAATAAAGAGGTAGCAAAGTGTAATTGAGAGTTTGAATTAAGCGAAGCACTGCAAATATTTGGTTTCTATTAAGTCATGATGTAAGGGTACAATCACATAAGAGGATATTAGCTTCAGCGTCACCTCTTCACGAGCAATTTTCATGCCATCCTGAACATCTCCAAAGATAGTAGGCTGGATAAAGTAACCGCGGTCTGCTCCAACACCGCCTCCACACATGAGCTTTGCTCCTTCACGTTTCCCACTGTTTATGTAGCCCAGAATCTTCTGGAACTGCTCATCATCAATCTTTAGCCAAAACAGCAAATAATACAATTAATTATAAAAAAAAATAATATGAATATACTATATACTTCTACAATTAATATATATGGCCAGGTCCATAAATATTTGGACACACAACACTTTTCTTATTTGAAACTTTCAGCTTTAATTTGAGGGCATTTCAAGACCAACAGCACTTTCTAGATCCCTTTTTAAGGGAACATTAAAAACTAACTGCACAATTGTTCAATGGCCAGGTGTGTATCATCACCTCATTATTTCATTTACAAGTAAGCAGATATGAATATCAGATTTCAAGTGTGGCATTTGAATTTCAAGGCATTAGAGGTTGACTGATTGATTGGTTTCGCAAAATCCATCACTGACAAATTTTGTTGAAAAATTTGTTTGAAGTGTCTGTATTTTTATTTGATATTCAGAGTGTTACCTTTTGGTTCAGTTTGGATAAGTTTCTTTTATTTACTTTAATATTTATTAATAAGGAATATATTTTAATGTTTATTTCATTAAAAAAAAGTACAGTACATTTTCATGGCACAGTCAGTAGTGTTTATTTCTGTAATAAAGTTCAGGAAAATTTTACTTGAGTGTTTTACTTGAGTGTTATGTTTTCATTCTGTATAAATTTGTTATCGGCAGGTACTGCCCGACTTAGTCATCAGTATTGGTATAAAATCGTTAATAAAAAGTGCCTTTACCATTCACCCGATTTGGATTCAAAGACCCCCAAATTATTGCAGTCTGCAATTTGAGCTCATATTCATTATTTAACTTGAATGTCCAAATATTTATGGATCGGATGTACGTGTGTGTATGTGTATACAGTTGGCCCTTGCACTTATTATTAATTGGACAGATCCTGGATTGCACGAAAGCTTGCTTATGCCTACATTAGCATGTAACACACATCCCTCTTACATGTCACAATCTGGTGTGAATTCGTGGTACAGGTCACTCAGACTTGAGCATCACAGATTTGTCATTACTTAAGTGTGACCCTCTCTCCACAAAATCACAGCTATAAAGATTCAGCAAAAAGTTCCAAGAAAACGGTCATACCATAGATCACCCAGTAAGATGGGAAAGCAAAGGTTTTTGTAGAAAAGGGTTATATGGGAGCAAGGTGTGCCCCACAGTCGTACCTGCGGTCCGTGCTCAGTTCGAAGGTTAAATGGATTTCCCACAACTCTCTTCTTTGTTTTTTCCACACTGCGCTCAACAAATTCATTGTAGATGTTTTCCTGCACATAGGTGCGAGAACCTGCGCAGCAGCACTGACCCTGGTTGAAGAAGATGGCCATGTGTGCCTGGTCCACTGCTTGCTCCACTGCCAGAACAATGAAAAAAGTTCAACAAAATTTGGATTAGTCTAGATATTAAAATTAAATTCACAGTGCATTGGCTTTCAGCAACAACGGAACCAAAATATATTTTCTGCAGTGGCAGACTACATTTTCTATGTAGATTGTTTTCAGAATTGAATTCAGTGCAGCTCTTTACTCACTGTCGGCATCAGATAAAATAATGTTGGGACTCTTTCCTCCCAGTTCCAGAGTTACTTTCTTTAGGTTGCTGGTGCCAGAGGCTTGCTGAATTAGGTGACCTACCTACAGAACATGTACTGGAGTCAAATAATTTAGCAAAAAACTAGCACTTATCATAAAAGTATGAAAAAGAGCAGCCATGGCAATACTGTGATGCAGACAGCAGCACAATCCTGTTGTGCGAGTTAGAGACAACAGCGATATGAATCTTGTGAGCCAGAAGATAGATAATACATGATGACAATAAAACAATCAATGCATTTTTTTTTAAACAAAAACATTCAAACTTTGCTCTGGTGATGTGATCTGTAAAGAGATGATTAATTAATATCTCTGAAAGACTTCAATCAGTGTCTGGAGTTGAGGAAAAGTCTCCAGGAATGAGGACGTTTTAGTGACCGTCGCAGTTTAGTGACAGGCTGCATTTTTTTGGTCTTATTTGTCGAGAGAGAGAGAGAGAGAGAGAGAGAGAAAGAAAGGCTGGTGAGGAAATGACAGTTTATAGTAGTTATAATGAAAATGAACTGTTTCTCAGATGTTCCACAACAGTAAATGTAACTATAAACCAGGGGTACTCAATAGGCAGACTCGAGTCTGAATTCGGATTGAAGGCCAGTCCAATCCGGGCCGAGATCTAAATCTTTGTGCTAGTTATCAAACACCTGGGTAAGTGATTATGTAATCATGTTGTATAAAAGTTTGGTGTGAATGGCCCTTTAAACTAGTGTGTTAAATGAGAGATGACCTGACCTGACCGCATACCAATGAATCATCCATCAAACAGTATTGTGTGCTAGTCTTGGTGAAATATAATAGACATCATGAATACTGACATACTGTGGTGAGGCTCGTCAACTACCTGAAAGCGTCATCTGCACCGCAGCACCATTTACTGTGCATACTCCTGATAGAGGCAAATGAAGAATTACTTGCTCCTTCACAATAATTAAAGGCAGGGTTCTGGAACAATTTTGGGTCATTCACACAAGTATACAGTGGTGCTCAAAAGTTTGTGAAACCTTTAGAATTTTCTATATATCTGCATAAATATGATTTTCACAAAAGTCCTGAAAATAGATAAGGAGAACCCAAATAAACAAATGACACAAAATATTATACTTGGTCTTTTATTTATTAAGGAAATTTATCCAATATTATCAAAATTATCCAATTTGTGCATGGCAAAAGTATGTGAACATCTAGAATTAGCAATTAATTTGAATCAGGTGCATGTGGGCACCCTGTTTTATTTAAAGAGCATGGAGCCATCAAAGTCTGATCTTCACAACACATGTTTGTGGAAGTGTATCATGGCACAAACAAGAGATTTCTGAAGACTTCAGAAAAATGGTTGTTGATGCCTGATAGGCTGGAAAAGGTTACAAAACCATCTCTAAATAATTTCGACTCCACTAATCCACAGTCAGATAGATTGTGTACAAATGGAGGAAATTGAAGACCACCGCTACCCTTCCCAGAAGTGGTCTACCAACAAAGATCACTCCAAGAGCAAGATGTGTAATAGTCCCAGAGGACATCTGTTCATAAACTGAATCTCAAGAGAAAGTGGGTCATGCAGCAAGACAAAGACCCTAAGCACACAAGTCGTTCTATCAAAGAATGATTAAAGAAGAATAAAGTTAATGTTTTGAATTGGCCAAGTCATAGTCCTGAACTTAATCCAATAGAAAAGATGTGGAAGGACCTGCATAAAGCAGTTCACATGAGGCAATCCAACAACATCCTAGAGTTGAAGCTGTTCTGATCTGAGGAATGGGCTAAAATTCCTCCAGGCTAATGTGAAGGACTAATCAACAGTTACCGGAAACATTTAGTTCTAGTTATTGCTGCACATTGGGGTCAGACCAGATTCTGAAAGCAAAAGTCCACATACTTTTGAACCTCACAGATATGTAGAATTGGATAATTTTATTCAATAAATAAATGACCAAGTATAATATTTTAATCTCATTTGATTAATTGGGTTCTCTTTATTAACTTTTAGGACTTTTTTTTACATTTTCATGTTGTTTTAAGTCATATTTATGCAGAAATATACAAAATTCTAAGTGGTTAAAAAACCTTTCAAGCGCCACAGTAAAAAAAAACCCCCACAGTTTTTATAAAACGGTCCACATTTTATAAAAAATGAAAAGAAAATGGAAACTGCTGCATTTTTGGCGGATATAACTTCCCATCACAATGACCTGAATGTGAAGCTCCAAGGCAGAGGAAACACACTGCTCTCATGACGGCAGTGCAAGTTTTCCAGAGAATGTTGGAGCTATTCAGCGATGACCTACAGGGGGGACTTCTTCATTTTCCAAGGCTTCTGGAGCAAGGCCATGGAGAACATCAATGTCACACTAATTTAAAATAATTTAAATCTCACTTTGAAGACTATTGCCTGGGAAATCAAGTTCTTCTGCGCATTGAAAACCACTTTCTGCTGAAAAATGTCTGGTTAAGAATTTTCAAATGGAAGCACTTTAAAAAATAATAAATAAATAAATAAATAAATAAATAAATAAAGAAAGAAAGAAAGAAAGAAAGAAAGAAAGAAAGAAAGAAAGAAAGTTCCATGGGCCAATGCTGGCAGCTTACAAACTAAGTTCATTGAGCTCCAAGAAAAGGAGGCCCAGCCCTGTTACTTTTTGGATAAAAAATAAATACATTTTGGCCCTTCATATCACCATGTTTGCCTGAAGATACAACTGAATCAGTATTTTCAACAATGAATATGGTAAAAAAAAAAAAAAAAAAAACTCCCTGCGCAGAACTCACCAATGAACAGTTACACCATTGTCTCCACCCGGCCCTCACACCCTTTGTGCCCAAGTTTAAATGGTAAAAATGGTAAATGGTACACTTATATAGCGCTTTTATCCAAAGTGCTTTACAGAGTCTCATTCACTCATTCACACACCAATGTGTGAGTGTTTTGATCAGTTTATAGTAGTACTATATGTAGTATTATAGCAGAGCTGCCATGCAAGGCGCTAACTTGCCAGCAGAAGCAACTGGGGTTCAGTGTCTTGCCCAAAGACACTTCGGCATGTGGCGTCATGTGGGCCGGGAATCGAACCGCCAACCCTACAAATAGCGGACAACCCGCTCCACCCGATGAGCCAAATCTGCCCCTTTTCATTTAAAGACAAAAGGCGTCACAGTTCACATTAAAACAAAATAGATTGTGTACATAGTTCCTCAGCACATATTGGGAGTTTTTATTCTTTACACGGATCTGTACTTGATGGGACATACACTTGCTCAACTGTCCTACTATGTGGACCTTCATCTCAGTGGAAAATTGGTAAGTGGACCCACAAAGATTTGGATTTGAGTACCCTGCTACTATAAACTGATCAAAAGCCTGTTGTGTCATTCTTTAATAATTTTTTTATTTTAATCATAACACTTCTGGGTGGTAATGCATCAGACCATTATTTTCCTAGAACCGTATGCCTCATTATTTTTAAATGACTTGTATATATATCGCTTTGCTTATTTGTAAGTCGCTTTGGATAAAAGCGTCTGCCAAGTGAATAAATGTAAATGTATATTAAATACTCATTTTACCTAGCACCTAGCAGTTAACTAAATCTGGCACAATGCACATCCCTAGTTGACACTCAATGTGCAACGTCCGCGTTTAATTCGGAAAATCTATAGTTACCTCAGTGGAGCCAGTGAAGGCAAGCTTATCCACATCAACATGAGAAGAGATGGCAGCCCCAGCTGTAGGGCCCATTCCAGAGATGATGTTCACAACACCTGGAGGGAAACCCACCTAAAGATAACAGATTGAGAAAGATCTATGCAGAATTTTGTGTATATGTATATAGGGAATTTATGTGAGATGCAGGTATCTTAGGCATATGTAACCCTAAAAGTATAGCTCAAACCTCTTTGATCAGGCTGGCCACGTAGAGTGCGGTGAGAGGTGTCTGCTCTGCCACCTTCATCACTACGGTGTTACCTGTAGCCAGAGCAGGTCCCAGTTTCCATGCCTGCATCAGCAGAGGGAAATTCCACTGGAAGAAAAAGAGAAAGATGCTAATAGATGGCATCATTACATGAGAAAGAAGAAGTCTAAAGAGAACTTGTTTGTTTATACAATGCATGGTTTTCAGCGCTCCCTTTCACAAAAGACCAGTTTTACACAGCAGGTGCTACAGAGCAAGGTATTGTATATACATTCATACAGTGCACACTTATGATAAAAGGAAGATTTAAAAAAAATGCAATGCAAGTGATCAAGATATTTACTGTGTTAGGTTTCCATAGACATTTCTTCATTAAAATAGATCGCTTTATCTTGTGAGCAGCTTTTGTATCCTCTCAGCTGTAATAACTACCTCCTCTAATTCTCCCTGGCATTTCTGTTCAAACTCTGCCAGATATTTGACATTCACATATTGCCTTCTTCAAATCAGGTCTGGAAACTTACAACTTCTTCCTTTTGGTCTTACTTAAAATTTTTCCTGTATATATAGTATACACACACGGATCAGCCATGAAATTAAAACCACAGGTGAAGTGAATAAAATGTATTATCTTGTTACAGTGGCACCTGTCAAGGGGTGGGATATATTAAGCAGCAAGTGAACAGTCAGTTCTTGAAGTTGAAGTGTTGGAAGCAGGTAAATTGGGCAAGTGTAAGCATCTGAGCGGCGGTGACAAGGGTCAAATTGTGATGGCTAGATGACTGGGTCAGAGCATCTCCAAAAGAGCAGGTCTTGAGGGTTGTTCGAGTGGTTAGTGAAGTGGTTAGTACCTACCAAAAGTGGTTCAAGAAGGGCAAATGGTGAACCAATGACAGGGTCTTGGGCACCCAAGGCTCACTTATGTGCATAGTGCGCAAAGGCAAGCCTCTCTGGTCTGATCCCGATCGCACAAAAGAGCTACTGTAGCACAAATTGCTGAAAAAGTTCATGCTGGCCATGATAGAAAAGTGTCAGAATACCCCTGTCTGGCACCAAAATCAGCTACAATGGGCATGTGAGCAGCAGAACTGGACCATGGAGTAATGGAAGAAGGTGGCCTGGTTTGATGAATCCAGTTTTCTTTTACATCATGTGGACAGCCGGATGAGTGCAGCGCTTTCCTGAGAAAGAGATGGCACCAGAATGCACTATGGGAAGAAAGCAACCCGGCTGTGGAAACCTTGCGTCCTGGCATTCATGTGGATGTTACTTTGACATGTACCACCTACATAAGCATTGTTACAGACTAAGTACACCCCTTCATGACAAATTCCCCAATAGCAGTGGCCTCTTTCAGCAGGAAAATGCTCCCTCAGTAGACAACCCCTTTTACCTGCATTCCCTTAGTTCTACGATTAAATGTTACTCTCACCAAAATGATGCATGCCATCCATTGATGGAGAAAGGGGCATTTTCTCAACAATTGTTCTTCGAATGCCGATCATTCCTCGTTTTTTCACATGGCATTTTCATATACCAATGGTTCTCTTTCTCATAATTTTGGACCACCGCTAGCTCACATCACTGAACAAGCCTCATAAGTCTTACATGGGCTATGTTCGTCATACAGGGGGTGGGTGGATTTAAGTGCCATAACAGCCTCTTCATGCTTAGTTATTCTAGGAGAATATACTTCCAGCACCCCACCATATTCACTACTCCAACCTGACAGGATAGGGTCACCGTTCATGCCAGATTGATATTGGATATGTGGTTCACAGGCCTATTTCTACCTCCAGGCTAATTAGAACGGCATTTGTGCCCTCATCCGCTTAAGTAATCCTATTACTATTATTCTCTCCACTCCACTTGTCAGGAGTATGCAGTTACTAAATTTTCAAGCAAGAACTAACTGCCATTCGTCTCACCACTGTACAGAACAGGGATCAGTATTGCAAATACATGCCACCCAATGATGAGGTCCATGGTAACATCTCTAAGGCAGTAGAAGGAATGAAAACAGTCTTTCTTCTGTATCTTCACTTTCTCTCTTCTTAATAATCGTAACCCGGAGATTCTCTATTTTCAAATCCTAACACAGGCGTCTTACATTACGGACACTGTAGTTTATTGCTCTGGCCACATCTGCAGTACTCATGCCACCCTGCAGCAGGCCTATGGCATGTTCACACAGGTGAGAAGACACCCTAGGCATCTTTCTTATTGTGTTTTTTTTTCTGGTGAGTCAGTAGAAAGGTCTCTTTAGTGTCCTAAGTTATTGTAACTGTGGCCTTAATTGTCTTTAGTGTCTTAAAGACTGTCACACAGGTGCCAGTGCAATAATTTTTATGGTTCATTGAATAAGCATGGACAACATCGTGTAAATCCTTTCCAATAAAGATCTGTAAAGCTGTAAAGTATTTTTTGGATGAGAAAGTATTCAAAGTATACCTTTACTGGTTGCACACTTGTGAATTTAATTGCCATTTTTACCCATCAATCTACAAGTAACTATAATCACAAAGTGAAAACATGTTTTTAGAGATTTTCAAAAATGAATTAAGAATCAAGAACTGAAATCTCTTATTCACAAAAATATTCAGACCCTTTGCTATGGCACTCCAAATTGTGGTCAGGTCATCCTGTTTTCTTTAATCGTCTTTGAGATGTGTCTAGAACTCAAATCTACCTGTTGCAAATAAATTTGACAGTTTGGAAAGGCACACACCAGGGTCTATAAGGGCCCACAATTTACACTGCACTGTCAGGACATAAACCAAGCCATGAAGTCCAAGAATTGTATGTGGCTCTCCATGATCAAACTGTGGCAAGGTCAAGAATATAAAACAATTTCTAAGGCTCTGAGTGTTCCCAGGACCACAGTGGCCTCAATAATCTTGAAATAGAAGAAGCTTGGAACAACCCTGAACCCTAATAGAGTTGGCGATCCAACTTGGGCATCTGGGAAAGAAGGGCCTTGGTCACCGAGGTAAGAAAGAACCCAATAGTTATTCTAAAAGCGCTCCAGAAGTCCTGTGCAGAGATGGGAGAACCATCTCAGGAGCATGCCATAAATCAGGCTTTTATGGCAGTGGCAACTCGAAAGCCACTGTTGATTAAAAGGCAGAGTACGGTGCATGCGGAAAAATATTCTCTGGACTGATGAGAAAAAAAAAGTGTACTCTTTGGGCAGGATACCGTGCAAGCACTATGTCTGATGAAAAACAGGCACTGCATACCACCTGGTTAATACCATCCTTACAGTGAAACATCATCATGATATAGGGGTGTTTTTCAGCAGCAGGAACAGGGAGACTTAACGATTAGAAATGCAGCCAAATATAGGAACAACCTTGAAGAAAACCTCCAGAACGCACACAAACTCAGGTTAGGCCTTCATGTCCAACATCAGTGCCTGGGCCTCACTAATGCTCTTTTGACTGAATGGGCACAAACGCCCACAGACACACTCCAAAATCTTGTACAAAGCTCCCAGAGGAATGGCAGGTGTTATAGAGTTTGGGCTATGGGTAGCCTTTCCTGTTAAAATAGAACACCCAAGCCTGTCTAAATCATCCCAAATAATGTGGAAATCGTGGTGTAATCTGATGTGACCAAGGCCTTTGGGACATAATTCTAAAAAAAATTTTTGGCGCAAAAAAGGAGAGCGCATCATCCAAAGAACTCCAACTTTCATGCAAGGTCAGACATAAAAAGGCTTGTGGCAAACTTTAGACGAGACTTTTTATGGATATCTTTGAAAAATGGCTTTCTTCTTGGCACTCTTCCATAAAGGCCAGATTTGTGCAGTATACGACTGATTGTTGTCCTATGGACAGACTCTCCCACCTCAGCTGTAGTTCTCTGCAGTTCATCCAGAGTGATCATGGGCCTCTTGGCTGCATCTGATCTCTGATCAGTCTTCTCCTTGTCTGAGCTGAAAGTTTAGAGGGACGGCCAGGTCTTGGTAGATTTGCAGTGGTCTGATACTCCTTCCATTTTAAAATGATCGCTTGCACAGTGCTCCTTGGGATGTTTAAAGCTTGGGAAATCTTTTTGTATCCAAATCCGGCTTTAAACTTCTCCACAACAGTATTACGGACCTGCCTGGTGTGTTCCTTGGTCTTCATGATGCTCTCTGCGCTTTCAACAGAACCCTGAGACTATCACAGAGCAGGTGCATTTATACAGAGACTTGATTACACACAGGTGGATTCTATTTATCACCATCAGTCATTTAGGACAACATTGGATCATTCAGAGATCCTCGCTGAACTTCTGGAGTGAGTTTACTGCACTGAAAGTAAAGGAGCCGAATAATTTTGCACGCACCACTTTTCAGTTTTTTATTTGCTAAAAAAGTTTAAAATATCTAATAGATTTCGTTCCACTTCACAATTGTGTCCCACTTGTTGGTGATTCTTCACAAAAAATTAAAATTTTATATCATTATGTTTGAAGCCTGAAATAAGGTTGAAAGGTTCAAGGGGGCCGAATACTTTCGCAAGGCACTGTAATAATAATAATAATAGTAATAATATCATCAGCTGGCTGCCAATAAATGTATTTACTTATTTGCCCTTATCAAATAAATAACCCTATGTTCATTAAACTAATAAACCGTATGATATACAGAGGGTTTTTTACACAGACCTACCCCTACTGCCAAAACACATCACTGCCAAAATAATGCTAAATTTATCCACAGCATGTGTAACACTCGTTTACACAAGATGGCTTTTTCCCCCTTCAAGACAGAGCATGGAAAAAAGTCCTGTCAATGTTGTTTAAATAGGTCTCTGCCACAGAACTACAATGTTTTCCACTCATCTTTCATCAACTTTCTTATCAGATGAGGAAAACAGCCAATCTATTCAACGCTAATGTAAAAGAAAGATTTGCGCCTAACAGCTGTAGTATACAGCCAAAGCTTATTACAATTGACCAATGAAATATTGTTTAAGGATGAGGTTAAGCAAATATGTAATCTACTGCTGCATACTTGTTATTTTGAGATGGTAAAAGTGACATTCATTCTTAAGCAGTAGAAGCAGAAGGATAATTAATACATCTGAAGAAATCTGAAAATGAGCTAAAACCACAAAATATTTCTGACCATATTAATTAGAAAAAAAGAAAAATAATATTGACAAAAATAAACCTTAAGCCAAATAAACAAATACTTACAGGAATGATCTGGCCACACACTCCAATAGGCTCATGCCGGGTATAGCAGAAATAATCACCATCAATTGGAATGGTCTTGCCTTCCCATTTATCAGCCCAGCCTGCATAATACCTGAAAAATTCCCATAAACAAAACACACAGACAATTCTCATTTGAAAAATCCACAGATATTACACATAGGAGAGTTGAGTTTAGTAATATATTCAAAATTTCCAAATTATATTTTTCATTTCAACAAAGCTATTCATTACGTCTTTATGAAATGTCAGTAGTACACACATACTTTTTTTGCTTACAACCAAAGAAATCTATTTATTAATGCATACAATCATCGAACACTTTATTAGGAAAACCTGTAAACCTACACATTTCATGCAATTATCTAATCAGCCAATCATGCGGACCAGCAGCTTTGAGTATAATTCACATCAACCATCAGAATGGGAAAAAATGTGATCTCAGTGATTTTGACCGTGCCATGACTGTTGGTGCCAGATGGGCTGGTTTGAGTATTTCTATAACTGCTGATTTTCACATACAACTGCCTCTTGAGTTTACTGGTGGAATAAACAAAAAATATTCAGTGAGCAGCACTTCTGCAGACAGAAATGCCTTGCTAATGAGAGGGCAATGGAGAACTGTAACTCAAATAACAACTCTGTACAATTGTGGTGAGCAGAAAAGCATCTCATAGTGCAAATGCTGTTGGGCTACAACAGCAGAAGATCGCGTCAGGTTCCAGTTCTGTCAGTCAAGAACAGAAGTTGAAGGTACAGGATCACCAAAACTAGACAGTTGAAAACTGGAAAAAAAAAGAAAAGAAAAAAAAAAACGTGGTCTGATCTGATGAATCTCAATTTCTGCTGAGGTTCACAGACAGTAGGCTCAGAATTTGGCACTAACAGCATGAATCTGTGGACTCAAACTTCCTTGTGTTAACAGTCCAGGCTGGTGGAGGTGGTGTAATGGTATGGGGAATGTTTTCTTGGTACGCTTTGGGCTCGTTAATACAAATCAATCATCACTTGGATGTCACAGCTTATGAGAGTATTGTTACTGACCATGTGTTTCTCTTCATGGCCACAATTTACCCATCTTCTAATGGCTAAAACAAGCATAATAATGCACCATGTCACAAAGCAAAAGTCTTCTCAAACTAGTTTTATGAACATGACAATGAGTTCAACTTTCTTTAGTGGCCTTCCCAATCAACAGATCTGAATCCACTAGAACACCTTCGGCGTGTGGTAGAACGAGAGATTCACATCATGAAAGTGCAGCTGAAAAATCTGCAGGAATTGCATGATACAATCATATCAACATGGAGCAGAATCTCAAAGGAATGTTTCAACATCTTGTGGAATCCATGCCACAAAGAATTGAGGGTGTTTGAAAGCAAAGGAAGACCTGACCCAGTATTCGTATAGTGCTCCTAATAGAATGTTCTATGAGTGTATATCTGAAAGTCATTTCATATGAAGGCTCTATTGGAAGACACACTGATATTCTGACTAATGGTAGATTTGATGCGGTTCTCCATTGATTCTCCTGTTCAGCTAAGGACAATGATGTAAAATATACTGGATAAGCTGAGACATTTCTAATATTATTTGTTACTATACTACTGGGCACTCCAGTTCATC
This sequence comes from Ameiurus melas, assembly GCA_012411365.1. Lineage (NCBI taxonomy): Eukaryota > Metazoa > Chordata > Actinopteri > Siluriformes > Ictaluridae > Ameiurus > Ameiurus melas. The sequence continues at coordinate 12,362,304 of CM022773.1, read as the reverse complement.
ACTCAAATTAAATGCAAAACTTTACAAGATCTCACCTAAAACATTTGACCACCATGGGTAAATCAACTGTGTAGGCCACAGCATATGGCTTTCCATTGTCCAAAGTTTCCAGCTCCTGCAATACAAACATCATGAATAAATTACATGAAAACAAAAGAAGTTAAAAAAAACAAAACGCTGCCTTTGGTTTTGACTGAATACATCAAACATTTTATCTTCCACAGGTTTCCTCCATATATAGTACAGTGCAAAATTCTAAACAAAATTACATAAAACTAGATCATTTCAAGTCTTTTCAACTATATATAAAGTTTGAACTTTTAATGCAAGATGACAATAAAATGACCGTATGCACTTAAAGTAATATTTAATTCCATTTTTATTTATAATACACAATACACAGTGACAAGGACAAACCAACATGAGGAGGAAACGGAGGAAACCCTGAGCAGAACCATATTCAGAAGGTAGGGAGATTTATAATCACAGGGCCACTGCCACTGTGTTCTCTGTACAAGCCAGATTTGTTATGCACTTTGACTAGTACCGTAATTTCCGGACTATAAGCCGCTACTTTTTTCACACGCTTGGAACAGTGCGGCTTAAACAATGATGCGGCTAATTTATGGATTTTTACGGGATAACGAGTTTCATGCCACCAAAACATTTAGCCTCATCACATCGAACAAATGAAATGACCCAACAGGTCACAGTGGACCAATGAAACTGTTTGAATTAAATCAAATGCGCTCACACTACAGTCTTCAGATCAGCTGTTTTGCGCTTCATGCACACCCCCTCATCAGGGAAAACACGAAGAAATGCATATTGGTGACGTCATGTCTCCGCCCCGTCTCGTCATGTGTTGTCGAGTCACGTGTGTTTTGGTATTGCCCGCAGCTGTTAGCGGTTTTGCTGGTGTGTATATATACCGGGAGCCATGACACACACACAACGCGGGTAATTAGATATAGTTAGAATTAGATAGTGAATATAGTTAGAGTCTTTGTTCATGCCATGTGTCTTAGTTCTTGTTCATGTTTCCTAGCCATGTCTGAGTTCATGTCAAGGCTAGTTAGCTTATAGCATAGCTTATAGCTCAGCCTGTAGCCGAGTAGCTTATAGCATAGCTTATAGCCTAGTAACTTGTAGCATAGCTTATAGCCTAGTAGCGGATAGTATAGCTTAGAGTTGTATAGACTTAGTTTAGAATATAGATGTAGAAGTGGTTTATAGAGTATAGATGTAGAGTCTTTGTTTCATGTCATAGTTAATGTTTAGGTTAGTTGGTTTAGTTAGCGTAGCTCATTGAGTTGGTCATGGTTCTTGTATTTCTCAAGTCTGCTCTCCTCTGTTTCAATAAAAGCTCTCGTCCTAACTGCACTTGCATCCGTCCTGCTTCGTTTACGTCACGAATAGTGACAGTTACAACGTGGACACCTGCGGCTTATAGAGAAGTGCGGCCTATATATGTACAAAATAGTTTTTCTTCTTAAAATTAGCGGGTACGGCTTATATTCAGGTGCGCTCAATAGTCTGAGAATTACGGTAATTGTACAAGAGCAACTATGTACACAAGGAGAACATCTAGGGTTTGGCTCTCCACATTGCAAAAAAATATGTTAATGTGATTCACTCATAATCCCTTTTTATACTATAGCAATTAATTATTCACTAATAAACAAATGTTATCTGCAGAACAAAGCATGCTCACATGTGGCAATATTGCTGAGTCACTGTCAGATATTTCAGGCCAGATAAGGTTCAATGATGATCTTTCGCAATTCAAATATTACAAATAACACAATATTATTCAAGGGGGAAGCAAAGTCATAATGACTGGGCAACTTGCTCTAGATCAACATGCAACATGATAGTATGCAGAAAGGGACAATTGCAGCACATTTATTTACAATAGCAACTAGTCCAGTTTCCTATTTGATTTAATTACAGAGCCATACACAGAGCATTACTCAGTCACACAGGCCAGGACACATTTTCACATCATTTAAAGAAGATCAAGCTGTCATTGTTTCCCCAGTTGTGACTATAAGCGGATTCTTTGTTTGTGAATTAAAATAAATTCAAAATATTTCAGCACTTTGCATGAAATCCAGCACAGCAATCACAGAAAATGTCCTAAACCAGGGGTTTTCCGTTCAAATTTGTAAAAATCCATTTACAGAAAATTATTTGCTGAAATATCTGGAAAAGAAACAAACATAACTGAATAGTAACAAAAGCTACTTTTAAATGTTTAACCATTCGTAATTATTAATTATTTATAAATTAATCATTTGTTTCATAGTGGCACTTCATGTTACAACTTTTGATTAGTGCTATAGACTCTAGATCTATTTTGAATTTGGAGCTTGGAGAATAAGTACACACTTCTACGTCCATTCATCTTTAAACATTGATTATCAACAATCATGGGTCTGCATCTGGACCACAGACCAAGTTGACAACCCCTTCCCAGCATGGATTCATGCACACTATCCCATCATAACTGGATAAAGCAGTTGTCACTCACAGCCAGGTAGGCAGAGTCCCTCTCAATGCAATCAGCCAGGCGATAAAGAAGGAGTCCACGCTGAGATGCGTCCATGTGCCGCCATGGAGAACCAAGTCTGAACGCATCCTTTGCAGCCTTCACAGCTTTATCTACATCTGCCTGAGAGAAAAGAGACGTAACAGACAATTGAGGCACTATGAGGACATAGACATCTTTTCTATACAGTTTTTAGAAGAAAAAAAAAAAACACCACCACCAGCAAGAACCAACATGGTCAGATGTTCTACAATCATTAGATCAGTAAGTTAATTATAAAATAGAATGTTCATAACAAGAAAACAAGGGAGTGAACACAAACTGCATTTGATCAGTAAATCAAACTTGGCAAGTGTGAACATGCACAAACACTCAACCACCTACCTTATCACCTTCTGCGACCTGGCAGATGACTTCACCAGTGGCAGGATTGAGGGTTGGAAAGGTTTTCTTGCTCACCGCATCATGCCACTCATTGTTAATGAAGAGCTGGAAGAAATAAAGCCGAGGATAAAATGCACAATTCAATACAGCACAAGAGCAATTGTTTTTAGACTGTTAAATTCCTGAGCTTTCTTGTACTGCACTACAATTAGAGTAGGACAATCTACTATAGATCAGTATATCAGGTTGCCTAAAGTAACCTAGCTGAGTAAAGTTTGTTTCACATTCACATATTCAAATTTCTGTCTTCAACAGTTTTCAAATGATAGGCTCAAAAAGGTTCAAACATCAGCTCCAACTAATTATAATTATTTTCTGGTAATCAATGCTGTTTAATCCGTAATAGCTAGGAGACCTAAGGGACCGTCGACAAATTACAGGTTTTGTTTACAGGTTGTGTTGAATGAATAGTACAATAATAATAAATGAAATGAAAAGTATACTACAATGTAATTACCATAAACATGTTTCAATTGGTTTGTTTGAAACGTAATATTGAAAAGATGGATAATGTATATATTGTTTATGCATCTATTGCAAAATTGCTACTCTGATTTATAGAGAAGATAAAGTAGAGAAACTGATTTAGCAAAGAAATGTAAACAAAGAAATGGTGTCCTAGTAATGGGTTGTCACAGACTTTTAAATTAAATTGAATGAATTTCTTTAAAAATGTGTGTGTGTGTGTGTGTGTGTTTTTTATGTAATAGTTGAAGACTGTTGTTCCAAAACAAGTAGTGCCATATCTTGCACCTTCTGCAGAATATACTGCATATTTTTCATTTTAGTGAATTAAATCTTCACCCATTTATAATGATTTTTTATTTGGAAAAACCTTCTCTAGAATGTACTATAGTTTGGCAAATGTAACTTTCATGAATATATTACACAACATACTACATCTCTCTTAAAACAAAAACAAAAGAGGTCAGTTTTAATCTTAAATGCATGTTTTCCGTTTTGCTTTCAGATAGTTCAAAAAAAAGGCCAAAAGTAGGCGAACATCTCAGCATCACACCTACTGTGTTTGTTAAACTTCACATTCCAAACCCATATGCATTAATATGGAGTTTCACCCCTTTTGTTGTTATAATAACCTCCACTCTTCTGGGAAGGATTTTCATAATAATTTGGAGCATGGCTGTACGGATTTGTGTTCATGCAGCTACAGGAGATGCCGGGTGAAGAGACATGGGGTGTAGTCAACTCATCCCAAAGGTGTTCACTGGGGTTGTGGTCAGGGATCTATGCAGGACACTCAAGGTCTTTCACTCCAACCTAAACATAGCCTTTCTTCATGGAGCTCACATTGTGTACAGTGGCATTGTCATGCTGGAACAGGTTTGGGCTTCTTCGTTCCAGTGATGGGAAACTGTAACCTTACACCATGCAAAGAAAATGTGCATATTTTACAAATATACCTTTACGGTTCAGAGGCCATTGATTTCTTTCAAAATGAAACAAAACCAAAAAAAATAAAAATAAATAAACTTCACCCAAGTAAAGAGTGTAGTATATTCCAGAGAAGGTGCATAATATTGCGCATATTGTTTTGGATCAGTTCCTTCAACCATTTTGGTGCTATTGGATCGCCCCCAAATAAAATTGTATTTAAATGATGCAACACTAAACCTTACCAAAGTCAAGTGTGTAGTTATTTTGAATCAATACACTTCAGTACAGCAATACAATAGTGTTTAGAATCATTTTAATTTTTTTTGTTGCTTTTTTGCCCAAATAAAAACTCATTAAAAGTTGCCCAAATCAGAAGACTGGTATGTTGTACAGAAGATGCATAATTTTGCATAAATTAGTTTTGGAACAATATATTTACCTGTTCAACAGGTACTGTTTTTGTCCCCAGTAATAAATGTTTAAAACTCACTAAACTGACCATGAGAAGGTGCACAGTAAACTACTTAGATCAACACACTCATCCACTCTGAACATGTCCACATATTTCCCTGAGATTGACAGAAATATATAAAGTGTTCAAACTAGTTGAAAGGTGAAATAATATTTTTCAAGTTGCAGAAAATCATGACATATTCCAGAGACGCTTGGTGGTTACTATTATGTATAGCACTATACATACTGTATAGTATGGTTACTATTCAGGAACTGATTCCTGTGTAAATAAAGTACAGTAGAAGGAACTAAGAGGTGACGGTTAGTGGTGAGCAGAGAGATCATGCAGAGACCTGGTGTATTCGTGTAACTTTGCCTAAAATGGACCGCTTCCTAAGCAGAAGAAAAACACTGAAGAAAGTGTTGGTTTGTTGCCAAATGCGTCACGTGGAAATCCTCATGACTGTCCTTTACTGTACCTTGTTGTAGTGAACCTCGGGCTGAGGGTTCGGTGCAGGAATCGCTGCAGCGGAAAACCTGCACGCGGAAATGCAGGATATTTGCGGGACGACTCGTGTGAGGGCGGTGCGGAGCATGACGGATTCACGCAACAAGTGCTTCTTTAAGAATCCCTGCAAACCAACTAAGAGAAACGTTTTCGGACGAGTTGTTTTCTTCCCCAGCAGTATCGAGACTAATCCCACCCCCGTGCCGTTACAGGACGGGTTATTAACGCAAAATCACAGACAATCCGCCAATCCTAGTGCAGGAGGCGGGGTTTTTTCTGCTTGTGCTAAACTAGCCAATAAGGATGGACTCATCTGATTTGATCGACTGCTCGCATGAAATACTAGCCAATCCTAGCGCAAGAGGCGGGATTTGGGGAACGCAGGCTGAATTTAGTAGTTACACTGACTACGTTTACATGGATAGCAGTAATCTAATTATTGACGTTACTCTGAGTAAGATAATAATATGATTGTGTTTACATGAGTCGCTTTAAGAATACTCCTGTCATGTTCCCGTTTTCCACGTTCTAGAGCATAATTAGATTAACAGTTAGATGAATAGCCCGCGTCATTACGTCACGCCGTTCGACGTCCCTTCAGAATTTCACGTATCAACATACGGTTCGTCTTCCTTATGGTACCGTATACAGTTTTAGGTGTTTTTATTAAAAAAAAAATTACGAACGCTTTAAGTGCAGTTAATTATTTGTCATGCTTGAAGCAGTGGGTGTGTCCCAAACCGTGTACTTACCGTCTATATAGTAGCCGAGATACATGTATTTTTCCCCACTACAGGACTATAGTAGGAAAGTATGCGGTTTGGGACGCAGCTAAACTCTCTTATTCGCCGTAAAACTGCTGTGTGTGATCGTGTGCTGTCGCAAAATGCGGTGAAAACTCTCACACGACGTTCATAATGTGATTAAGGTGTTTACATGTCTGTAATACTCGTCCATAATGGGACTAAAACAGGAATACTCCACCTGTCTTAATTAGATTATTGCTTACTTCGAGTATGACAATTAGATTAAGGTAAGTAAAAATGGCTGTTTACATGGTAGTTTCTTAAGTAGAGTATGGTCTTAATCGGATTAAGAGTGGATTATTTTTGTCCATGTAACCGCAGCTACTGTTAAAGGTTCAGTAGTTAATATTTTTCATTCCTTGTTAATATAATGTTGAAAATTGTAATTTTTAAAAATAGCTTAAGCCACTGTATTAAAATAAGTATTACGTAGACTGAAGACAGTATTTGTGTTGCACTGCCACTTTAATTCCACTCGTGTGCGGTCATTTTGTATCTTCAGTGAAGGGAGCGTTGGAGTTCATCATTAGGGAATGCAGACAAGACCAATCAGACAGTGTTTAGAGGAAAATACATGGAAAGGTGTAGCTAAGTGGTTACGATGTCGGATTACTGTTTGGAAGGATGCCAGATCAAATCTCAGCACTGCCACTGCTGGGTCCTTGAGCAAAACCCTCAACTGCTCAGTTGTATAAATGTAAGTCGCTATGCATTAGTCTGCCAAATGATGTAAATGAAATGCTTGTATCTTATTCAATTCAGTTTTACTTGTATAGCGCTTTTAACAATGGACATTGTCCATTAAAACCTGCTCAGGGAGTGCAGGTGGAACCCGTCTTATTTATACCCTTCTCAAATCCAGTGTCTGGTGTTCCCCTGCTATTGAGGTGTGTGGTGGCATCATCCCAAGATCGAGAGTTCTGTAAGGAAAAAAAGGTTGTGGATGATAAGTCTGGCAAGGGATTTAAAAAGATCTCCAAATTATCTGAAATACAGCTTTTCAGGAGAAGCACCTCATACCAACTGTGAAGCACGGTGGTGGAAATGTTATGGTTTGGGGTTGCTTCGCTGCCTCAGGGACTGGACAGCTTGCATTCATTAATTGAACTATAAATTCTGCAGCATATCAAAGAGTGCTTGAAGATAATAATGTGAGGCCATCTGTCAGAGTTGAAGCTGAACCAAAAGTGGATCTTTCAACAGGATAATGATCCTAATAAGCACACAAGCAAATCCACCAAGGAATAGCTCAGAAAGAAGAAATGGAGGGTTATGGAATGGTCTAGTCAAAGCCCGGATTTGAATCCCATTTAAATGTTGTGGGGGGATTTGAAACGGGCAGTACATGCAAGAAACCCATTTAACATCTTGCAACTGAAAGAATATCGCATGGAAGAGTAGTCAAAAATTCCAGGAAGCCTGGTGGACAATTATACAAAACACCTACAAGAAGTTACTTCTGCTAAAGGGAGCAATACTTGCTAATGAGGCCAAGGGTGTACTTACTTTTTCCACAGAAGAATATCACATCTATTGATATTTCTATTGAATAAATTATTGAAAAAACAACTTTTCCATGTGATTTTGTTCAAGTATATCAACTTTATTAATAGGTACTGTTTCAAAGATGATCACATGTTTACTTGTCCAAAGAAAAAAAAAAGAAAAAAATTAAAAATAAAAAAGCCAACAATTTCCATGGGGTGCACTTTATAAAGATTATTTAGAATACACATACTCACATCTTAAAAAAAAATAAAAATAAAATATATATATATATATATATATATATATATATATATATATATATATATATATATATATATATATATATATATATATATATATATAATAAAAAAGCTCACAGCAACAGTGGGTCAGGGATGTGTGGGGTGCTCATACCAGTGCAAAGGGACATTCAGGCCATAATACAGCCCTTATTTATCAGTACACTCTTGTACAGAAAAAAGACACACTACTTACCTATATTCTGCACTGCTGACTCCACCTACACACACACACACACACACACACACACACAACGAAGCTATACACAATCATCTCAGTGGTCCTCTAAAGGAGGGATGGGCTTCTGACATTAGTCTTCTTCATTGCAGGAAGAACACCCAAGTCCATGCCCCAAGGCAGGAGGAGATGTGTGCTCGAACAGCGCCTCAGGTAGTGTGTACATGCCCCATCACTATCACTGACCCATGCCGATGTGACGACGGCTACAGGAAGGCTACATTAGTTCCAACAGAAACTCTCCTGAATTGAACATCACTGGCCCAGCCTATAACCTTCAGCTCTGAGCTTGGATTGGATTCTAATTTTCATCATAAATCATCATAATACTAAAGTCACAATTTTGAAGTTCCTTTGGCTATAAATAAATGTACGGGTTAACTGGATTAATGCCCGTCATGCATAGGAAAAGGAGTAAAAAAACCCAGAATTCAGACACAAATTAGTTAGTCCAAGAATAGCAACATGACTAAACACCCTGAGATATTGTATGTTATTGGGTATTGTCTATTGACTGTATTATACAATTGGATTTAATTGTGTTTTAATAGAATTGTTTATTATATAATTGTTTCACAAGCATTTAGTCTTACACGCAGAGAACCTGTCATAGATATAAATCATTACAAGTATTTTATTATCTTTAGATATTATCTTTAGGTAATTTATAACTTTCGACATTTTCTGCACAGAATGCTTTGTATCGCCCCACTTTCAACACCATGTCTCACAACAATGGTTTTACTCTACAGTGTCCACATGCTTCCTAAGTATATCCTACAGATTCATTTAAGAAGGATGTTTATGAAGCAGCACTTTTTCAGTGGCATCATTCAGCCACCATTCGTTTTATTGTGCATAGTTAACTCAGCAAACCAGCTGCACTGTAATAGAGAATGCAATCTGATATGGTGTAATCAGATTGTATTATACAGTTCACATCTTATCTAATTAAAAAACCAAACAAGCCTTAGACATAAATGTAAACGTGAGAAAACTGTACAGACCTATGTTAAAAAATCAGGGGCCTTTTATATTTTTGATGTCAAAACACATTAACACACCTAAACAAGGTACAATTGTATAATAATACAGTTTTAACAAGTATGCTTCTAATGTACTGAGAACCTTATCAATGCAGCGCTGAACTTCAGACTGTCAAACAAAACCTGGGTGAATGCTGGCACAGCAGTGTTTGGTAATGACAGATTAAGGTATTTTATGGATGCGTTATGCTTCAATTTTAAATTTATTTGAAGCCATTTACTTTATATTGTGTTTATACAAAAACAATAATGAAAAGTCCAGGTGCAGATTCACAGCTAGCTATATCTGGGGATTGGGGTGGAGAATATATTATAAACATAATATATAAACCTCTTTCTTTAACTTTATAGTAGCTAATATAAAGCGCTTTTATGGTATACAATATTCAGATAAGGTGACAATTTTAATGCATACAACCTTATGCATACTAATTACACCTGAAAAAGCCATGCATACAAACAAGCCATCACATGGTGCTAGTCAATGACACACCAACAAGATCAGGCAATCATAATTATTACTGAACCTTTGGCCACAGTGTGTAACCCTTTGTCAACTAGCAGCTTATGTATTAGTACACAACATACCTGATTGTACAGCACAGCAAAGTACAGAATAGGTTTCTTAGCCTGAAATGTATATGAAAGTACTGTTGTATTATCATTACGATCTCAAAAGCTTGCTGCTCCCGGCAAAGCATTAAAGATACGGAAGCCTTCTTTAGTGGCAAAGTCCCACGCCAGGTTTGCAATGTCTTCTATTTCACTTGGGTATGTAGTGCCTTAACAAAAATAAGAAAGATAAAAACACTAGCCATAGTTCTGAAAAATACTGCAATTATTCAATATATATAACCATAAAAAATTACTAAAAACATGCGTCAACATACACAGAAACTTAAAATATCAGGACCCAATATCACCCAGAGGCTCTGTAATGCTGTACACAATAGTCTTATGGGAATGGATTGCTTAATACCTAATTATATGTTACCTTTGCATGATGTTTTATAATTTGTCTGTAGGATAGCAGCCTGGCGGAAGAAGCAGAAAGCCATGTAGAACTGCCAGTTTGGAATGTACTCCAATCCCATTTCTTTGCAATACAGCTCAAATATTTCCTTTGCAGATGGAATACCCATCAGAGCAAATTTCTTTCCTGTAAAAGCTTCAAATATAACAAGGTTAATTTAAGAATATACTGGTGCTCGTGATGGATTACAAGTCATTTGCTTATCCTGTCTGGTTAGTTTTATACAATTATACCCAAGGACTGGCCAGGGAGTATAATTATATAAATATGCTTTCCGTTGTGCATTGTCCTTTATACAGTCATGTGAAAAAATAAGTACACCCCATGGAATATATATTTATATTTTTACATATTTGTACAAGCAAACATTTGATCCTCTTTGAAACCATGCCAATCAATAAAGTTACACTCATCAAATAGAGAAGTGCGGCCTATATATGTACAAAATTGTTTTTCTTCTTAAAATTAGCGGGTGCGGCTTATATTCAGGTGTGCTCAATAGTCAGAGAGTTACGGTGTGTGTGTGTGTGTGTGTATATATATATATATATATATATATATATATATATATATATATATATATATATATGTCATATGAGAAAATAAGTATACCCCTTTGGAAATTTTTATTTGTTTTTACATATTTGTGCAAGCAAACATTTGATCCTCTTTGAAACAGTGTCTATTAATAAAGTTGCTACACTCTATGAAATGACACATAAAATGGACATTTTGTAGTAATTTTCACAATTGAAATGAACAAAAAACAGTCAAATGGAAAATGTAAGTACACCCCTGCATTTATTGTACCTTTAAATCCATAAAATTAGAATCAGGTGCTTAAGATTGAGTGCCATTGATTAGAACCTGCTTAGGGAGTGCAGGTGGAACCTGTCTTATTTATACTCCTCTCATATCTAGTGTCTGGTGTTCCAGATATCTGGTGTGTGTGGTGTCATCATGCCAAGGTCTAAAGAGTTCTGTAATGCCTTAAGAATAAAAAGTTGTGGATGCTTATGAAGTCTGGTAAGGGATTTAAAAAGATCTCCAATTTATTTGGAATAATTCCACTGTAAGGAAAATTATGTACAAGGGCCACAGATTTCAAACGACTCCCAATTTGTCTAGGACAGGACGTCCCAAATTATAGCCAAATTATGTACTTATTTTATCCCATGACTGTATTTATATTGGGGTGCAAAGGTCATCTTACCTAAAACTGTATTGATTCAAGGACATTTTAAGACTTTCCATCAAATAAAAGTTAACTGAATTATTCAGGGATTGACCACACAGACATTTACCAGGGTCTATCGCCTAGCTGATTATTATGACTGCAAACCAAGCTGAACACAGAATAAAGATGAACCAAGAAGTATTCTGATTCTTCGTGTATTACAGCTTGCACATACTGTATATATTAAGGGCCCCCGTAAGCGTTTTATTATTTAACTCACTTAAAATGTATAAAATGTATTTATAAACTGGCTTTGATGGAATGCTTTTGCTCTTACCTTGTTGTGTAGAAGCAGTAGGAGGAAGGAAGTGGGGCATACAACAGGAAGCCAGATCCACAACTGGGTCTCCTACAGTAGAAAGACTCCAGCCCAATACTGCCTTAACATCAAGGGTCTCTGAGTCAAACACCAGATTGTTCAGGCTGTAAGATTATTATTATTATTATCATACATTAAAACTTTTTATACTCAAGGTCACTTTACAAAATAAAAAAAATTAAGTAAAAAAAGAGAGATCTTTTTTTCTGGGGGTTACAGTGGTAACAGGTTGAGTAGGTCAGCCTTACACTTCTCTATCCCCACCTACAGACTCCAGCTCCCTCTGGGGCATTCCCAGACATTCCCAGATATATTTTCCAGCAGGTCCTGGGTCTGCCCCAAAGTCTCTATCCAGTAGGACATGTCTGATACAGCTCTAATGAGAGCTGACAAGAGAATACATAACAGTTTTTACATCAGAATTCTTGATACAGTCTGATGTACATTAGTAATAATAATAATAATCATCATCATCATCATTTAATTTAAATAATGCCTCTTTCAAACTCAAGGAATATTCCCCCTCACCTGGAAAAAGTTTACATTAGTTTGGAAAGTTCAGAAAGCATAAAAATAATAATAATAATAATAATAATAATAAATCACAGATCAGCAACAATTGCTATGGTTTTGTCATCTTTCTCTTAAACAAACACATGAAAAAGAAAAGATAGAAATATTGGACACATACAAAGGCATCAAAGGTTGTTTAACCATCAGAGTTAAGTGTCAAGTCCAATGCACTAGAACAAGTGCTGCACTGTCACTAAAAATCCCTCTAGGATTTTGCAACTGCAGAAATGAATGCAAATCAATCAAATTCCACAATATTCACAGGAGTTTCCAATTTTTAAAAATTACAGCAGATTTTCCGAAGATTTGGGCCAAGACGTGTCATGTGACCTCAACACACATGCAGTCAAATCTTCAATTCACATGCATCAAACATGTGTACAGCTAAAAGGTCTCATTTACCAACAAACATCACTGTGAAAGAATAAAGAAAAATAATTTTGAGCAACTGCAATTTCGGCAATTCAAATAATTTTCTGCAAAAAACACCACAAAGGCTCGTCGCATTGCATCACAAATTTTGCAACAACCGCAGAAAAATCAAGCATTTTCGGCCGTAACGATCACAAATAACTCAGTGGAATCCTGTATGGACTGCTAAAATGCAACAGGCACAAAACTGGGAGCAGCGTTTAAGCCAAAGCACAGCTTTACACTGTTTCTTCCTCCACTAAAGTGCCAAGTGTCCGTTTTTTGTTGCACAGTGGCCTACGGTCCTTCTTTGTGTGCATGACAGCTTTGATAATTTATTTAAATAATGATTCAGTGTTGTATATATTTTATTTACATGCCATTTAATAAGTGTGAAAATATCATTTACATCCAATATAATTAACATGCAATGAATACATGTTTAGCCAAATGTTGCTATGTTATAGGGCTGTATGTTTTGGGGTTTTTTCATCCTTGATTGAGACGGAAGTGCTACATGGGGCAAGGATGAAACAATATATGCTGCAGAAGCTTATAATTCATTGGTGATGCCTTATTTGGAATGTTTAATTGGAAATACTACTGTGTGCATGGATATATCAAACCTGAAATTTCCATGGAGCAGTGTGGTTCTCTGATGTTTAGGGAGATGCAACAGTAGCCAGTCTATCAGTCTATCCATAGCAGGAATAGGCTGAATCTTGTTTGCCTTGAACTGCTGTGCCCACTTTTTCACTTGAGTTTCCATGAAGTCACCTAGAATACAAACTATTGATCAAGTCACATTTTTTATGTAGCGAAGTAACTATAATGTAGATATGTACACAGGGACTGGAGTCCTGCTGGTCAACAAAAAGGTCCGGGATGAGAACGGGATGACTTTATTCCCCTTCTATTTTATCCTCCAGAAGAGGGCAGTCAGATTTTATTCTTAGGATAGCCATACTCGTGAAGATTTTAAGCCTGATTTGCAACGATCATGGGGGGTTGTCACTACCGACTTTTTGTCCAAAACATCCTCAACTGTGTGGTGTCATTATGATTATTTTACTGCTCTGGATCGGAGATCCCTGATCAGATATCGTAAATATCAAACGTGTTCGATATTTACAACTCTTGTTCGCGCTGCCGGAAGTGGGATACCCGCAATAGCCAATGAGAGAAAGAAAGCATCACCAATCGGGTGCTGCGTGCTTTTATAGCAGAAGCATTTCAGCCACAAACATGCCATGAAAATGGAGTATGGTTCCACAACAGAGACAACCGAAGAATTTTTTAATAGAATGTTGAACCTAGGATGCTGCGCTCTCTGGTTCTTGAGAGGGAGAGAGAGAGAGTGTGAGCGAGTTTCTGCTGTGTGAATGAGGTGGCTGATATGTGGCTAATAAACTGAAGTCACATTTGATAAAACGTGAGTTTCTGTGAGATCGTTACTACAATCGACAGGTGTGTGGTCTCGCGGACCGGCCGAATTGTCTAGTGTGTGCGTTCGGAGGATTATAATGTAAAGAATCGGTTGACACTGTCCTTACGTCTGTGGTTTTAAAATCAGTTAAAATAAGAAAAATCGTCTAGTGTGTCCCTGGCATTAGAGAGATAACATCATCACAATAGCATTCAGTAAAACATTAATAGTTGTAATAAGGACTATGATGTCATTGCCCAGAGAGAACAACATATTGTCAACGTAAATACAATAGATCTGCAAAAGATTTTACCAGTCATTATTTCATTAAGTCATGCATTTCAAAATTTTCAGTGGTTGTAGATTCAGACTGGAAAGCATTAAGCTGTTAAAAAATCTATAATAATAATAATAATAATAATAATAAAAAAGAAGGCTGTTTTAGACTGCAATGGACACAAATCCGGGACCTTGGGTTTGCAGATCATTCATAAATTCATTCATTAATTCATTAGTAGTGACCAGGTCTGGGTTGCTGTAGTTTAAATTACTTATTTGTTCATACATTGATAAATAAGACGTGTTAGAATGAGGCACGTCTTGTAGAAAGTTTATGATCTCCTATATGTTATAAACTGTAATTCCTGAAAAAAACTATTTATGTAAAATCATACAGCAATTACAGGGTCCTTTATTTGTTGTACAGCACACTGCAAAATGTTTATGTGGAGTAATATTTTCAGTTGCAATTCAAACTGGTCACCCACTATCAGTTTTGTCAATTTACATTCTTTAAAATGGGAAAACGTGTGTCCTACCTGGATCTCTACGGTTCTCTAGACCTGTGGTTTTCAGGTCAACTCTGTGTATCTGGCAGAGGGTTTTTATCATAGCCTTATATACATGTCTCTTCCCATGAGTATCTTCTCCTGGTATAGAGTGGTCATTAAACACTCGACCCGGACAGTAAAATGTCAGGTAAAATGGGCTTCCCAGAACATTGCTCAAGGAAATAACACATAAAACGGCATGTTAAAACCACAAAAAATTACAATTACAAAAGATACATATTTATATTACGACTTGCACAAATTACACGGGTCACAAAGGTTCACGGGTGAATGTCTGCTTACCTGGGCATCTCATGCTGGGCAATAACACTTGGTACAGGGACTTTGGCTTCTTTAAGGGCCTTGAGAAGCCTACAGATTAAAAAAAAATTACTGGAAAATATTATCTAATAGAAATAATAGAAAATCTCATAAGCTCATTCAAACAAACCTGCATTCCTTCTGCAGAGCTTCAGTACTTGGTTTCTTCTTCAGGACAAACCGATGCTGTCCACAGCTCAACAGGTATGTGGAGTCAGTCAAGTCACCCTGGCTCAGTCGCTGCATTATAATGTGGTCTACAGAAAAAAACCCATAATGAAGTCCAAAACATCTCATTGCAATATAACTTAACAATGTGATAATGCAATTCATAGACCAAAACGTCAGTATGTTTGATATCTAGTTTTAAAAAGTATAATAATCAGCTCTACTGTACCTGTAAGTGGAAGCTGAGTAGCTTTCTTGAGATATTGAGTAAGCTGGTTGGTAGGGAGCTGCCAATTCAGTCCAGGCCTATAGCCAGACAATGGCATCTTCAGCACCTGCTCCAGCTCCTTCACAGCCAATTCGGGATCTCTAACCTGAAGAGAAACGACATATGTTGAATGCTGTATAACAATTGTCTAGTAGCAAAATCTAACTGATTATAAATTTGGTATGCAAAGCAACTGAGTCTTGGAGGGAAAAAATGTGCCCAAGACTGTTTGTCTAGAATTGGTCAATTCATATTGTAATTCCACTACAAAAGATGTTCCTGTTCAAAAGTTTACATCCCCCTGGCTCTTAATGTATCATGTTACCATCTTGAGCATCAGTGAATGTTTGGACCTTATGTAATAGCGGTGTACGAGTCCCTCAAGTTGTCCTCAGTGTGAAAAGATCGATCTCAACATCATATAACCACTGTTGGAAAGGAGTCAAATACGCAGAATATGACGGAAAAGCACTGGAAATGTGC
The DNA here is from genome assembly GCA_012411365.1 of Ameiurus melas. NCBI lineage: Eukaryota > Metazoa > Chordata > Actinopteri > Siluriformes > Ictaluridae > Ameiurus > Ameiurus melas. The sequence continues at coordinate 12,346,007 of CM022773.1, read as the reverse complement.
AGGACCTGGAGGATTTTTCTGAAGAACTGTGGGCAGTTTAACTGCGCAGGACAAACAAGGGACTCATGAACAACTCTCACAAAGGTAACCAGCACACAATATTAAGAATCATGGGTATGTAAATTTTTGAACTGGGTAATTTTTTCATAAATTCTTGTCTTGTGGACTAATATATATATACACACACGACAAGCAAACATTTCATCATCTTTGAAACAGTGCCTATTAATAAAGTTGATGTTCCTGAACAAAACCATAACGTTTTCAATTATTTATTAAACAGAACCATCAATAGATATGATATTCTTCTGTGGAAAAAGTAAGTACACCCTTGGCCTCAGAAGCTAGTATTTCCCTCTTTAGCAGAAATAACTTCTTGTAGGAATTTTGTATAATTGTCCACCAGGCTTACTGGAATTTTTGAATACTCTTCCATGCAATATTTTTTCAGCTGCAAGACGTTTACTTGCATGTTCTGCCCGTTTCAAATTCTCCAACATTTCAATGGGATTCAAATGGGCTTTGACCAGGCCATTCCATAATTGTCCATTTCTTCTTTCTGAGCCATTCCTTGGTGGCTTTGCTAGCATGCTTAGGGACATTATCCTGTTGAAAAGTCCACTTTCGGCTTAACATCAACTTTCGGACAGATGGCCTCGCATTATCTTCAAGAACTCTTTGATAAGATGCAGAATTCATAGTTGAATCAATGAATGCAAGTTTTCCCGTCCCTGAGGCAGCGAAGCAACCCCAAACCATAACATTTCCACCATCCATGCTTCATAGTTGATATGAGGTGCTTCTCCTGAAAAGCTGTCTTTGGTCACCTCCAAACATGTCTGCTGTTAATGTGGCAAAGCCAATAGCAAAGGAAACCCCAGACACTAGATATGATAGGAGTATAAATAAGACAGGTTCCACCTGCACTCCCTAAGCAGGTTCTAATCACTGGCACCCAATCTTCAACATCTGATTCTAATTTTATGGATTTGAAGGTGTGATAAATGTAGGGGTGTACATACTTTTTCCATTTGACTGTTTTTTGTTCATTTCAATTGTGAAAATTACTACAAAATGTCAATTTTATGTGTCATTTCATAGAGTGTAGCAACTTTATTAATAGGCACTGTTTCAAAGAGGATCAAATGTTTGCTTGCACAAATGTAAAAACAAATAAAAATTTCCAATGGGGTGTATTTATTTTCTCATATGACATATAAATATATATATACACACACACACACACACACCGTAATTCTCTGACTATTGAGCGCACCTGAATATAAGCCGCACCCGCTAATTTTAAGAAGAAAAACAATTTTGTACATATATAGGCCGCATTTGTCTATAAGCCGAAGGTGTCCACGTTGTAACTGTCACAATTCGTGATGTAAACGAAGCAGGACGGATGCAAATGCAGTTAGGACGAGAGCTTTTATTGAAACAGAGGAGAGCAGACTCAAGAGAAACAAGAACCATGACCAACTCAATGAACTAAACCAACTAACCTAAACATTGACTATGACACGAAACAAAGACTCTACATCTATACTCTATAAACCACTTCTACATCTATATTCTAAACTAAGTCTATACAACTCTAAGCTATACTATCCGCTACTAGGCTATAAGCTATGCTACAAGCTACTTGGCTATTAGCTATGCTATAAGCTACAGGCTAAACTATAAGCTATGCTATAAGCTAACTAACCTTGACATGAACTCAGACATGAACAAGAACTAAGACACATGGCATTAACAAAGACTAACTATATTCGCTATCTAATTCTAGCTCTATATCTAATTACCCGCGTTGTGTGGGTCATGGCTCCCGGTATATATACACACCAGCCAAACCGCTAACAGCTGCGGGCAATACCAAAACACACGTGACTCGACAACACATGACAAGACAGGGCGGAGACATGACGTCACCAATATGCATGTCTTCGTGTCTTCCCTGATGAGGGGGTGTGCATGAAGCGCAAAACAGCTGATCTGAAGAATGTAGTGTGAGCAGTTTCATTGGTCCACTGTGACCTGTTGGGTCATTTCATTTGTTTGATGTGATGAGGCTAAATGTTTTGGCGGCATGAAACTCGTTAGCCCGTAAAAATCCATAAATTAGCCGCATCATTGTTTAAGCCGCACTGTTCCAAGCGTGTGAAAAAAGTAGCGGCTTATAGTCCGGAAATTACGGGAGATACAGAAATTGCTTGGTAATATTTGAAGTACAGTGTTGGTATAGAACTCACAGTGATGCCATGCATTCCTAATTGTACTGCAGCCTCCACATTGAAACTCAAGTCGTCCAGAAACACCACTTCATGAGGCGAGACTCCCAGTCTTTCAGTACACAGCTGATAGATCCTGAGATCTGGCTTAGATAAACCCACTCTGCAGGACTCTACTATCTAAAATGATTAACGAAAAATACAAATACAAAATAAAGATACAGTGAGGTGACTTTAGAAGTGAGATCATCATTGGATTTACGACATTCACTTACACTTTCAGCCACATGTGCTGGAAAAGAATATGAAAACGGGGGAAAACTCAGAGTAGTAACGACAGGTAAGAAAAAAATAACTTCTTCAAACTCTTCCAGCCTGACTGCTTGGGAGAAACTGCCCAAGTACAGGTGTGCTAATACTGACTAATAGACTAATTAGTCTAATTAAAGACTAATAATAAATGGATTTTTAAAAATGTTGTTTAACAAAGTAAAACATATCATTGATGTGGTGACGTTTTTAGGAGACATTTATTTAACATTTATAAACACAGTCTCAGTTGTAAGCACGGGAAAGTCTTCAGGACAGAGGGGGTTACCAGTTTTAATGAAGTGCTCTAAAATCTCCTGGTAGACGCTGCATTGACTCTCGACTTGAGAAAAAATTTTGCATTAATTTCTGTGATCGCAAAATCATGAAATCCTGGAGGGACTGTATGCATGACGTTCATTCAGTCTGCCACCCTTTTAACAAGAAGAGAAAGAGGGCGGAACAGTGCAAGTGTCTAGACAATGAGACAATGGTGGTGTTTTGTTCATAGTATAAGCACCGATATTGGGTCTGCCCCAGCAGATCTTCTGCTTCTGCTGATCAGAATTGTCAGCCTCTTCTATTAGGATAAACTTGCCTAATATTTTAATACCTTACATTTGATAATGACCTGTAATTGTACACCAGCCCCTGAACCTGAAACCTCTAGATTTTATATGCAACTTCAAATAAAAAGCCTGAAGTCAGCTGCATGTGGCTGCATGACTCCTGCTATACTCTGATAGCATGCACATGGATACCCCATTTTAATCATTATGTAGTTTCCATAAAACAATATAAATAAGACACTCTGCCAAGAATAACTGGAGTGTCAATGATCCAGTGTACTATTTGAAATCCAAATTTTTTTCCCAATATTGTATCCAAAATTATTACACGATTACATCCTACAAAATTATATCTGTAAAAAAATAACAAAAATATAGAATCTTGTTTCCATTTCCAGTTTTCGCTTCAGCAATTGAGCCTAATAACAGGTTTGTGGTTTATGGTTCATTCACTTACAACATCAAAGAGAGAAGTGTCCATAGGGAGGTAGGATTTTCCTCCAGGTAAGAGGAAGTTGTTGCTAAGAATAGCAGTCTTGAACCCTTCAGCACGAGCACACTGCACAGCATCCATCATAACAGTCACAGGCTGTGACATGGAGTCACTGGTCAGCGCCGAATGGAAAGAACCAATATGGACCTTGAAGCCTGCCTGAAAATAACATACAGTTTATAATATACGCAAAGCTGATTTCCTTTATTACACCAGTTCATGCAATACATAATGCCTAATTTTCAAATTGAAATTCACCATTCACTACAATTTATATACGCAAACATTTATTTTACCCAATGTGCAATTTATATGAATAAGCAAACCTGCTTAAGCTGCAGTACCCATGAACAATACCCAGGGTACTCTAGTCTACTGAACTGAAAATAGTGAGAAACTTACGATTTGACTGCATTCCTGACTAAAGGCTTCCACAAACTCCTCTGGCCCCAATTCTCCTCTCATGTATTTCTTCCAGGAGTTGTTATTACCCGCAGCCCTTATAGCTTGGCCTATTGTGCCACGAGGGACTCCATTCTCATCTTCCCATTCTGTCAACAAAAATAGGCAAATATGTGCACAGTTATATCACACACAAAGCAAACTTCCTGTGGGGCTATGACCACTTGTAAATAGGGTAGGCAATGTGTGAAATTACAATGTATAAAAATGAAGTGAAAACAGAAAACAGAAACATTTTAGGGAAAAATAAAAAACTTACAATAACCTGGTTGCATAAGTGTGCAAACACCTTTTATAATTGGGGATGTGGCTGTGCTTAAAAGTAACTATCATACAGGTGCCATCAATTAAATTAAGAGGAGTCTCTGTACAACATCTTGGTTTCATCTGACTGCTAAAGTCATGGTCCACAATGAGCTTACAAACCTGCACAGGGTCACTGTCAAAAGGTATCAATCAGGAGGGGGGTACAAAAAATTTCCAAAACATTAGAAGGCCATCATCAGCAAAAAGAGAAAATGGAGCACCACTGTGACATCAGCAAGAACAGAACGTTCCTCAAAAATTTACAAAAGGACAAGACAAATACTCACCAGGGAGGCTGTGAAGAGACCTACAGCAACATTAAAGGAGCGTGCAGGAATATCTGACAAGTACTGATGACTCTCTGCATGTGACAACATCCTCTCCTATTCTTCACATGTCTGGGCTATGGGGTAGGGGAGTTCGACAGAAGCCCGTTCTCACAAAAAAACATCTAAGCACAACTAAATCACCCCAAACCATGTGGCAAAATGTGTTATAGAGTGATGAGACCAATTACAAAAAATATAATAATTCCAAAAGGTATGTTTGGTGAAAAAGAAAAGCACATCACCAAAAGAACACCACACCAAAGTTGAAGCATGATGTTGGCAGAATCATGCTTTAGGGCTTCAACCAGAACTGGGACTTTTATCAAGGTGGAGGGAATCATGAATAGCTACAAATACCAGTCTATTTTAGTGCAAAACCTTCAGGCGTCTCCTAGTAAGCGGCAGATGAAAAGGAATTTCACCTTTCAGCACAATGACCCAAAGCATACATCCATATCAACAAAGGAATGGCTTAAACAAAAGATCAGTGTTTTTAAATGACCTTTTTGAATGACCTATCCAGAGTCCAGACCTGAATCCAACTAAAAATCTGTGGGTGATCTGAAGCGGTCTGTGCACACAGTGAAAAAATATTGCCAAGTCAAGATGTTCCACACTGACAGACTCTTACCCAAAAAGACCAAGTGGTGTAATAAAATCAAAAGGTGTTTCAACAAAGTATTAATTTAGGGATGTGCACACTTATGCAACTAGGTTATCGTACGTTTGTTGTTTCCTTTTTTCCAGAATATATTTCTCATAATTTTTCAATTTATTTTTATATGCTGTAATTTCACGTTGAACGTGGAGAAAGTTCTGATATGTTTTATCTTGGTTTAATAGTTGTTTTTTTACATCCCAAAAACCTGCTATCTGAACAGGGGTGTGTAGAATATTTATCACCAGGATTATAGGATATAGTCATGTCATTTCTGTGGAGTTTGACGTACAGTCCCAAAACCAACTGGAAAGTGTTCATCTAGGTGTCAGCTATGACGCACACCTCTTAGATCTGTGATCTTTATTAAAATGAGCTATTAAATCACATTTAAATTAGACATGAATTCACTGTAGAATAGACTCATGCACAAAATACACCATAATTTAAAACTCAATAGCACTTGAAGGGAATGATGTACAGTCTCACAACCAAGTGGAAAGTATGTGCGTTATACCGGACACCCAGTCGAACACTTTACACTTGGTGTTGTGATTGTGTTGAATCATTCCCTTCAAATGCTATTGAGCTTTAAATTGTGGTATATTTTGTGTATGGGCCTATCCTCTAGTTAAAAACATGTCTAGTTTACATATGATTTAATAGCTTATTTGAATAGATATCGGAAATCTAATAGGTGTGCATTATAGCTGACACCCAGCTGAACACTTTCCAGTTGGTTATATGACTGTAAGTCATTCCCTTCCAATGCTATTGAACTTAGAACCGTGTTTAACAATGTCGTGTGTAACTTTAGAGACGGTCCCTTAATTTCCGCGAGTACCGGACGTCACACCGACTTCATTCCTGTGGAATACTGGTGGTGTGTTTGTGAGAGAGCACGTGAGGAGAACATGCAGAAACCATGCAGCACTTGAACCTGTTGCTTTAGGCAGCGGTGATGGGATCAACACTCCGAACATGTCAAATACCACAGCTCTGTAGCTGGAGGAACAGCAAACACTCATGTGGCGATGAAGAAGTGGCTTGACACGGAGAAACCTCCAAACTCCGCGCCACAGCGCCATCATGCTGCCACAGGAAATAACATCAATGACGTTCTGTTAGTGACGAGCGACACAATAACCAGAGAACTAACGACTTTATAGACCTTTAAACCATACAAGCTACATAACGTGGGTCTGCAGTATGGATGCAGCATGACGCCACTGTTAACGGTTTAAAACAACATTTGATTGATATTATACCAAATTACGTAACACACACCTGACGCTTTTTAGGCTGAGAGCTGCAGGAAACAGACGACCCTTCAAAGCAGGCAATAAAGCGAGCGAAACTTCTACACTGTATCACTGGTGTCTAGTGGCGTGCCGGAAATGGGTGATCACGTGATAACAACATTGCGGGACGTAAAGGTTTAGTTATCAAAATAAGAGTCTCGTTAACACGATCACGGTATATATGTACCGTATGTAGTTACTTCAAAGCAGGCAATAAAGCGAGCGAAACATTTACACTGTATCACTGCTGCTTAGTAGCATGCCGGAAATGGGTGATCACGTGATAACAACATTGCAGGACGTAAAACTTTAGTTACCAAAATAAGAGTCTCGATGGATCATGTGATAACAACATTGCGGGACGTAAAGGTTTAATGATCAAAATAAGAGTCTCGTCAACACGATCAGGGTATATATGTACTGTATGTAGTTACTGTCATCTACAGACTCTTTAATTAAAACTGGAATAAAGTAGAGTGTGAAGTTCGGTATTCGCGGATATGCGGAAATTAAGGGACCGCCTCTAAAGTTACTCACGACATTGTTATACACGGTTCTAAGTTCAATAGCATTGAAAGGGAATGACTTACAGTCATATAACCAACTGGAAAGTGTTCCTCTGGGTGTCAGGTATAATGCACACCTCTTAGATTTCTCTTAGATATGTATTCAAATAAGCTATTAAATCATATGTAAATTAGACATGTTTTGTAACTAGAGAATAGGCCCATACACAAAATATACCATTATTTAAAGCTCAATAGCATTTGAAGGGAATGATGTACAGTCACACAACCAACTGTAAAGTGTAATCAGTTTGAATGACTGTGCTGAGTAGTGACAGTTACTGGGTTCACTTGTTTCACTCGAGTTTTAGGCTGAAGCTGCTTACTTTATTCACGGATCTACCCTGATTGCAGATATGACATTACGCCTGTAGATGACACTCTTTATCTTTTTAAATTATTATTATCATTATTATTATTAATCCGTCTGGAGTACTGTAAAAAAAATAAAAATAAAAGCATTGAATTGAACAGAGTTAGAAGAACAGAGCTGTGTTCAGAAATGAGTTTTTTTGTCATTCATAGACAGATTAAAAGCAGTAATAAAGCATGAAGCTGGTTGTTATGACCTGCTGCTGAATGTATCTCTCTCTCTCTCTTTCTCTCTCTCTCTCTCTCTCTCTCTCTCTCTCTCCAATCTATATAACTGTGGGTTGAGAGGCATCAAATCATTGAAATGTCAGCTCGAACTGGAGACACAATACAGTGTGATACAATAACAAACAGGTTCATTTGTGTTTTCATACACTTTTAATATAATTCAAGTTCTGCATATACCTACCTTTTTTTTTTTTTTTTTTTTTTTTCGAGCCCCATACAAATTTATGGAGATATTGGAGATCCAGATCCCTTCTGCCTCTGGATGAGCCCAAATCTTCTCATTTTCACATTATCTGTGTTACCTTCACATTCTGTTTTACCCAGATGAGGATGGGTTTCCCTTCTGAGTCGGGTTCCTCTCAAGGTTTCTTCCTCAAAAAACATCTTAGGGAGTTTTTCCTTGCCACCGTCGCCACTCAGTGGCTTGCTCAGTTGGGATAAATTCCATTTGTTTTATACCTGTTTGTTTCTGTTTATCTGTTTCTGACTTTTTATACCCGTTTTTTATTTCTGTAAAGCTGCTGAGACAATGACTATTGTAAAAAGCGCTATACCAATAAAATTGAATTGAACTGAACCTCTACATCTCTTTTTTTCTTCTTCTTTGAAACCCTTTTGATAGGAAACTAGTGGAGGTTCTGATGACACGGAATAAAAATATTCAATAGCAATGGTAAGATGTGATAGTGGTATTTTTTGTTACATTTATGTTGCCATTGGTATGTGAAGGCTAAAATATGAATTTAACAGCTCAGTGTTGAGTTTACAATTGCAAGTTCAAATCTTTTTTCAGTTTAATTGCTTTCTGGACCCAGCCAAACTAAACCATTAAGGACTTGGACTTGAGTCCAACTCAGCCCCTTTTGGGCTTGGTCTCGACTCGGACCCAACACTATCTCATGCTGTTAATTGGTTGAACAGACCATGTATTCCTCTGCTCCTAAAACATAGGCCCACTAACACACTTTTCAATTCCAATTCCTCAAGCGACACATTAGCACAAGGCACATCCATTTTCTACCAAACAGTTACAACCTAGTTCCCTTAGCAGACTCAGGTAAGGGAAAATCACTTGACTCGATGGCATGGGATGTAAAATACTGAAGATCATGCTGAAAGAGAAACCTAACCTGGATGAGAGGTGAGTTCTGGTGATATTCATGAAGATCAACATACAGAAACATAAACACATAATATTCATAAACATCTATTCATAGAGATAAATAGTGAAGAGTACATTGAGCAATAGCTAATAAGGCTATCAATGCTGATGTAGGCCTAGCGTTGAGAAATTTCTCCATTTGTATTGCTGAAATCCTACACTAGTGTAGTAAGGATAGCAAAACTACTAAGCATGTACACTCTTAATGTAAATGTGGCTTGTCCTCCAAGTAACATTTCAAAATATTAGGACACAATATCTGTCTTCACTGTTAGTGCAGTATTCATAATATTAATTTGTAAAATAAATTAAACAAAAGAAGAGATTGTGAGTTTGTGAGTATACAGGGTAAAACAGTGGTGTTTAATGCAAAATACTCACAATCTTAGTCCAGAGAAATTGTTGTAAAAACTGAAAGAAATCTTTAGCAGTAATTACTCTGTTCTCTGTACTGTGGTCTGAATTCATCAGGGGAAAACACGTTCAAGCCTATGAATATTAGGGAGCTTGAAATGTTCTTCATAGAGGTGTTTCACAAAAAAACAAAAACCAATATATTTTATATATATATTCATAATAATTGTTAAAATAACTTCTTAAAATTAGACTTACTTTTGAAACTATATAAAGTATAAAGTCCCCATATTTCTAAGCACTTTTTAATTTAAAAAGTTTAAACAAAAAAAATTGCTGTGTAATATTATACAAAATTACATAAATAAATGAGCTAAAATACTTCCAAAACCACTTCCTGTTCCTATCCATCTGCCTTATACTATACATGTTCTTATACCTGTAACATCATGTCACTTCATTTCACTCATCTCTGGAACATCACCTGCTTTCCAGTATGGATCCTGATCAATCGAATGAACGTATCCGACAGAGTAGTCCTGAGGAATGAGTGGGAAAATTCATATTAATATTATTTACACATCAAGGTTTTAGTGTTAACTGTTTGACCTCCCAGCATTCCCTCCATACTGAAACATGTACCATCAAGCCTTAACATGCCTACACTGGCTAAAATAACAACACTAGCCATTTTTAGTGATCAGAACAGTACATAAACTTAAAAAGGTTTCTCAGTTCTCACAGGGTAATAGTCACAAGGAGAGTAGGAAGCAGCTGGTTGTTGAAAGCGTGGCACTTTTGAGTCCAAGAAGTCTGTGCTATAGCACTGATACACTGGGGGTGGGAAACATTGAAGGTTAATAAACTATTAATTTCTTGGTAAGACATAAACAACACATCACTAAGATATAATATCTCACAAAAGTGAGTACACCCCTCACATTTTTGTAAATATTTGATTATATCTTTTCATGTGACAACACTGAAGAAATTACACTTTGCTACAATGTAAATTTGCTGTCCCCTCAAAATAACTCAACACACAGCCATTAATGTCTAAACCGCTGGCAACAAAAGTGAATACACCCCTAAGTGATAATGTCCAAACTGGGCCCAAAGTGTCAATATTTTGTGTGGCCACCATTATTTTCCAACACTGCCTTAACCCTCTTGGGCATGCAGTTCACCAGAGCTTCACAGATTGTCACTGGAGTCCTCTTCAACTCCTCCATGATGACATCACGGAGCTGGTGGATGTTAGAGATCTTGTGCTTATCCACCTTCCATTTGAGGATGCCCTACAGATACTCAATAGGGTTTAGGTCTGGAGACATGCTTGGCCAGTCCATCACCTTCACCCTCAGCTTCTTTAGTATGTTTGGGGTCATTATCATGCTGGAATACTGCCCTGCGGTCCAGTCTCCGAAGGGAGGGGATCATGCTCTGCTTCAGTATGTCACAGTAAATGTTGACATTCATGGTTCCCTCAATGAACTGTAGCTCCCCAGTGCCGGCAGCACTCATGCAGCCCCAGACCATGACACTCCCACCACCATGCTTGACTGTAGGCAAGACACACTTGTCTTTGTACTCCTCACCTGGTTGCCGCCTTACACGCTTGACACCATCTGAACCAAATAAGTTTATCTTGGTCTCATCAGACCACAGGACATGGTTCCAGTAATTCATGTCCTTAGTTTGCTTGTCTTCAGCAAACTGTTTGTGGGCTTATTTCTCAGACGACAGCCATGCAGACCAATTTGATGCAGTGTGCAGCGTATGGTCTTAGCACTGACAGGCTGACCCCCCACCCTTTAACCTCTGCAGCAATGCTATTCTGATACTCCTTCCACAGTATTACGGACCTGCCTGGTGTGTTCCTTGGTCTTCATGATGCTCTCTGCACTTTCAACAGAACCCTGAGACTATCACAGAGCAGGTGCATTTATACAGAGACTTGATTACACACAGGTGGATTCTATTTATCACCATCAGTCATTTAGGACAACATTGGATCATTCAGAGATCCTCGCTGAACTTCTGGAGTGAGTTTACTGCACTGAAAGTAAAGGAGCCGAATAATTTTGCACGCACCACTTTTCAGTTTTTTATTTGCTAAAAAAGTTTTAAAAATCCAATAGATTTTATTCCACTTCACAATTGTGTCCTACTTGTTGGTGATTCTTCACAAAAAAATTTAATTTTATATCTTTATGTTTGAAGCCTGAAATGTGGCAAAAGGTTGAAAAGTTCAAGGGGGCCGAATACTTTCGCAAGGCACTGTATGCAGATTACAATCGTGCGTATTATTATGCCTTTCAAACATGACCCTTTAGTTGCTAACAATTATTAAAAGAGCTGTTTAAAAGAATCCGTATTACACGTCTTCCAGAAACATAACCCTTAGGAGATAAAAAAGTGTTGTTTAAAAGAATCACGCATATTACATGACTTCTAAACATAACTGTTAGGAGGTAAAATATTAGTGTTGGCTAAAAGAATCGCACATATTGTTTAAAATAGAAGACAAGTTTTTTGCATGATGTCTTCCAATCGCTGGATAAAGCAGGAATGAGGTCAAAAATGATTCAGCTCTCTCTCTCAGAGAAAGATGTATTTCCTTGGGGTTTGCTGACCAGAATGCTTACAATGTGTTTATGTTATTGAATTAAGGGACGAGTTGTGCATTTCAGTGTTTTACGACCCCTACCAATGTGTACATTTGTGGTTTAAGTGAGTCTTTGTTTCTAAAATAACTTTTGTGGTAATTATCAGTTTGTGTAACTAATATATCAGAAAATACTAGACCTGGCATCTGAGTGTATTAGATGCATTAGAATTGTGGACAGATAACATTTATTGGCGATTTTGTTGAGAAAAACACTGTGATGTGTAAAACATTTCTAAAGTCCTTCAATGCTGTATGAGGACATTGTTCTCTTTTACTGAAATAAAGACCAAAACCATCGGTGTTATTCATTCTGGAGACTGACGTGACAATATGTGTGAAGAAAATGAAAAATATTTATTACATATCCTACTTTCCAAACAAGGTACTTAAAGGGTAAAAAAAAAAGAGTTTATCATTATATTATTGCTATGTATTATGTCTAACACATTCATTACAAGTAATAATTATACATCCATTTCCCAAATTGTTTATCCTACTCTGTCAGGGGTCAGGGTCATCATCATTCACAATAAAGGGAGCATTTTCATTTAACAATATCAAGGTCAAACTAAATAAATAAAAATTTAACTTAATTTCTCTACACACTATGGCAACACCCGACTTCACATTTATATAACTACGAGAAATATAGATTATGTTTAGCTGATGAAGCACCAGACCCCCCCCCCATACACACTCACACACACACTTTGTGACCAGGTTTGTTCATTTAAGCAGTACAATAAATCAAAACCCTTGATCTCATTTTGGTTTAAAGTCCAATTTCCCAAAAAAATGTATTTGAATATTTTTTCTTTATTTAAAAATCATATCTGAGGTTAGAATTTAGCCGAGGCAAAAATGTAAATATAATATTCATAATTCTGTGCAGCTACATGAGAACTAAAAGGACGTTGGACTCCAAATTGCTGACTGATTTAGTTAAAATGAGCAAAGAACGAGCCAAGCTGCCCAAGGTAAACATTTATTAGAGAGTTTGAAAGTACAAAGGTGGAGTTGTTAACTGAACTTTATGTCGATGTCAAGGAACAGAAAGACATAGAAATTGTGAAAATATGAACGTGTGAAAGATGAACACATCTTTATGCCCCTTCCTCATCTGCCTCTTCATCAAACTCGCCCTCCTCTTCAGCTGTGGCATCCTGGTACTGCTGGAACTCAGACACAAGGTCATTCATGTTGCTCTCTGCCTCAGTGAACTCCATCTCATCCATTCCTTCTCCTGTGTACCAATGCAGGAAGGCCTTTCTCCTGAACATGGCTGTGAACTGCTCCGAGATGCGCTTGAACAGCTCCTGGATAGCTGTGCTGTTGCCAATGAAGGTGGCAGCCATCTTAAGCCCTCTTGGTGGGATGTCACATACAGCTGTTTTGACATTGTTGGGGATCCATTCCACAAAATAGCTGCTGTTTTTGTTTTGCACATTGAGCATCTGCTCATCCACCTCTTTCATAGACATGCGGCCCCGGAAGATAGCAGCCACAGTCAGATAGCGGCCATGGCGTGGATCACACGCCGCCATCATATTCTTAGCATCAAACATCTGTTGTGTTAGTTCAGGCACGGTGAGCGCACGGTACTGCTGGCTCCCCCTGCTGGTGAGTGGGGCAAATCCAGGCATGAAAAAGTGCAGACGAGGGAAGGGCACCATATTGACAGCCGGGTGTTGCGCAGGTCAGCGTTGAGCTGCCCAGGGAAACGGAGGCAGGTGGTTACACCACTCATGGTGGAAGAAACAAGATGGTTGAGATCACCATAAGTGGGAGTTGTGAGCTTTAAAGTGCGGAAACAGATGTCATAAAGTGCTTCATTGTCAATGCAGTACGTCTCATCAGTGTTCTCCACCAGTTGGTGCACAGACAGAGTGGCGTTGTAGGGCTCCACCACAGTGTCTGAGACTTTAGGAGATGGCACAACACTGAACGTGTTCATGATGCGGTCGGGATACTCCTCACGGATCTTGCTGATGAGCAGCGTGCCCATGCCCGAGCCGGTGCCCCCACCCAAGGAGTGAGTGAGCTGGAAGCCCTGTAGGCAGTCACAGCTCTCAGCCTCCTTACGCACAACGTCCAGCACCGAGTCCACTAGCTCAGCACCTTCAGTATAATGACCTTTGGCCCAGTTATTTCCAGCCCCACTCTGACCTGTGAAAAGCAGGACAATAAGGCTAAATTACAACATAAAGGCACCACAAACATGCCATTTTAAACAGTTCAAGTGATCTATATAAAAATGTGTGCTTAATACATGCATTACTATCCAAAATAAAATATACAGATCTTTGAATGCATTTTTTTTAACTTTCTAGATCCACCTTAAGAAATATATTTTGTATACATTGGTTGTTACCTACGTATCTAAAATGAGAAAATTCTCATTTTCAATTCTTCATTCAATATCACCTTGCATTTCTTTCCCTCATTTCTCTAAATTTATGTTGGGGTAAACTGGACCCTCTGCCTGCATTCATCCACTCATTCAGCGTTGCTTATGCGCATAACAAAATGTGGCCCAGACACAAGATATAATAAATAAAAAGTTGCATTCATGTTGGGCAAAATATTACTTTAGGCCAGATATTTTACATCTGTATCCAGCCATCTCCCCCAGCCCAACTAAAAGAACATTTTATTTCAGTAGCACTTTAAAGGCCATGTAAGAAATACCTAGTTTACATTCAGGGGTTCGACAGGACAGATGAACAGTCTTATAATATTCTGAAAAGTAAAACTTTGCTCATTCATGTATGTAATCATTTGGGAAGTCCTACATCTTACTTGCTCAAAAACTCCCTGTATATCCCTGATCTCTCCATAACCCCTTAAAAACAAAGACTCATGCATTCATGCACTGTGTATGTGTGACAACAGATTGTCTAAAAAGGCATTAGGTTTGCACAATATAGAATTATTGTGAAGGATCTGAAGACAATATGTAAGGGAATGGGACTTATTTCAGAGTCAAGCTGCATATTTGGGTTTAGGTATGGAGATTAGCAATCAGAATTGGACTGGTTTATAAGAAACTAGGCATTTCTTTGCAAACAGTATTTATTATTATTATTATTATTATTATTATTAAATTTATTTTTTAATCATCCCACCATTTAGCTAAAATTCAGAGGCAAGGGAAAAACCTAAACATAAATAAATAAATAAATAAATAACAATGTGATCAGTACACCCGAATCATGCTCAATGTGACAAAGGAGATGAGCAAACAAGGACAAAAAAAAAAAACCCATCTTCATTTCAATCATTAAAAATACAATGAAATATAAATGTCACCCACCAAACACGAAGTTGTCTGGTCTGAAAACTTGGCCAAAAGGACCAGATCTTACAGAGTCCATGGTCCCTGGCTCCAAGTCCACCAGTACAGCCCGGGGAACATACTTTCCACCTGTTTCACCACAGGACACACTTTCAGCATTTAGGGTGAGCAATTAAACCGTAATCTTATTTGGACAGAAGGTGAAGCTATGAATAACCGGGTTTACCAGTGGCTTCGTTGTAATACACGTTAATCCTCTCCAGCTGCAGGTCGCTGTCCCCGTAGTAGGTTCCGGTCGGGTCGATTCCATGTTCATCACTGATCACCTCCCAAAACTACAACAGCATCACATTACAAAACCAGTCCATTATTATAGTCAACGGCAGCAATTTCAAATAAAAACAAACAAACAAAAAAGAAGCTATTCTCGACCTAAACCCTGAAATAAATCAGCCACGTCGTAGTTAATGTTCAGTTAAACAAGAGAAAAGTAGCTTAAATAGTTAACCCGATAATATTGTCTAATGTCTAATGTTCTTGTTGCTAAGTAACCCAGACCAACGACCACTTTTTTCCTCTGAAGTTAACCAACTAATAAAACTAAACGGTAAGAATTGTAATAATATTCATGTTTTAAACTTACTTTTGCACCAATTTGATTCCCACACTGACCAGCTTGCATGTGAACGATTTCCCTCATTTTGTTTTGAGAAGCGTTTACTAAACACAAACCGTGACCTCAAACACACTCGTCTCCAAAAAACATTGACCACCAAAAAATGCGTTCCGTCTCTATAGTAACGGGAATTCTGAATTCTGTTTTTGTGGATCAGATCAGACTCAACCCAGATCACCAATAAGAGCCGACTCTTTCGACTCCAAATGGCTCAGTGACATTTTTTCGATTTTTTGTGAAGGTTCCTCTCTGTCCAATTATGACTGAAATTGTTTAATGAAATCTAACTCCACCCTCCAATTAACAAAAAACTAACAAAACTTTGCATTATATTCTGTACAATGCGTTTGAATAACTGTTTCAGCAAGGGACCACACATGTAGATCCATTAAAACAGTAAGCATCCCTGCACTGTTGTTGTGTTCTGTTTTATCTGTGCCTCAGTATGAAGATTTATTTCCATTTATCCTGCTACGTGCATTAACTTCCCTCAGACACATTGAGTCAAACACACCATTCGTGCAAACAGCTCAAATGATGAAGACATGTTCATGGAGGTATTTAAGCAGTTTAATTGCCTATATCCAGTAAATAAATTTAACATGAACACAGAACCTACTTTTCTTTTCATGAAATCACACACCACTTTTCTATTCGTATATAGGGGTTTGAGTAAAGTTCAGCCTATCCACAAGGGTTGTGAGGAAGTACACTAGGTTAGGGTTAGGCAATACATGGGCATCACTTTGCTTGAAAAGGTGGAGATAAAGACGTGGTGTAGAAAGTAGTCATACAGATATCAGCAGGAATGACCTGCTTGAGCTGAGTGAATGAAAATCAGTAAATAAAACATTTTATTAGTGGTTAATTAACACACCCTAATGCATCCTATGAAAGATTAATCAGATTCATAGACAACATAAACGCAATACTACAACATGCATCTGCACAAAATTACATGAACACACAACTATCTGTGATAGCCAGAGTCAGGAGCTGGTAAGGAACACTTACTAGCACAGTAATCTTAATAAGTATTGAAATAGATATGTTAAATAGATATGAAAGTTAATAGATATGATAAATTTCCATTCAAATATTCCTGCCTATCTTGCCTCTGTGCATAATATCATACTTTCTGTATCTCCGTGTGCATGTTTATTTTAAATTGATGCACAATGCCTAGGGAATTGGTTATCCAGTTCTTCTGAAGACATCTGTGGAAGAAATAGTCTTAACATGAGCTTCATTTCTTAATTGAATGTGAACTTGCTCATAGATATAATCTACATAGGTGACGTGCTTTTATTTTCCTTACTCCTGTACTGTCTGACCTTTAAAGATTTAATATGTTTGACTGTCTTAGAGTGCCTAGAGTGCCGGTGAAAATCCATGTTCCTACATTCATATGTTATGTTAGATGCCAGACTCTCCTATGTTGAAGGTACTTCATAATAAATGAATAATAATAAAAAAAAGCGAAATATGAAAATGAATCAAGACAAGATCCAAATAAACAATAAAGTTCCAATGAACAGTAAAGCTACATGTTCTCTTCCTCTAACTTGTTCAGTACTTATAATACAGATTAAATACTTGTGAGCAGATGATGTAAACTATGGATCTGGTCCAATGTTATTTTGGAACAAAGAGCAAGCTGAATTTTCTCAACATAAATATTGTGTGTAGTTTGTTATCAGATTGTGTAGATGTACATCACACATCTGATGAACGAGATTTCCTCTCCAGTGCTGTAATGATGGCTGGAAACTAGGACTTAATGGCATATACTGTAGAAAGGTCATTTAGAACATAGAGAAATCTCATTAGGAATTAAATCACCTTTCACATTGCCTTTTATTCTGATTACAACCAGACAGTTACATTGTTTCTGAGTTTAGTCTTTGTTTAGACTTTTTTGATGCTGAAGAAGCAAAAATCTAAGGAACCCTTAACCTTCAGACTAATGATTTGCTATGTCTGAACACAATGCTTGAAAAGAAACATGTATAACGAACTTGAAATGGTAGAAAGGGGGTCTATGAATTAGTTAATGGGTATCTCTTTCTCTTTATATCACTATTAAAGTAGTGCTTAAACAGATACATAGCAGTCAAATTGTTACGCCACGGCGAACTCGTGGCTGCAGTTCACAACATGTAGTGCCGCCCAGGGACATGGCGGAAGAGGACTGTTGTTATATATGTTTACCTGATTGTCGATATCCGCTTGTCCTTAGACTACACTTTTGCCTACGCCCCTTATAACCTAATTACCTGATTTATCCTGACTCTGATCTTGTTCCGTGTTCCATCTGTTGTCCGTCCCACGTTATCTCAATCACCAGTCCGTGTTTGTCTCCGCCAACTTGTCGTAACACAAATATACATATAGACAGTTTTATTTTGTACACGCATGCCAACTATCATCATTCCCTGTTAACGAAATCTGTCACCACCTAATTAAACAGTTTAAGTCACTAACCAACGTAAGTATACAAACTGAAGCTATAAGAAAAGAACAAAAACAATGAACCTTTCTTAAAGGAATTCCTAATTCCTCTGACCAAGTATATGGCTGTGCAATCTGTCTATTCAATAAATGCCAGTCCTTCAGGCTGAAATCCCAGTGCTGGGATTTGAACTGCAGAACGTCCAATCAGTAGTCCAATGTCTTAACCACATGATATATTCTCTAAGGTCCCAGCCCTTGAGCAAGGCTCTCATCTGTTCAGTTGTATAAATGAGATAAATGTAAGTAGCTCTCGATAAGGGCATAAAAGTAAATGATAAACACTGTACACTATGTAAAAAACTACACCCTTTAAAACACTGTACATCATGTGAAACACTGTACACCCTGTTAATAATAATAAAAAAAGATTTTTGTATAACGCCTTTCTCAGACCCAAGATTGCTTTACACAGTATATACACACACACATATACACGTTTATATCCATAAGCACATACCATACATGCGAGTAAACGTATATACTCACAAAAATATATATATAAATATATATATAAAAATATATATAAAAGTATCTCACAAAAGTGAGTACACCCCTCACATTTTTATAAATATTTGATTATATCCTTTCATGTGACAACACTGAAGAAATGACACTTTGCTACAATGTAAAGTAGTGAGTGTACAGCTTGTGTAACAGTGTAAATTTACTGTCCCCTCAAAATAACTCAACACACAGTCATTAATGTCTAAACCGCTGGCAACAAAAGTGAGGCCCAAAGTGTCAACATTTTGTGTGGCCACCATTATTTTCCAGCGCTACTTTAACCCTCTTGGGCATGTCCAGAAAGTAATTCAATAAAAAAAAAGATTTGAAATTTCAATTATGAACTCAGCACTGAGCTGTTAAATTAATATGTTAACCTTTACAAACCAATGGCAAGATAAATGTAACAAAAAGCACCCTGTTAAACACTGTACACCATGAGAAACACTACATCATATGAAACACTGTATATCTTGATGAATATTGTGCATCATGTTCAAGAAAGAACATGAAGCACGCCCACAGCTTATCATTTGACAGTGATGGAGTCCAGGCTTGTGGGGCTTGTGTTCCCCCTCTCCACTCCTCCCCCCTCCTCTCCCCTCCTCTCTCATCCCCACTCTTCGCCACTCTTCGCCACTTCTCCCCTCTCCTCTCTTCCTCTCCTCCCCTCCGCTCTCCTCTCTCCCCTCCAGTCTCCTTTCATCCACACTCCTCCCCTTCCCTCTTTACTCCTCCATCCCCTCTCCCACCCTCCCCTCTCCTCAGTCTCCTCTTTACTCCTCCAGTCCCCTCTCCTCCCCTCTCCACCCCTCTTCACCAGTCACCTCTCCCACCCTCCCCTCTCCTCAGTCTCCTCTTTACTCCACCAGTCTCCTCTCCTCCCCTCTTTACTCCTCCATTCTCCTCTCCTTCCCTCCTCTCCCCTCCGCCCTTTTCTCCTCCAATCACCTCTCCCACCCTCCCCTCTCCTCAATCTTCTCTTTAGTCCTCCAGTCTCCTCTCATCCAGTCTCCTCTTTACTCCTCCAGTCACCTCTCCTCTTTACTCCTCCAGTCTCCTCTCCTCAGTCTCCTCTTTACTCCTCCAGCCTCCTCTCCTTCCCTCCTCTCTTTTCTCCTCCAATCACCTGGTGAATGGTAAATGTGCACTTATATAGCGCTTTTATCCAAAGCGCTTTACACTGTGTCTCATTCACCCATTCACACACACACTCACACACCAATGGTAGCAGAGCTGCCATGCAAGGTGCTAGCTTGCCATCGGGAGCAACTTGGGGTTCAGTGTCTTGCCCAAGGACACTTCGGCATGTGGAATCACCCGGGCTGGGAATCGAACCGCCAACCCTAAGATTAGTGGACAACCCGCTCTACCACCTGCGCCCCACCTCTCCCACCCTCCCCTCTCCTCAGTCTTCTCTTTAGTCCTCCAGTCTCCTCTTTACTCCTCCAGTCACCTCTCCTCTCCTCCCCTCTCCTCTACCCGTCCATCTCCTCTCCTCCCCTCCCCCTTTCTTGTCCCAGTGCCCAAAAATGTGAAACGCAATCCGAGCAGCGAGTGGCTATTTTAAACTGGGGGGAAAAAAAGAAAAGAAGCTCCGTTTAGCCGGAGAGGAATATGGAAGCAGGGGCAGGCGGACTCTCGGCTGGAATTAAAATAAAATGACGGAACTTCGCTCGTCGCTCCGCGTTTATTCAGCGTTTACGTTTTGCGTGTTTTTGTTGCTTGCGTGTTTCCCATGTCTCTCCCGGTAGTCCTGCCTGGATCGTGCTGTCGTTTAACCGGGGCTTCCCTCGCCCCTCAGTTCGCCGATCCGTCTCGACGGAGCCGCTGTATGGCCACAGTTCCGTGGCGGATGCGAGGATCGGAGTCGCGGCTGGTGCAGCCTCTGCTGCCCGCGCGCCCGCTGCTCTCTCTCGGGCTGCTGCAGCTGGTGCTCGGCTGCTCCATGGTGGCGCTCTCGTTCGGGGCTCTCTCCCTCAGCAACTCGCCTCCTGTCCGCAATTCCTGTCCGTTTTGGGCCGGATCCTCAGTGAGTGTTCCCTAGGCCTGTGTCTTTCTCAGTATTCAGTGCTACTTTTTAATTCCACACACAACAGTGGCGTTTAAATGTCCGTGTTCATGTGGAGTAGTGGTGTGAGGTCAGGTGGGCCAGTAATGCTCCAGACTGCTCTAAACCAGGTCGGTCATGTGGGTTTAGACTAGACTTCCTGAAAATGGATCTTAACAATGTGAAATACATGTAATAGTCGGTCTCATGTGGTGAATCTCATGTGGTGAATCTGGTTTTGTGTTTCCTGGGGCTTTATTGGAGAAGGGCCCCAAACACTGCAGGCACATATAGAGGGGTGGTTAAAACAACAACAACAACAACAACAACAACAACAACAACAACAACAGAAGGCTTCCACCATTCTGTCACATCAAAAACCTCCACTGAACACCAGAAGACTTGCACTGCACACATATGCCTATTTGGACACCAATAAACAAAGGAAAACTAACATAATGTCTTCTCAAGATGCTGAAGGTGACTGATGTGGGAACACTGGCCAAGTGATCAAGAACAAGGCAGTGGTTATAATCCTGTCAGGGCAGGAATGTCCTCACAATATGAACTTAAAAGTGATTTAGTGATCCACTTTGTTTAGGTATCTCGTACTTACTTGAATTCTTTCTGCTTTACTGGATAATAATTGAGAAATGCCATTCTGGCAGATACACACTTGAGTGCAAATTAGAAACAGGAAGTGGCAGTCAGAGCAATAATAATAATAGTAATAATAAAAAACCTTTAGATGGGAACTGAGCCTAGTATGTACAGAGATAGCTGAATCAGCATGTACAACAGCTCTTCCTAGCACTAGTCTACTGAGGCACAGATTTAAGACAGTATAAATGAACATGAGACATGGTGTAGTTCATGTGTTTGTGCGCTGGATACAGCTGAACGAGATGATTTTGTTCTCCACAGGTTATCTTGTCGGGGATCATCGGCCTCACCACATGGAAGCGGCCTATGCTCCTGTTGGTAGGTTGCTAGAGATCCTACTTTCTTTATGTCCTTGTCTCTCAGGTGAAATTACACCGGTCTGTCACATTCTGTGTTTCAGATCATGTTAACGTTCTGTGATAAAGTGTGAAGTAGAGCACGGGTTATGTGCTCTTGCAGGTTACGTGTTCTGTTTAGATAACATATCTGCTTTCAAACACTGCTAACGAAAGATAACATCAGTTAAACCAGTTGACGGATATTGCTCTGGTATCAGATTGGGTACTTGTGTAATATTCAAGGTTATTTTTAAGTGTAACTCCCTGTGTTCACACTGGGAAATATGAATAAAATATAAAATACTAAAATGATGAAACACATTTTCTGAACAAATGATTATGGTTATGCATTGAACACTACTCCGTTCCATCCTACACAACAGGAACTGATAACAGACAAAACCCAATTTGCTATCAGTGATGCCTCGTTCTGTTGCCTGTAATTGTAATTGAGTTGTATATTAAAACGAAAAAGACCAGTACTGGTTAAGTTAGCTATCTAACACCGGCCTGGCACTGTTGTTCTGCGCATATCATGAATTTTCAATGTCATTTCTCTTGGGTACATTTTAATTGAACAAACCCCCAATATAGGAACGTCTTGTTCTTTAATCTTTTAGATTAGTATTTTCTATATACTTTTAAGTATATTGATTTGAAACACAGACTGTCTCTATTTCACCGATTTAGTTTGTAACCTTTAAGAATGTCCTCATAGTAAGGTATCAGTGACAGAAAATCCTCTTTTAACCTCATTCACATGATTGATGCCAGCAAGCCTTCAATTTAGACATTAATCTTTCCACAAGCTGTCTAATTTGCCTCTTCATGTCTCTTTGTGTGGGATCAAAGTCTGTTTCAGACTGTGTTTGTGTATGTAGGTGTGCTGGTATTTTTTTTTTTTTGCCAGCGGGGAACTTTGTAGGTAATCCAAGTTAATGGCAGGTTTTAAACATAATGGATTTTTTTTTTTCCGTTCATGAATAACATGACTGTTGATAAAGTTGAGAAAACTGGTTTTTCTTGCAAGTTTCATTGTCAGTGTTTTGGGAATCTTTTGAGCTGGAGCTCCTCAATTGAGCCCTACAGTTAAGGCTTTTATAATGTTATTTACAACAGTTAGAATACTTGCCATAATCGTCCGAGTGAATCTGCTCCATGTAATAATACGATAGTATTTCTTTACATTTTTAGGCTCCTTCCTTTTCATATAGGGTCTACAGGGCCCATATATTGATACACCACCTTTATTCTATGTAATCTTTTTTTATATTTATATATTTATTTATATATATATATATATATATATATATATATATATATATATATATATATATATATATATATATATATATATAATATAATATAATATAATGCTGAGTGTAGGATATGCTTTGTCGATATGTATTATGGTTATAATAGGATGGATAACAGCGTCCAGAAGTCCCCACCAAAACATTTTATTTCCTTACATAGGAAATGAGAACCAAGGTCAGGAGAGCCAGAAGTTACTATTGTACTGCAAGTAAATTTTAAGTATTGAAATACAAAAATATGGACTAAGGCTAGTAACTTTGAAGGAATTAGGAGACCATCATTTGACAAGGGAACTACATAAAATAGAAAACCATGTACCAAGACTTGCATACATAAGTACCTACTAAATAAAAGAAACTGAAAGGGAAACCATTTCAATGCCAATTCTTTCAGTTCTTGGTATTCCGTGTGCACAGATATCCAAAAATCAGCCAGTGGCATCTCTGTGAACCTCTATGTACAATCATTCAAAATAAAAGTTTTCCTGTGATCCCCCTGCCACAGCTTTAAGACCCACCCGGGGGACGTGACCCCCAGATTAAGATCTGCTGTGGTAGATTAATATATGCCTAAACCAGGTTGTTTTTATTCACTCAAAGCAGTAAGACATGACAAAAATGAACACGATGTTAGGAGGTTACATGCTTTGCCATACGAATTAAATAAACTATATCACTTTTGATTACATTGCTCATATAATTAAAAATGTAGCTTTAAACAATGTATTCTTGTATAAAATATTTGGTTATACCATAGTGAGGAAATTTGTCACGACCTGATTCGGACACAAGTGTAGGTAAACAGCAGCTTTGTTGTAGACAGTGGCAGATCATTCCAAACTGTTAAGCAAGAGCATAGTAAACAAACAGGCAGAGGTTAGGGGATGAGCAAACAGCGTAAACTAGGCAAGACTAACACAAAACGAGAACACCAAACAAGATCTGTAACCGGGTAGACTATAACAGTATAAAGGCTCTGTAACGACTGGAGAGATTCACAGCGTGTACTGTATATTTTACAAGGTGCGTGTGGGTAGGAAGTCCTTGTATACAGTGAGGTTATTAGTAAGATGATGAACTTGAACATGATGGTCTCTATTGTTGCTGGATGTTATAGTCCAAAGCAGTCATGTTTGTAGGCCGCGTTATACTCTGGGTAGTGTAGTTGGATGCCAACAAGACAAGGTTAAGTTAGTCCTTTTTAATATTTTGTTTTTCATATCACTCAGAGGGCTTGCTGGATTGGTTCCCTGTATATTGTACTCCTAAACGATGCAGAAAATACTTGATAAATGCATTTTAAAACCAGTATGTTGTAGCAGTCCAACAGATCATAGGATTTGTTTAGACAGGTAGCCTAAATCTGATATTTTTCCATGTTGGATATAAGCAGGAAGAATTTTTCTGTCTGAAGACAAAGTAAATGTCACATGAAATTCTCACCTAGGTTTCAAATCGGATAAAATTTTTTTTGACAAGTCAGGTCAGATTTCCTGTGCTTTGTCATTATTCAGTGTGTGGCCTGTCTTGACCTCAGAAACTTGCAATAGCAGCAACTATCTGCAGTGTTGCTATAACAACCGATCGGGATAAACAAATGTAATTACGGTCCGATCCAATGACTTAGATTTGAACATTTGTCATGTAGATTTGCCCTAATGTGTAAACAATGCCATAGTATCATTGGTATTGGTTATTGATATCGCTCTAACCCCCCCTCTCTCTGTCTGTCTCTGTGTGTGTGTGTGTGTGTTAGGTGAATCTGTTCGTGTTGCTGTCCATGGTGTGTATCCTGCTGAACCTGGCAGGCTTTATCCTCTGCTGTCAGGGAGCTCAGCTGGTGTCCAGCACCATCCATTGTCAGCTGGTGAGAGCTGAGACCTTTAGTGATGCTCTAATGCGCAACAAATCGTAATCATAGCCACTAAGCTATACTTTATTCTGGACAAAAAATTGACTGTTATTGTATTTTTAAAAATACAGTTAAATAAGTTAAAAGTTAAATGTATTGACCTTAGTGAGTGATAAAAAAATATGTAAATTTGAGTAAGACATTTCTTCCTGTTCACGCTTTGAGATGCAAATGGGTCAAAGCAAATGGAGTAGAATAACTAAACCATAACAGAGTCCAAGCCCCAATATAGAGGGTGAATTTCTATCTGCTTCTTCCTGAAACTGAGCTTTTATATCTTTGACCTACTCCAGCCTCCACCCACCCCCACCCCACACACACACACACACACACACACACACACACACACACTTCTGCTCTCTCTTTCTCTCGAGTAAAGAAGACTCCTGGCCTTGCCATCTGCTTCTGAATCAGGTGCACTGTGCACACGTGTTTGGTTTTTGGACATTTTCATTGCCTGAGGTCTGAATCTTAACTGGGTTGCTGTGTCCTTCTCAATGAGACTCTATTGTCCTGGTACAGTAGCTCTGTTTCACTCTCTTCCTTACATGCAATCTGTACCAGAGGAATATCTTACAGATCAGCTTTAGTCAAAGGCTCTCTCTTTATCTACAGCACATATCTACTGTATGTACAATATTTCTCAGTATATATTTAATAATATTCAAACAATACATAATTTAACGCAATACTTTCTACATTTATAAGATCCAGTATGTATTGACAATAGTATATTAACATTTGATTTAAGTGTAAAGACAGAGGCCCTTGTAAAACAGGACTTTATACTGTCTAAATACTGCACATACAGACCCGTGACAAATTACAAGAAAAAGACATCATCATAAAGTATGTTAGTAAATTGGCACCAGACCACACGGCACCAGACCAGCTTCATTGCACCTTGGCACAGATTCTACAAGCCTCTGGAAATGTACTGGAGAGATGAAAACCATTCTTCCACAAAGATCTTCCCTCAGTACATGCTTTGATGATGATGATGAGAGCACTGTCTAACGTCAGTCCAATCTCTCCTAGTTGTTCAATTGGGTTAAGATCAGGTGACAGATAGCAGACCACCAATGAATCAGTGTTAATGCAGAATTAATGTTGAAATTTGAAATTTAACATAGACTTTTCATCAGGTTTGCACCCTGAAATAATGTTATTTAAATGATGGAAAAATAGATTGTGATGGACATCCATCCATCCATCCATCCATCCATCCATCCATCCATCCATCCATCCATCCATCCATCCATCTTCTACCGCTTACTCCTTGTTCAGGATCATGGGGAACCTGGAGCCTATCCCAGGAAGCATCGGGCACAAGGCGGGGTACACCCTGGACAGGATGCCAGTCCATTATGATGGACTTAAAATCAATTATTTGTTCAACTAGAGGGAAGGGTCATGAGGTCACAAAAAGAACAGGATTCATCCTCTGAGGAGCTTTATTTTTTTTCTAGCGTTATTCCCGTGCTATGGCAGGGTCCGCTCCAGCGGATCATTGGTCTGCACATTTGATTTGGCACAGGTTTTTACGCCAGATGCCCTTCCTGATGGACCCCTCCCATTTAACTGGCCTGAGAATCGAACCCGGGCCGCAGCAGTGAGCGTGTAGGATTTGCGTTGTATTGAATGAGGGAATGGATAGATTGACATTAAATCTAAGCCCCAACAATGGGGGAAATGAAGCTGACCAAAAATCAACACTGATTCACTGTTTGTCTTTTCAACACTGAAAAGAAATGAATTATCAACATTGATTTAATATTATTTAGCATTGTATACTCAATCTTAACCTAAATGACGATTCTGATGGAATTTCAACATCAAATCAGTGTCCCCTTGCTGTCTGGGTACTGTATAAGTTACATCATTTTCATACTCATTAGATAATTTAGTATGATAAAGGTGATTGGTCAAAATGACTTCCAGTGGTACTAAAAGACCCCCACGACATAAGAGAGGCATTGGGTTTTCCTTTCATTTGTCCATAGTATAGAACTGTAAAATGATGTTCCTCTCATGCCTGTATGGGTTTCCACTGGGTTCTTTTGGTTTCCTCGCACTTTCCAAAAACATGCCCATAGATGAAATGGCTATGGAAAATGCCCCAGGTATGAATAAATGTGTGTGTATGCGTGGTGTCGTACTTCCCATCCCGGGTGAATTCCCACCTCACTCACAGTGTTCCAAAAATAGGCTCTATATCCATCATGACTTTGACCAGGGTACAATGTTTACTGAAGAGGAATGAATAATTGTTTGATATGATGACTTATTGTTTAATATAGAATAATTTCAATTATTACATTGAAGATGGAGGATATTTAATAGAAAACAGATGATGGATGACACACTAATGGTGTGTGTGAATGTGACATGTATTGCAGGATGGGAATAGTGATATCTGTAACTGCTGTGCTGAGAGCTCCAGCAAGTGTCAAGATGAGGACGTGATAAAGATTTATGCAGGACACTCATGCGCGTCAATGAGAGTGCTGCTGAAGGTTCGGGCTCTATCATTAGTAACGCTACATTACCGCTTTGTTCCTCATACAGTGGGACAGTGCAGTACTGACATTTCCTGTATATATTTTTATTCCAGAAAGTCCTGTTTGCACTGTGCGCATTGAATGCGCTGACCACAGTAGTGTGTCTGATTGCAGCGGCACTCAGGTACCTGCAGATCTTCTCCACCAGGCGGCCCTGCATGGTAAGAGTCCATACAGATAAAGTAATTATTATTATTATTTTTTTACATTTTACGCATCAATTGTCCACGTGCCGCATCTGTGAAAATGTTTCCATCCCTGGCAGGAAGAGCCACGAAATGTTGCAGAGGAAGAAGAGCAGCCACACATTCCTGATCCTGAAGACTTTGTTCCACCCGCACCACCTCCTTCCTACTTTTCAACCTTCTACTCCTACACACCACGGCTGGCTCGCAGGTAACAGAGCAGCAGGATCTCACTCCCTAATCAGCTTGACTGCTTTTAGATCCAGTTGATGTCGAAGTCCTGAAGTCATGATAAGGTTCATATCCAGATTTGGGCTACTAAAAATGGAAAACGGTACATTACTGATTGTAAGGAGCAGAAAAATGTTATATTTATTGCATGTTAAATATAAAACACGATGCATGTCACAGACCCTGATAAAGACGATATGTGCTCATTTAAATAATGCAATGATCTGCAAAACAAAGATCACGATGATACTGAATGAGATCCGTGGAAATGCGAGGCAGACATAGAAAATCTGTCACTGTGACTGAATTCTGGCAAACACTCAAAGACAAACAAACCAAAAAATCAGGTTTGTATCTGCCTGGAACGTACTCAGATTTAGGAAACCATAAACATATTTAACAAAAATAGCATGCAATGTGACTCAGAGGCTAGTACGTCTGACTCACAAACTTCACGCACTCAGGACGGAGGCGGGGATTTGAACCCCAAACCCTGAAGTTCTCATAATGGTTCAGGGATTTCCTCTGGGTATCCTCCGCCCTGAGTCCCCTGGGATAGGCTCCAGGCTCCCATACGACCCTGTGTAGGATCAGTGGTATGGAAAATGGATCGATGGATAAAGTTAGAATCTTCCTGCAAAAATCAGTTTGGGTAAGAAGCCAGCTTTACAAATGCTGTGGTAAAAACAGTCTGCCTAAAGATTTTATTTCTTCCCAGGCCGCTACACATGTTCTGCAGTCTTTGTAGGGCTAGAGGTAAAGTCAAGTCATTATTATTTTATCCAGACACATTCCTCAGAGGATGTAAAGGTACAGAATGCAACAATCAAAGTCCATACAACCTTGAGACCTAAGTGCTAAACAATGCAGGCAGATGGACTCAAAACACAACCCAAAGGAGCAAACAAACAAAAACAAACAACCAAAGAAACAGAACATGAGACACGATGAGAAGGTGTGTGTGATCAGAAGGCAAGGGAAAAAGCAATTGAAGCAGGATTGAATCTAAACAGCAATTTCATTTATATATATGATGAAGTACAACGGCGTGCAAAGGTTTGCACCCTGTTTCTGGGGGGAAAAAGAAAGCAAGTGCCTCTATTTCACAATTTATTGACCTAAAAAAAGGCTACTAATATCTTATCAAGCAATATTTGGTCAGTTTTGGACATAATGATGGAACTGTGAAAAGATCTTTGAAACCTGATACAAGAAACCTGAATTTTCTTGCTATAAATGAAAAGTCTTTGTCCCGAGGGTACGCAAACATTTGCACGTTACTGTACACATGAAACTGTTGCATAACTGTTAAATGTATTTAGGCAGATCAATAGAATAGACCCGCTGCACTTGTCTTCCTCCTCTCATACCTGATCCCACACTCTCGCTCTCGCTCTCTCTGTGGGAGGCTTCTCCAACAAAATAACTAAGAAAAACCTTCTAAAACGTTCCAAGCTGTGGAACAGATCGAGAGAGTCTAGTAAATGCTGCAATGCGTGAGATGGTCCAGTTTCACAAGGCAGATGTGCTGGTCAATGAACACCAGGAATTGCTTTGTGAGGTGTATAGAAACCACATTTTGTCTGTTCCTCCAGGATGTTTGGTGACGGTGTGATCCCGCTGCCTCACATATACGGGGCGAGGATTAAAGGTGTGGAGGTTTTCTGTCCCCTCGACCCTCCTCCGCCCTATGAAGCCGTAGCAGCAAGGCAGGCTGAGCCGTCCCAGGTAAAAGTGGCTTGAAATGAAGGGATTACTTTGCTTTTCTGATTATTTCAAGCTGACCTCTCGTGGGTTTGAGCACTTCCCAAACAGAAGGTGCAGCAGTTGTGTTGGCAGGAGAAGTCAAGCCCGCTAACTGACCCTCTACATGTATATTTAGGTGCAGGACCCTGAGGTTCAAGTGACAGATCTGACGGAGGGGGTGTCGCACTGCTCCGAGATAGACACGGCCAGGGACGGTAAGCAACACCAAAAGTGAATCTTTGAAATTTTGACATGAATTTGAGAGTATTTGGTACGTCCCCTTTTAGCTTTGATGTCAGCGTGCACTCGAGCTGGCCTGGAATCCACCACCAGCTTGCAGAAAATCTTATGATCCATTTTGGAGTGTAGAAGTGTAATCTCAATAGAAGAGATTAGACGTAAGGAAAATCTGACCTTTTGTACAAAGCAGTTAACATGGTCAATATCACAAATTTGCTTACATTGAAATAGGGGCCTAGAAATAGTGCAGATTATTAAATATTGAACATTTACTTTCTTTGTTATAAAAAAAGATATAAACCAAATTTATACAAAAATAAATAAATAAAATCTCCCAGATTTTCAGGGTGGGCCAAGATTTTTGTGGACCCTACTATATTATATATACATACATATTTACAGTACCCTCAACTAATATTGGCACCCTTAGTAAATATGTGCAAAGAAAGCTGTCGTCTTTATTGTTTGATCTTTTGTTAAAAAAATTCACAAAATTCCTTTTTGTAATTTGGATATAAAAATAATTGCAAGCACAACACATGTTTATATGAAAAAATCCCCGTTAAATATAGGTGTGCAACAATTATTGGCACCCCTATGAATTCTAATGAGAAAATATATATTTGAAGTATATTCCCATTGATATTTTACTTTATTTTAGTACACCTGGGTGACTAGAAGGAGGAAATTATTCAAGCATGACTTCCTGTTTCATATAAAACTGAGGTAACACATAGGTCAAATTCCCTTAGTCATTCATAACAATGGGTAAGACCAAGGAATTTAGCTGTGATGTGCAGTGAAAGGTTGTTGAGCTTCACAAAATGGGAAGTGGCTATAAGAAAATAGCACAAACATTGAAAATGCCCATTTCTACCATCAGGGCAATACTTAAGAAGTTCCAGTCAACTGGAAATGTTATGAATCAACCTGGGAACATCTGGCACCAATAACCATGCCCTGGTTAAAGTCAGAGATCACACTTTTTCCCCCATTCTGATGTTTGATGCGAACATTAACTGAAACCCTTGACCTGTATCTGCATGACGTTATCCACTGTGCTGCTGCCACATGATTGGCTGATGGGATAACTGCATAAATGAGCAGGTGTACTGGTGTTTCTGTTAAAGTGGATTTAAAAATAAAAAAATAATAATGAATGGTTGGATCTGAGCCTGATGAGTAACATGCTGCTTGAGTACTTGCTCACTCTTACTCAAGTCTAATTTTGAGGATTTGGGGGGGGTGTAACACTATCATGTTCATGCAATAGTGCTCTTGGGCAGAGATCGCTTATTATAACAGCATGGCTCCTCTGCTCTCTAAATAAGCCAGTGCTATAAGCGCACAGTCATGTCACAGATTCTTTGTCACCAGTATCAGCTTCCCATCTCCATGCTCTGGTTTTATGTGGACAGTGCTGCAGACCAGTAAACAAACGACCTGCTAAATCCCTCAGGAATGAACATGAAACTACATTTGAACACAGTCAGTATAGCTCTCGAAGCTTTTTATATGGTTAGTTTTGACTACGCAGCAATGACCTATTTATAATCAGCGATCACTGTAAAGTTTCAGATGGGATTATGATTTGTCTGAAAGTTTACTTCGTGTGTAAAGCATGGTGTTATTATTAACCCCTTAAACTCCCAGAATACAAAAGCAGGCCCAGACTTAAATTCTTCAATCTCAAAAAGGCACACCTTTCCTGTTAGATTCACTGTAGTTCTTAAATAATTCATATTCATTACGGAATAATAAGCCAGGTAAAGATTTCTCCAACGTAATATCACTTTCTCGTATTTCACTTTTAACGATGGACATGGTCACCAAGCAGCTTTATCGAAAACCAGATGTAGATTTAGATCCCCAATGATAAAGTGAGAGAAGACAGTGGCATTATAAATCGTTACTCTTCTACAACTGTATTCTGTGAAGTCTACCAGTACTAAGGATGTGGAACTGATTACAGCAGCAGCTCTTGGGTAAAAGTCTACAGCATCCGTGTGGGATTATCCACTGAAGCAAAAATGAGATTTGGGCATAAACTGTTTTTGGAAAGTGCAAATGTTTAGGATATCCATGTGGGACCATCCACATGTGCAGAAAACGCCAAGCAGAAGTAGAGCCTCAGGGGGAATCAGGCAGGTCCAGATGGTGAGAGGAGCCATAGCAGTAGAAGTGTGTTAGGATTACATCAGGCAGCATGAATGTATTCCTGATTCTTTGACATTTGTACTTAAAAATAAAAATAAAAAAAACCCCAAAACATATTTCACCAAAATGACATGGACATTTTAAATAACTGTCTTATCTGAACTAAGCTTTCTGTAAAGATCATAGTCATCTTTAGACAGACTCACTGTTTTTACTAAATCCTTAACTTTACCCTTCTTTAACCATTCTTTGGTAGAATGGCTTGTGTGCTTAGGGTCACTGTCTTTCTGTATTCCCCACTTTCTCTTGAGATTCAGTTCAAGGACAGATGTCCTGACATTTTGCATTAGAATTCGCTGATATAATCCAGAATGAATTGTTCCATCAATGATGGCAAGTCGGCAGTAACACAGGACCAAACCGTGATACTACCACCACTATGTTTCACAGATGGGATAAGGATCTTATGCTGGAATACAGCAGCATTTCCCTTTCTCCAAACATAACCCTTCTCATTTAAACCAAAACTTCGGTTTTGGTCTCATACGACCACCAAACATTTTTCCAACAGCCTTCTGGCTTTTGTCTCATTTGTTTAATTGGGTTCTCTTTATCTACCTTTAGGGCTCGTGTGAAAATCTGATGATGTTTTAGCTGGAATTCATGGAGCTACATGGAACATTTTAAAGGGTTCACAAACTTTTGCGCACCACTTTGTTAAACACTCTGCTGTGAACGGATGTTATTTTGTTAATACAAAATGGTTAAATGGTGCTCCCTGTCACTCAGAAAGGTGTATGCAGACAGCCGTATCGAGTTCCTCACCGCCCTCACAGTCCAGCACAGGCTCGAGCAGCAGAAAGCCACGTAGACAGCGGCATCGCAGGTCCAACAGTGATCCTGTTCTCCTGGACCTGACTGCTAAAGGTACATGAACAACATTAGGGTGTGATGTATAGTTTCCACTTTCCATCATTCTTTCTGGAGGAAGTTGTGGACCAATCAGCTGGGACCTGAGTGCTTAGTAATGAGGCACATTTATGAACGAATAACCTGAAGGGCAACAGGTTCGTTAGAAAGCAGATTAAGACCTATTTTCATTCTGGTTTATCTTTAGTAGGTCTATCAGACCCTGACCCCTCTCTCTCTCTCTCTCTCTCACACACACACACACACACACACACACACTATATCCTGTGCCCCCTTCATATCTGTCAGCAACTTCATTAGAAGTATTTTAAATATAGAGCTGGCACTTTCGAAGGCTCTGTGCTGTCTGTGCACTCAAACTGCTGAGGTGTGGATCAATTTGCAGGGGTTTTGACCCTCATCACAGAGATGCCTATAAATTACAAAAGGGGGATAAAAAAGAACCCATAAAATGTCATTGCCATTGTTCGTCCTCTGCTTCATGACTTTGTAGAAGTAACTCCCGTATTTTTTAACCTGATCTGTATATACACATCAATAATTTAAAGGATTGGCGTGATATGGAAACGAAACATTTCACTGTTCTAACAAAAAGAACCGAAAACCAGTGGAGTCGACGCTGATTTATTATGAATATCAATACATACTCATTTAAAATATGTGGCCACGTGATTATGATTCATAGTAGCTGATCTTCTATTAACGTGTAGTAAAGTATTCCTTAAATCTTTTCCGACACTGTGGTCCATTCTTCATTTTTTTCTATTCCGCATTTTTCTTCCTTTCCCCAAGCAGTAATGAGCTGTGAGGCAGCCACGCAGACAGAAGTAGGTCCTGGGACAGCGGTGGGGTCGAGGCATGAGGCGGAGCATCCGGTTGTCACTCTGCGACGGGGGAGGGGCCACCGCCGGCCACGCCCCTCTTCCATGGTGGACTATCAGAGCTACAGGGACACCAAGCTACTAGTGGCACGTTTCCTGCAGCAGCAGTCGCCGTGTAGCCTGACGCCAGAGGTGCAAGAGCTGATCAACAGTATAAAGAGCGTGCTGCGCACTGATCAGGAACACATGGAGGAGGCTGTGCGCTGTGCTACCTTCATCCAGCAGGTCAAACACACCATATTACAACCTTCTAAATGTTATTACACCATCACAGCTCTAACACACGATTGTAAGATGGTTCTCAGAGCGGGGCCTGTGAAGCATAAGCAAGGGGTTCATTTTGTCACAGTCCAGCCTCACATGCATTGAATGGGTTTAATAAAAAACATTAAGTCAAAAAGAACTCAATAAAATCAACCCTCAACTTGAATTTGAATTAAAAAAAGTTCAGGAATAAAGTTCTATGGATCTAATAAATAGCTGTAATATTTATGTACACATTTAAATATGTTTGGGTCCATGTCTTTAACACTTAGTGGTCCCTTTGTGCAAAAAGCTTAACGTTTTATGATACAGTAGAGATGTATGAAAAACAGTATAAAAGTTGTTCGTATTGAGCAGATCCTGAGTATGGCTGTTTATTATGCAGGTGATGAGCGTGTCAGAGAGCGGGCAGGCGCGGGCATCGTGTTCCAGAGAGACGCAGCCAGCCTGCACGTCTGTCACACTGCCTCTGCGTAAGCGTCCGGGTCTCCTCCACCTGCGCAGCTGTGGAGACCTCAGCACCTTCACCTGGGCAGAGCTGCAGGTCAGTGGGCAGGGCAGGCCGAGCTCCAGAGCCCACTCCAGGACGGGTTTTCGGACTGGAACACGCCGGCTGGCACAGGAGCGACCCCACAGCCTGATCGGTGTCTCACGAGAAACCATTATCTAAAAGCTGAGAGGTTCTGTTCTCTGTGTGCTGGTGTGGAGGAAGTGACAAAAAGCTTCAAAAAAGCATATGTAGAATTTGTGCCTTTTTTTTTCTTTTTTTTTACAAGAAAGTGTGTATTTGTAGAGTTCTGCTCTCGATAAGTGTGAGATTTCTATGTTGCGTTCTGCACTGCACTAAACAGCACCAGTACCACTACTAGTGGATATTAAATTAGTAACGATGCACTGCTTCCCCTAAAACTTTGCTAAACAGACACCTTTATGATAAGCTGGGAAATAAAACTGATTATATTTGTTACTGTGGTAACAAAAAAGCTCTATAACTCGGTTATTATAATTACAAAACAAACAACTTGTTAAACAAGATGAAAACGAACTGCTGTAACGCCCCCTAGTGCTTTAATGACTTTTAGTTCAAAATATCATATTCATTAATGCAGCTTTCTGATAGAACTTTCAAATATGGTTTTATTTATATCTCCAGCGATGCTTGTCGTGCTCTAGAAAAAAAAATAACACTGCCAACGAGCGGCCTTGAAATCCAAAAGTTCCCCATAATGTGACGTGCAAGTTTCTAATCATTCTATTAAATTCGCCACCTGCCTTTCAGTCATGTTTATATATTTCTCTTCAGTTCCTGAATTCAAGCTGCATGTGTAAAGTATATTAAAACCAAATTAGCCTAACTGGAGGGATAAATATTAGGATAATCTACTGGATCACTCGATCAAGCCTTTAAGCGGATCGTTCTGTCGGTTACTTCAGATTTAAAACGTGTATCAGGAACGGCGAGGGCTGAATAAACTCTTTATAAAAACTCGTGTGAGGAAATGTGCAGCCGTGTTGTTGCTGGGTCTGTGGAAAGAAAGATGCTCCCCCTGCTCTTTACTGAAGGATTAAAGTTTCTAAAAATAAAACACCACAGGAAGTTTGTGTATATATTTTCTCATTAAGTCATTTATTGTCGTAAATACTGTTACAAACATTCCTGCTATGGCGTAGGAATGTGGCTCAATGATTCATCACAGAAAAAGCTTGCAAATAAATAAACATTGCCTTTGCTTTACAGAAAGTGTTTTTTTTTTAAATCCTATTTCTTTACCATATAGACAAACACAGATATAAGTTTAAATACATTCAGAGCAAGTGCATAAGAAACACTAGCCAAACCCACCATCTACTCTCTCACCTTAATCAGAACAACGCCACGAGGCAATGTGTTTCCTCTCGCAGTACAGACACGACTGTGTACTTCACATCTGTGTGTTCAGTCTGTTTTGGGGGAAGTTT
Source organism: Ameiurus melas (assembly GCA_012411365.1). Classification (NCBI taxonomy): domain Eukaryota; kingdom Metazoa; phylum Chordata; class Actinopteri; order Siluriformes; family Ictaluridae; genus Ameiurus; species Ameiurus melas. The sequence goes on along the minus strand of CM022773.1, from coordinate 12,309,571 downwards.
AGTCTCGACTGTGTTTCAACAATGACCATAAAGCAGCACATACAGTGATTTTCGAATTTGTTCTCCCATGTAAATCCATCCAAAGCCGACAACATCATCAAAGCTTGCATATATGTGGCCTTGTTTGTATACGCAGAACTGCAGGATGGACGTTTATATTTGAATATAACTGAATTCGGACTGATCGCTTCTGTAGTACGATCCGAATTCGCTAGGAACATTTCGCACTTTTTCTGTTCACCCTAGCTCGATTAAGTGTCGCACTTCAGCTTCATGCAGTCGAACCGACTGACGTAAACACGATGCCAATTTCCATGTGTTTGCTGCCAACTCGTCCCAGAAGCAGAAGAAATCCTCTCGGATATAGATACCTAAAGAGAGTAATACACGAGCCTCTTGCCTCTCTGCTTTGCGATTTATAAATGTACATACTGTATATACACAATCACTGGATGTGTATACTGAAATGTGTGTGTGTATATAAATATATATTTATATGCAGTTATGTAGCTGGTTTGGTTTTACAGTGGAGTAGTTTGTCGTCACACATCACACCCACTACTAGCATGAATGCATACCGAAGACATGATAGACCATGCTTAAGAAAAGTACCGTGACGCCGTCCTGCTTGTGCTTCCATGGAAATTACAGCAGTCGTAAGGCAAGGATGTTTACAGTTGAGACACAAAGCAGTGTGTGTGTGTGTGTGTGTGTGTGTGTGTACAAAAGCCACGTTTGGGTATATGACACGGACATACTGCAGCAATAATGTGGCCTGCGATTGTGAATGTAGACTTAAATCCATAGTACCATTAACATCACAATGCTTCATATTCCTGTTCAGGATATACACACCTATACCAGTGGTATTACAGATATACTGGTGTCAATCATTTTACAATATCATTTATAATCACAGTATCATTTGTACAGTATCGTCTGGGAGTTCGTAGAGATCAAGCCAGGGCTGTGAAATATACTAAAAGTGCACTAAAAGCAATTGAGGGTTCTAGGAAAACACCCAGCCTGGGGAGAACCCTTAGTCGATCACATTTATGAGGTCAGAACACTGAAGAGCTTGTGGCCAAGCACTAATGCAGGAAATGCTCGAATCGGTCAAACGGTGAAAAAATAAACTTGAATTCTTGAACTGGTCTCAGAACAGGCGATCGATGGGTTTTTAGTTTCAAGTCAAACTACATAAAAATCATTCTCTTAAAGACAGGCCAGTATATGACTTCTAACCCTTTATAAACAATATTTTTCAAGTATAAATAGTTGTTGTTTTTTTTTTTTTACCCCCCCCCCCAAACCAAACGAAAATACTTAGTACACATACAAACATAATTATCCTTGAATAGAAATGATCAATAAGAAATATTTGAAGAAAAAAGAAAAAGATGTTCTGTACACTAGAAAACATTGGAAATGATTCCGTCACCACAAAATATCACAAAGTTAGCTGAAGAGAAACAAAAAAACAAACAAAAAAACACTGGTCACCATCACTCTGATTCGTGTGTGTGTGTATGTGTATGTATATATATATATATATATATATATATATATATATATATATATATATATATATATATATATATATGTGTGTGTGTGTACACATACACACACACAACATATAGATATATATATATATATATATATATATATATATATATATATATATATATATATATACTACACACACACACACACACACACAATTCTTTTTAACCCCCCAATAAACTGACTAAATTCTAATTCTGACTAAGTCTTTATATCCCACCAATAAAGAAGTTCAGCTCAGGATCTACTCTATATCTTGATTTGATAAACTCGGAGCTGGGTATGTATGGCATCACTATTTTAAGGCAATGGACACCAACCCTGTTCGTGAAGACTTGAGCTCCAACCATAATCGTTCCCACCTGACTGGCTAATCATTGCCTTGAGAAGTTTTTGATCAGCTAAAAGAGGTGTGTTAGATTTTGTTTGGAGAACCCTGCAGGAAGAGGGTTAGTGACCACTGTTTTAAGGCATTAATAGTCCACACTGTGCATTATATCATTATATCCTGTACGTCATTTCGTCAGAGGTGGAAACACATCATTATCAAATTTATGATGTCGAATTGTACTCGTTTAAATAATGTGTGCATTTTATTTTACGTGTCCATGGATTGTTATTGATTTATTACGGGTGAAGGGCTCTCCGGATATAAAAGGTTCGAGAACCCCTTCTGTGTGTGACCACAGCGTGAACAGTTCTGTTTACTATAATTAGCCGTTACTCTGAGGAACGCACCTTCAGAGCCTGCAGTTCCTCATAAATGTTTAGTCCGCTCCTCCACACTAACAGCTGCTCGTTTAGAACTTGAAAGGAAGAGAATAAAGCTGGAATGTTTGATGGTTGCCAGGTTCAAATAAATCACATAGGGGTGGAAAAAAAAAGTTTCCATAAATTATATCAAACAACTGCATGGCCAAACAGTGCGAAACTTTAACAGAGTGTGATAGAGTGTAAATATATTTAGGAGACCGATGTCATGGAGATCTTTCATTCTGTGTCTGGGATAGTTAGTGTTTTCCACCTGGATGGGGAGACGTGCGCAGAAATAGAGATTTTACAGGCTGAAAACCTTGTGCTGACAGGAAGTGGACAGGCAGTAGGGAGAAAGTGAAACATCGTGGATAAATAGTGGTCATGGATTCACTCACGCAATCGTCAGTCCACAGGATAAAGATCAGGGTGAGGTGGGGTGAGGTCAGGAGGTTGAGGGTATCGCTGTGGCTTTTAGATGTAAACTGGCTGCTCCTGGGCTGTCAACAGGCGGTACATGGCAGCAGGCATAGTCTTCATGTGAATCTGTTTCGAGACAAAACACAACACGTTATACACCACTGTCACACAGGAATAGCACGGAATGTACAGGACACACAGAAAAGCAGCATGGTTCCAGTCCCAGTTGGAATGCTGAGAAACAGATTGCACACAACGCCACATGTTTACGCGGAACGTCTTACCTCGCCGACTGCATTGGACAGAATGTGTACAATCTTCTCGTGAGGAGTTGCCACCACGCTCTGGCCATTGATCTCAATGATGCGGTGACCGACGCGCACGCCACCTCGTTCAGCTATCCCCCCTCTCATGAGGCTGCAGATCTAATGTCCGGACAAGAGGACAGAACATATGAATATGCGAAGTGGAATGACTAATGTGCTAACAAAAGGTCTGCAGTAGTGAGACATTAAAGCAGGACTTCATACCACCATTTTCCAACCTAATCTAAACTGGATCTGTACATCATTAGAGTTCTGCTGCAGTCTACAAGTCACATCAACACATTTCTTGGAACAAAAAAATAAATAAAAATACAGCTCTGTCTCTGGCAGCATGTCCCCAACACTCCCGAGTCCTCTTATTATTAACACCTGTATCTTGTTCCATTTGTTCCACAGGTCTGTGTATTTACCCACAGTGTAGTGACTTGCAATTTTCCAGCTTTACAGGTTTACTCTTGTTTGTTATCTATCTTCCTGTTGTGTTGTTAGCTTCTTGCTTAGCCATTAACATCTCGTGTTGTTTGACCACATCTGTAGCTGGGGTGGAACTAGCATAGTCATTAGATTTAGCCATTATTAGTCTACTTCCTCTTTTGCGCTTTCTTGCCTCATTGAATTTTTGGGCTTTGTAATTGACTTGGCTTAGCGTAGCCTAGCATTTCATTTGTTACTAGGCCTCTTTTGCCCTTTTGGATATTTACTTGTATTTAGTATCCACCCCTATTTAGTAAACCCTAACCTTAACCCTGCCCTTAGTGTTGATCCTCGGTCTACGCTGGGTCATTACAGTTATTCGTTTATAAATGGAGGTCTATAGATCGAGAAAATACGATATACGATGAATGGATGTACAGATAAGTTTTTTCATAAATGGCATCCCTTTATTGCCTACTTTATGGAGTTACAGACACTACCCACTTAAAGGTTGGTGCCTGTTGTTGAATTTTATAATATCTCTATAACCAACGACAGTTAATGGGTAGCCATGATGAGCCGGAGGGGTGGGTTGTGGGTTCAATTTTGTTTTCCTTTGTATAAAAAGAAAAAAAAAATCTGTGAATATTTACTGCTGTTGCTCATTTTGTATTTTTGGGAAATGGTGGGGAGGACAGAACAGAAAAGGCGATTTAGATAGGCTTAGCAGTTCAACAGAAATGTTCATCAGAAATGTTTAATAAAAAAGAAACGTGTAAATGGAGGTCTACAGGCAGATATTGAAATCTGGCAACACGTGTTTCAATATGTAACTAGAGAAACTCCAAACTACAAATATCACAATTTAAAGCCTAGTTCACACTGCACTGACAGACGCCGACTTTTAAAAAAGTTAAAAGAACCGTCATGTTCACGCTGCCCCAACAGACACCAACACACTTTTTTACAGTCAGTCAGACTTGTTTAAAAATGGATGATCTAAGACCATTATTCGATCATACATTATGAACAATATTTTAAATATCACAATGATATATAATTTATTCTCGTTTTTGCGGATTCATGCAGAAATCTGCCATTTTACCCACAAAAACAATTTAGCAGGCTGGCTTTCATTTCTATGGAGATTTCAGGGACACTTGCCTCATCGTCACAGCAACGGTTCGTGCCCAGGTCAGATTATGTCAGAGTTTGTGGGAAAAATAAATAAATAAATAAAACTCCATACCACACTGCTCAGACATTCCACGATGAAAACAAACTCCGACCACGGCCAGCAGATGTCGACAGGTTTAACACACTGATCTGACAAAAGCCTTTCTGTATTTAGAGCTCAGATAACTGTGGATATTTGCAGACATGGTTTAACTTACAAAAGAAAATCATGAAAAGGTTTTTCATTTCTCACTCTGTACAAAGAGAAATTGTGTGAATTAATGGTACGTATGCTACAGCTGCAATAGGCAGATATTAGGTTGAAAGATACTGAAGCAAATACCCACAATGCCATTCTGCACGCTGAAGCCCAACTGGTATCTCAGGTCTGGCCTTCTGATGAGTACGGTGGTGACTGGTGGGCATCTCACAATGTTCAGCTTGATCCTGGACTGGTTCTTCAGCCCCTGGGGAATAAGGCACACCCCATGACAGGAAATAAGTCCACAATTTTACACCATTGCTTTAATTGGTACTCAAGGCTTGGTGCAGCAATGAGTCCAATGACAAAATAACTACAGAATAAATTTTCTTTTATTGTGATTTAACATGAGCAAATCACAATTTATACATGCGTTAAAATATATTCCCATTAAAACATGAAAAGCTGTGCACCTTGATGATGCTCTGGCAAGTGGAGAGAGGAAGTCCGACCAGACTGGTGCCATTGATAGACATGATCTGGTCTCCAATATTCAGTCTTCCAGATTTTTCTGCTGGCCCAGCATGCATCATGTTAGCAATGATGACTGTAGGCAGGATGGAGCCCCAGCCAGACTCTACAATCACCACTCCTAGGATCTCTCCTTTCTGCTTCTCTATGTAAACCTGAGCAACACATACGTTCACTTCACTATAGCTCACTAGTGGCGGTCAGTGACTTTCATCCTGTAAACAAACAGCATTGTTCACTCACGTCTTTACAGTTCTCTGACTTCGAGAAGTGTACGAGGTCATCGTTGTACATGTCCTGTGTGTTAAGGAGGTCACTGTACTCTTTCTGGCTCAGGTCCTCAGGGTTGATTCCGTTGGCACGCAGGAATTCCTGATATGCTACACTGAAGGCCTGACCAATGGACTGTGCTATGAGTTGGGCCTGAGGACAAAAAGAAAAGAAGAAATAATAAAAATGTACAAACAATCCTTCTGGTACCATTTTTCTAGCAAAGTTGTTGTTCCGGTGTTTTAGCTGACATTCAATCACGAGAGTAATACAGTAAAAACCAATTCCAGTTATGCTTTCTGTAAGGATTCGTGGTATCCATGCTTTGAGTTGTGTTTACAACATTGGTAAAGCATAGCCAGGTCTAACTGACCCCACTCCCAGAGGGAGGAACCACCAATACGAAGGTTACTGCAGTACTGGTCAAGATACTGTTTAGTGGTACACGTGACTGAATGTGGAAATGCCCAACGCTTTCAAGGCACCAACTGCATCAAGATGCTGTAGTGTGTCATGAACAATTGTGTGTATGTTATCAGGTAGCGACTATGCAAATTACTATCTTTAAGCCGTAATTCATATATACTTTTTTCTAAAAGAAATCTAAAAGAGATTCCAGTCACTGATGTCCCTTGATTTCTGATATTAGGATGATTAAAAAATACTGCCATCCAACACAAGTGTTCTTTGGAAAAGGTCACTTTAACGCTTCATTAAAAACTGGACTCACATCTTCAGACTCGAACACGTGACAGATCATCTTGTACTGGCGCTTTTCGTCTTGGGCTGGATCAGATGCCTCCATGTTCTCCTGAGAGTCGGAGCGAGGCATTCTCCTCCTGGCCATCAGAACCACAATGTTCCCAATATCCGCGATGTAAGAAATGGTCCTTAATGGGTGGTCCATCATGGTCTCCTATAGAATAGGATAAAAGGCTTAGATTAATGTCAGTACCAATGCATACATTAATGTTGTGCAGTTTATAAGATAAAAGAAATGCAGCTTATCGTGTTAGCAAGAAACCACAAGTCTGCGTTAGAAAACATACAGCTTTTACCTCGGAGTGTTACAAAGTGCTGACATCAGAGACTCCATCCAAAAATAAGATCTCCTTACAATCAACCTCACATCGTCAAACTCGCACATTTTTTTATCAGTTTGTGTCAAGAGGCTGCTATAAAAGAACATCGAAACGATAACGTATTTGAACAAGTGTATTAATGTAAACCTTACAGCTGGAACTATAGTCTGAGACGCTGTTAGAGAAAATGAATCACAACCTTATGACCAATCAGATTCCAGCATTAAACAGTGCTGTGGTATAAGCCTATTTAAATCCTAAACTGCAGAGACCTTATTATAAAGACAATGTGTTCTACTTATTCGTTAGCACAGTTACACAGTAGACTTTTGTTGTGTGCTAGGAAGAAGAGGTCATCGAGTTAAATTACCTGAGAGTCAGCGTTCAGCATTTTGATTCTTTGAGTGGAAATGAAGAGATCCACCTCTGTCATGGGCTGCGTCTCGCCCTCAGGGGCCTGCTGACACAGAAATAATTTCACTGACCATCAGTCTCTCACCTCACACTCACACACATGCCACACACACCATTGAAAGAAAGACAGAAACACTGGCAGATATAAGAGAAGGTTAAAATAACGGTTAATACAAGAACCAGATGTGCAGTGAAGGAGAACTGTCTGTAGAAAAAGTCTGTTTCAGTGACCTTGCTTGCATGCTTTGTAAAGAATATGGCTTGTTTCCCCAATCTGGGCTCAAATGTCTAATCAAGTATAACAAAAAATCTCCTTCAGTAGAGACTGCAGCGTTTTCATGGACGCCAGGCTGGTGTTAGTGCGCCGGTGGTTAGTGTCATCCTTCATTTAAACGGTTTGTTTAGTGTTTGTGTGAGTGAGACAGAAGAAATGGAAGGAATGACAGAGCCATCCACTACTGAACAAATACATGAGTGGCATACGAAATGTCAGAGCGCCAGGGGCGAGAGAGAAAAAAAACCAAAACAAAAAACACCACCACAAACACAGCGTCACCTTAGAAAGAAAAGAGCCCCATAAGATAAGAATGTAGCAGAAACCCATACTTTCTGCATCCAGCAAAAAAATTAAAAACAAACAAACAAATAAATAAGGCTTCCACTATCTTTACTCTAGCAAGTTTTGGATTCATGTCGGACATGAAATGAAAACAATGCGTGTACAAGCATCACAAACAAATATCTGACACAAAACGGTTACGACTTGTTGCTGGATTCAGAAATACAGCAAACAAGAGAATGGCAGAAACTGAAAGTGCACAAGCAAAAAGGAAAAGAGAGATATGAGAGAGAGAGAGAGAGCAAAACACCAAATGGATGATGATTTACTGCACCTTCTTCCTGTTTTTGGCTAATTTCTGGGCCGTCTGCTTGGCATGGAACAAACAGAGACAGGAACATGGTTAGAGTGGCACAGAGCCCAGACGACCGAAGCTATAATGCTGAATAGTGTGTGTGTGTGTGTGTGTGTGTGTGTGTGTGGTGTGTGTGTGTGTGTGTGTGGCCACCTGTCACCTGCCATACACACAAACCACAAATTCCCTGTTTCAATAAAGCAGCACTGATATCCCTCAGTAATAGAGGCACTAAAAAGTGTCTGCAACTACAGTGGACATTTCAAATAATATATGATCATTGTACTGTATGTGCTCTTTTGTTGATTCTCCTTTCGGACTTAATTCTGCTCTCACCACAAGGTGGCCTACTTGCCCTTTCCTCAAAATATTTAATCGCTTGTACATTACATTACAGCACACTATCTAAAAAAGTGCAGCTGCACAAAACAGACTGAAATCTGCTGCGAAATTCGACCGAGAGTGAGCGACACAGTGTCATGAATGTTGTTTTAAATTTTTTTTAATTTAAAGATATCACACGAGGCGATTGAGCTAGGAAAGAATATCGCAGAGCATGAATAATTAATGGTTGGAAGCAACTGTTCTCATTCGGCCGTATATAAAAGAACAGGGCTGGGTTTCGAGGAGTTTTGGCAGGAGACCAACATGATCCGACAGCAACGTTATAGCGGAGGATTCACTGTGCCGTGATACGAGGAAGCAAAAATAATAATAATCAAACGCTGATAAATCCCTAAATCGAATTTTTCTTTATAAAAATGGGACATTTGTGTCACTAGTCAAAGGTACAGCAATACTTAAGGGAAGTGTCAGATGCATAAATAACAAGTGACTTGGCCCATTTAGAAGTGGAACATCACACAGCACCTTGGTGGTGAAATAATTCAGCACAGTGCTCAGATGGGCTCCTTCAGCTGTGAGATCATCAGAGTGGGGTGCCATTTATTATTCATCACCACCTACTGTACTAAGCCAAGAAGGGTCACAGCTCTGTTAGGATGCTGCATTTTCAATGTGCCACTTCAGTTTGTAGTAAGCAGGGGGTCAAAATAACGCATTTGAATTATTTAAATTTATCTTCTTTTTTTCTTACTAAAAGTGAAATAATGTAAACAGGAACACTTATGGCACTTGGGTTAATATTTAGGTCATTTTGATCTGAGAGAAAGGTTCTAGTATAGTTATGTTAACACCTGACATGATTATGGTGACTTCTCTTTCAAATATATTTCTGCTTGTTTGCCTACATGTTTTGGATTGTACGTGATGATTATTTGTTTTTTTTTGTTTGTTTTTTTTGTTGCTTAAAACAGACTTTGAGTTTAAAGTCCCCATGAAATCTAAATGGAAGTTTTGTGACTTTTCGTATGAATACGTATATTATGAATATGCCTTCAACTAAACGAAAGCTAAAAGCTATTGGATATTTAAAAAGGAGAGGAGCCACTAGATTTGTCCCACCCTGACTTCCTGTTTCAGAGGAAATAAAGTCAACACATCAAATAATGCGATGCGTTTCAAGGCACTTCACAGGGACTTTATATAAATTATTATTATTATTAAAATGTTTCTTAAATTTTTTTGATACACCCACTATTTGACTTGTTTTGTAAATAGAAATAGTTTTCCTTTTTTGCTTTTCAAATAAGGTTGAATGGCCAGTTTGTACTCTTTTTTTTTTTTTTTTTTTTTTTGTACTCAGTTTTCTAAAATTTTAAAACTGTAATAAAAGAAAGTCTTAAACATTTAAAAACAATAAAAAAACAAATTAAAAAAACAAAGACTTTGTAAATCTGACACAAACGGTCATTTTAGTCAGGTGACATCAGGAGGATACCCCAGATACTGAAAATTAGATATTTAATACTATTTAAAAGAACTTTATTGTAATATGTCCACTTAGTAATGTAACCATAGTCCTATATTCAGCATTCACAACTTCCAACATTCCCAATTTTTAAAACATCTTTATATTTTTTTCATAAATATTTAACATAGATCATAACTGAGGAAAAGAGGAGCTGAGCTACTAGGTATAAATCTTCGATAGAAAATAAAAAAATTGCAATGTTATTAAATCAAAGGAGACCATCTGTTTCAGGCAACCATCTACTGTTAAATAGCTAATGTAAAATATTTTTCATAAGGCAACGAGTGAAATTTAGTAAATACTATAATGTTGCATGACAGAGGCTGAAGGACATTCAGTATCAGCTCAGTGTGTATTAACACGAGAATGGTCAATGTTCATGCTGTGGCTTTTAGTTGGGTTTAGTTTACTATAATTCCAATTCCTCGGTTTTTTTGTATATTAATCTGCCCTATAAATTCTAAGCATTTTTAGTGACTTTTTTATTTTACTTTCCCCTCAGTCTATATAGCAATATCTGACACCCTGATTTATTATCTTGTCAGTACTTTATAGTTCATTGGACTTCACGTCACATTTGCATTATAAATTCTACTAAAACACAAATGATCTCTGATGATGAACCTTGGAGCAGTTGGTGCTAGTTACTGCATTTTATACGATGGACAAAAAAAATGTTAGGATGCCGATGGAAGAAAACGCTGAGTCATGTAGCTGACTGAAGGTGCTTTATGTTACAGAGGGTTGAAAAGGGGGAAGGTGGCAAATGTCTGTAGTCCTTTGGGATGTACAACTTCATTACTATTCCACATAGGTGTGTGAGGCTTAAAGACAAGCAGAACCATAAAAGGATAAAAAAGATCTCATTGAAAATTTTCGTAAATGATTATAAAAATATTTTTGTGATATTTAAAGGTAACTCATAATTTGCTCTTTAATATTTTCCCACCTTTTGATATTTTGTTGAAAATTTTTTTCTTTTTACAAAAATACTCTGCTCTCATGGATATCAATCAATTGCAAAATATATTCACCTGGGTGACTAGTAACAGGGAATTGTTCAAGCATGACTTCTTGTTTCACAGGGGTATAAATATGAGGTAACACATAGGTCAAATTCCCTTAATTATTCATAACAATGGGTAAGACCAAGGAATATAGCTGTGATGTGCGGCAAAAGGTTGTTGAGCTTCACAAAATGGGAAGTGGCTATAAGAAAATAGCACATTTCCACCATCGGGGCATTAAATAAGAACTTCCAGGCAACTGGAAATGTTATGAATCAACCTGGAATTGGACGTGTCCATATCGTCTCAACACACGATATGAACACGTGAAGAGGATGGCTTGATGGTTCTATCCGAAGTCACCTACATCACCACAAGTTGTTTGGAAGGGTTTCAAGAAAAAAGCCTCTACTCTCATCCAAAAACAAACTTTCGGCACACAGATTGGTTTCAGCACACACATATGGAAAAGTACCTCATGCCCACAGTTAAATGTGGTGGTGGTTCTTTAATGTTTTTGGGCCGTTTTTCTGCCATAGGACCTGGACATTTTGTTAGGATACATGCCATCATGGACTCCATATTTAATATCTACAGATATTAAATGAAAATGGGTGAAAAAGGGTGCCAACAATTGCTGCACACCTATATTTAACATTTAATTTAATATATATATATTTTTACAAACCTGTGTTTATTTAAATTTTTTGAACAAAAGATCAAAAGGTTAAACAATGTAGACAATTCTTCACAGACTTCTTTGCTCATATTTATCAAGGGTGCCAATATATGTGGAGGGCACTGTATAAATATTTCTCCTGACACTCTCACCAGCAAACATTTGTAAGATTTTCTATCCTCAAACACACGCTACATCATCAGCATTGTGAAATAATTAAGGCATCTCATTACGCTATATTTAGGGTATGACTTATTATATAGAAAAAGTCGCAGTCCTCAATCGTCTGTCTTCATTTGTCCTCAAAGTGTCTTACTGAAATCTCTTTATTTCTGCTCACTTAATCATTAGGATCTTGCTATGGTGTTTTGCAGAAAGGACACTAGAAAGAGTTAAAGTACACGCAAGTTCACTCAGATTTTGAGCAAGGAGACACGCTCTCTGCTCACCTTTATGCGACTGACGGCCTCCTGAGCCTGCATCATGCGGACGTTCTTTGAAGGTGTCTTATCTGACAGCAGTTGGGTCGAGCCCAGATAGTTTGCGGCAAAAATTATGCCGTCAATAAGGTCCTCTGGGTCGCACGGGCCTGGAACTGAGACACGAGACAAGGAAGATTCCCCAGAGTGAGTCAAAATGGAGATCCACTGTACATACAGTGAGGAATGAAAATGTCATTAATAAACAAGGTGGATGTGCTCATTTTATATCATTTTGTGTTTGAGTTTATGGCCAAACTCACCTTCCACATATGTTGGGAATGAAGCAATGCTCCTCCTCGACTGCCATTTCACAAACAAACAAACAAAAAAACAACAGCAACTAAAAACCAGTATGCAGGAACGGTCATACAAATCGCTTTTAAACAATTAAAGGGATACTCCTGCATTCTTCGTTCGAATTTGAATCGTTATCCTCTGCATCAGTACCGTAATTTCCGGACTATAAGCTGCTACTTTTTTCAAACTCTTTGAACACTGCGGCTTAAACAATGATGCGGCTAATTTATGGATTTTTACATTTAGCCTCGTCACATCGAACAAATGAAATTACCCAACAGGTCACAGTGGACCAATGAAAATGTTCTAATTAAATCTAACGCGCTCACACTACATTCTTCAGATGAGTCGTTTTGTGCTTCGTGCACACCCCCTCATCAAGGAAAACACACGAAGAAATGCATATTGCTGATGTCATGTCTCCGCCCCATCTCGTCATGTGTTGTCAATTCACGTGTGTTGTGGTATTGCCCGCAGCTGTTAGCAGTTCGAGCTAATATGGCTGGTGTGTATATATACCAGGAGCCATGACACACACAACGCGGTTAATTAGATATAGAGTTAGAACTCAGACATAGTCCATGTCTGAGTTCATGTCAAGGCTAGTTAGCTTATAGCATAGCTTATAGCTCAGCCTGTAGCCGAGTAGCTTATAGCATAGCTTATAGCCTAGTAACTTGTAGCATAGCTTATAGCCTAGTAGCGGATAGTATAGCTTAGAGTTGTATAGACTTAGTTTAGAATATAGATGTAGAAGTGGTTTATAGAGTATAGATATAGAGTCTTTGTTTCATGTCATAGTTAATGTTTAGGTCAGTTGGTTTTGTTAGCTTAGTTCATTGAGTTGGTCATGGTTCTTGTTTCTCTTGAGTCTGCTCTCCTCTGTTTCAATAAAAGCTCTCGTCCTAACTGCACTTGCATCCGTCCTGCTTCGTTTACGTTACGAATCGTGACAGTTACAACGTGGACACCTTCGGCTTATAGAGAAGTGCGGCCTATATATGTACAAAATAGTTTTTCTTCTTAAAATTAGCGGGTACAGCTTATATTCAGGTGCGCTCAATAGTCTGAGAATTACGGTAGTTGAATTTTTACATGTTTCTCTGTACTCAGAAAAGAACAGAAAACTAAAGTCTAAGGGCAGATCTTAATCTTTAAACAGATTGTTGTAGAACTTTATCAGGAATTCAATTTGTAAATTAAGCTCTAAATCTGTAGCATTCATCACCTTACAGATGAAGTGCATGAGTCTTTTCCTGATTGTTGTAGGGATGCACCGAAACTTCGGTTGCCGAAGATGGCTAAAGAGAGAAAAGGATGAAAATATATGCCTCCACGGCCTGCCCCTCAGTCCCTGGCGCTCAGATTTCACTCGCAATCTAGCTGAAGGTTATCGTCGCATTGCAACATTACTAGATCCGCCATATAAAGAACATTACTTTGACACGCAGAAGAAAAAAAAACAGCGTGCACAGGAAATGATCCAGACGGAGCTGGAGGTGATAAATACATCTGCTGAAGGATCGACACGCAGCACAGAGTAACGTGTGCCAGAGAACCGGGTGCGAACTGTACAAGTGATGAGAAGAGGAACCGTCTCTCCTGCAAGAAAGCTAAGCAACTTTTGCTCTTGAAGAGAAACCTGCCACGTTTGCTTAAATAGAAAGCAGTCCAGTTTGCCATGTGTACAGAAACTGCATTCAAATTCATGTAGCCCTACAAAACCTAGTTCTTGACTCGAGGCTACATCTGTTGTTTACAGTTTGAGGTTGGTTTTAGTTCTATCGCTGCTTTTTTGCACAATAATATTTAATTAACGTGGAAAAACGTTTACATAATCAGAATAGTTCATTACGTGACTGCTGTCTTGCATAGCATAATAATTTTCTAGAACTTTACATTATTTGGATAAAAAAAAAATCATCTGTTAAATTTGATAGCTACAGAACTGAAGTAACAATAACAATATGAAATAATATATTATTGTTTTGGTGTGTTCATTTCAATAAAAGTATGACCATTTTATTGTTTTATATTTTTTCAATTCAGATTCATTAAACTCAAATAAATCAAAAAGTCTAATATTAATACAATTATACAAAAAAAAACCTACTCTAACACGGGTTTAAAAATTTTCGGTTTCAGCTCAGAAATTTCCTTTCCGTGCATCGCTATTGGAAAGTTGGATAAAACTACAGCAGCGCTTTTGTAGTTCTCATTTCTCATGTCTAACTCATTCTTTTATTAACGTCATTCTGTAATTAAAGTGAATTTTTTTTAGCAGTCGAGTTGTGTGAAAATATTTTTGTTTTCAAAACATTTTTGTTCTATTTTCAGTACAGGGAAACATGTGGGGGAGGGGGGGTGGACGGACAGAAGACAGCAACCTACACATGCATTAACTGAGAGATGTGAAGCCAGCCAACTGCATTTGCATCAACTGCTACTCATACTGCTTCTCATACTCATACTACTGCTCACAGGGCCGCGTAACACGCTTAAAGGAAAGCGTAATCTGCCATCTTGCTCACACGTGCCAACCATTGGCTAGTGTCACTGTGACTGGCAGGGAAGAGAGAGTATGCCATCCCTCCTACACAGAGACCATGGACAGTTTTGCTCTTTTGGACAACTGATCATCATCCAATGACAAGGTGATAGTAAACAGTTTTCTATTGTGCCACTCAAGAGCCCATGTTGGAATTCTTGTCTGTGGTAAATGTACATGTTACAGATACAGTAGACAGAATATACAGTGCATTCCACCAATACTGGCACTCTTGGTAAATATGAGCAAAGTAGTCTGTGAAAAATGTCTTTATTGTTTAATCTCTTATGTTTATCAAACAATTGCAAACAAAAAAATGTCCTTGTTAAATATAGGTGTGCAACAATTATTGGCACCCTTTTAGTCAATACTTGATGCTACCTCCCTTTGCTGATAACAGCTGAGTAATCTCCTATAATGCCTGATATTGTTGCAGAATACAAGGCAAGGGATCTGAGACAATTCCTGCATACAGAATCTCTGCAAATTCACGTGGGTGGACTCTCCTCTTCAGTTCACCCCACAGGTTTTCTAGGTGTTTCGAGTCAGGGGACTGGGATTGCCATGGCCGGATCTTGGTGGTCAATAAACCATTTTTGTGTTGATTTTGATTCATGTTTTGGATCATTGTCCTGCTGGAAGATTCAAACACGGCCCATTTTAAGCTTTCTGGCAAAGGCAGTTTATTTAATATCTGTTGATATTTGATAGAGTCCATGATGCCATGTATCTTAACAAAATGTCCAGGTCCTCGGGCAGAAAAACAGCCCCAAAACATTAAAAAGAGTCACCACCATATTTATCCGTGGGCATGAGGTACTTTTCTATATGGCTACCTCTCTGTGTGCACCAAACCACCTCTGATGTTCATTGCCAACAAACTCTATTTTGGTTTCATCTGACCATAGAACCCGATCCCATTTGAAGTTCCAGTAGTGCCTGGCAAACTGAAGACGGTCTAATTTGTTTTTGGATGAGAGTAGAGGCTTTTTTCTTGAAACCCTTCTAAACAACTTGTGGTGATGTAGGTGATTTCAGATTGTAGTTTTGGAGACTTTCAGACCCCAAGACGCAACTAACTTCTGCTATTCTCCAGCTATGATCCTTGGAGATTTTTTGGCCACTCGAACCGTCCTCTTCACAGTGCGCTGAGACATTATAGACACGTTTCCAATACCAGGTTGATTCATAACATTTCCAGTTGACGGGATCTTCTTAATTATTGCCCCGATGGTGGAAATGGGCATTTTCAATACTTTTTTCTTATTTTTTCTATTTTCTTATAGCCATAGCCAATATGAATTCATAGGGGTGCCAATAATTGTTGCACACATATTTAACAAAGTTTTTTTTTTTGATAAACCTGTGTTTGCACTTGTTTGATAGCCATGAAAGCAGGGTATTTTTGTGATTTTTTATTTTTTTTTATAAAGCCTTCTTTGCTCATATTTAACAAGCGTGCCAATATTAGTGGAAGCCACTGTAGGTGGAAAATGCTGGAGTATTCCTTTAAATGATTACAATATTCCATTTACTTCCCCGTCCCGGACACCCCCACACACCCACCACACCATTATGCTGCTGAAGTCACATGTTGGACTCCTACCTCTTTGCTAGCAGGTGACGGGGACTCAAAGTTTTCACTCCCTTCATGCTGCAGCAGGTTGCTGCTGGAAGACTCCGCCCCCTGTGGAGAGGTGGAGGCTGGGCCTGGAGACTTGAGAAGAAATGAAGATCACTCGTATGACTCTTCATGATTAAACAGGACGCATAATAAAACCAACGCTTATAAAGAGATCAGCAAGTAGCCATACGTATGAGTAAAAGTAACAGGGAAAAGAAAACCCATTTTGTCATGAAAATGGATAATGTTATGGGATTATGGAATTAGACTTAAATAAAAATACAGTGGGGTCCACAACTAACAAGAATACTGAAACGGAGAATTATTGCACACACCATCGGCTTTAATATTTCAGACTGTGACGGCGATGTATATTTTGTTTGCATGGCAACACTCGTATGCTCCTACACAGTATTAATTATTCACGTCTTTTAATAGATCATGTTAACTAATTTGGATTAAACCTGAACAGCATGTCACTACACTTCACTCATATTGATTGAGAAATATAAGAATTGTATTCTCTGATTTTATAAACAGTTCTACTGAATATAACGATGGCTATGTACCCACACAATTGAACTGAATATCAAATACAAACAGTGACAGGAACATACTGTATTATTCAAAACCATTTACACTAACGACCAAGTGAGTGGCAAATTACTACAGTAGCATTTGATATTAAAGATGGGTATAGGAGAGAAAAAAAACCCACAAACCACAAGCAGATAATGGTACTAAATACACATACAAAACTCGTGCTCTTCAAAGTAACACCCTACTGACAAGCATTCGCACTTGAAATCCCCAATTTGGTGAGTTTTTTAACTAAATAAAGGAAATAAAAAGTGTTTCAGCCACATACTGTACATCAGGCCAATAGCAGCAGCAGTAGCTACTGATACATATAACCTCACAGATATAACAGTCTCACATGGAGAAAAAAACAGACAAAAGAAAATCACTCATTCCAGTATCAACAAGAAAGCAGATGAACAGCTAAACACCATGGATCATCTAACTCTATTTCTGGAGGATTTGAATGTGCTCACACTGATGCTGAGTAAGCTCTACTTAAGGCATCATGACAAATGAATCTAATGACACAGTAAAAGAAGAGAAAACAGATGCTTTCGGAACAATTCCCAAACATACATCATCAATTTGCTGGTTTGAAATACACCCCCCTCTGACCTCATCTTCATTGTTCTCATCCTCCTGGCACATCCAAAAGTTCTCCATCTTTGAAAGTTACAGCAAAAAGTCTGCAGTTTAAAAAAAAAACCAATAACAAAAAAAACGAAACTGCACCGAGAAAAAAAGATAGCGACTGTCACGGTGGCTAATCCGAGTAAGTCTGGTGTAGTCCTGACATGGATCAGGATACGTTATGGCGTGGAATGAGAGAGCACTCGGCTCCTGTTACAACCCTACGCCAGACCCATGCTGAAACGCTACACAATAAGCAAATCTACTATAACTCTCTGGATAACATGGTGGAGAGCTGATTAGACAGTCCAGTTAGAGGTGGACGACGCGACTAAAAATATATATATGTAAGATCATGTCTGGATATCACAGTATCAATACAGTGGATATAAAAATTCTAAACACCGCTGTTCAAATTTTTGTTTTTGTGATGTAAAAGATGAAACCACGATAAATCATGTCAAAACTTTTTCCAAAAAATTTACATTAACCTAATAGTTTGTTGAAGCACCTTTTGAGTTTTATTGCAGCACTCAGTCTTTTGGGGTAAGAGATCAGCATGGCACATCGTGACTCAGCAATATTTTCCCATTCTTTCTTACAAAAACATTCTAGATCCAACAAATTTTGAGGGCATCTCCTGTGCACAGACCGCTTCAGGTCACCCCACAGATTTGTAGTTGTATTCAGGTCATTCAAAAACATCGATCATCTTTTGTTTAAGCCATTCCTTTGTTGATTTGGATGTATGCTTTGTGTCATTGTCATGCTGAAAAGTGAAATTCCTTGTAAATTTTCAGACCCCTGAAGGTTTTGCTCTAAAATCGACTGGTATTTGTAGCTATTCATGATTCTCTCTACCTTGATAAAAGCCCCAATCCTGGCTGAAGAAAGCAGCCCTAAAGCATGATGCTGCCACCACCATGCTTCACTGGGGGTATTGTGAATCTTGGTGATGTCACTGTGATACTCCACAGTGTTGTTGATGATGAACTTCACGGTGTTCCACGGTACATTTAACGTTTTGGAAATTCTCTCATACCCCTCTCCTGATTCTTTCAACAAGTGTGATACTATGCATGCTTTGTAAGCTCCTTGCGGAGCATGGCTTCAGCAGTTATTTGGGGTTAATCAGAACAATTTCATTGATGACAGCTGTAGGATATTTACTAAAACCATGAGACTGAATGTGATTGGTTCATCCTGAACACAGCCACATCCCCAGTTATAAAAGGGTGTACACACTTATGCAACAAGGTTATTGTAACTTTATTTGTTCCTATTGTTAATAAGTACATTTAGGAGCTCTAAGTGCCTTGTGGTACCTACATCAGTAGTACGATTACCAGTGAAAGAGCTAGGTCATGTTTGAATGATTTCAAAGCCTGTTTCTCCATCACATGAGGAGTTAAATGATGACCATAAACAGCACTACACTGAGCTCTACCACATTTGAATACTAAAATCACAAAACAGATTCCCATTGTATCACGCCTGCTCCATAAATTCAAACCATGGCATAAATAAGTGCTTTGCTCACCCAGAATCAGCGCTGATGTGAGCTTATTATGGAAGAAAGCCTTTCTTTCCCTCCTCCGGTGTTTGTTACGCGAGTCTCGCTGAATTATTTACACACATTTTCCTTCTGTGTCGCTCACTAGCACTAAATAAATAATATTGTAGGAGGCAAAAATAAGAGTTGCGATGAATTCACATGGGTAAATGACATCACATAAAAGAATAAATGAAGTCGTGATCTAAATTTAGTGGACAGCTTGGAGAAGCCTCATGAACAACTTGAAACATTTTTCAAGTACTATATGGAGTTCTGTCACAGTAGCTATGCTTACATACAGCTTAAGAATCAGTTAATTAAGATGACGTTAATGTATATAACTAAACCAGAATATATTAAACCAAGCACCAAACTGGTATGCAGAATATTAAACCAAGCAGGGTTAGGGTTAGGGCAGCTGTATGGCAGTTGCTCCACATAATCTAAGACTAATAATTATCTGAACACAATAAACTAAAAAGGGCTGATAACGGTGATGTTTTCTGTAAGCACACTTATGGGCATAGTCTTTGGTGCTTTGTAATGGTCAGTACATTTCCCATTGTCGATAACATGACAAGCTGCTTTGTTTCTTATTATCGTCATGAGAGAGAAAAAAAAGCAGCTGGTGGTCTTGGGTTTCCAAGTATTTCTGAATTTCGAATTTTGAATGACGGACACTTGAGGTGTGTTTTTACAAAGAAGTCATTTAAGACTTTGAGGAACAAGAGATGTGGCTTGAATTAATGATAAGATCTTGATGAACTAATGCTAGCCATGTGTTAACCTCCAAGAGGACACACAAGTTGTGGTAACGCTGCTCATAAATATCTGGAAAAGTGCAACAACAACAAAAAATCGCTGCAGATTATGGAAATTTAAACAATTTGAACAGTAAGTACCTTCAATAAATTCAAAAAGTAGGAAGGAGTTCATTTGGAATCTGCAGTCAGAATAAATTAAATGGGACTTAATCTAGTGAGCTGGATTACATCGTGAAACACACTGAATCTTTTCTCTGCTGGATTTACCGTTTCTTGGCAAAAATGTCATTATACGGTACGAGAGCGGCCTCTAGAGGCGAAATAAAAACCATCACTGATAAATTTTGTTGTGTTGTTTCATGTGCTTTTGATTCATTTTGGATGTCAATATTTTTATTTGTTGTTTGGAGTGTTTTCAAAGTACAGTACATTTTCATGGTACAGTCATTACTGTTCACTTTTGTAATAAAGTTCAGCAATATTTTACTTTGAGTGTCATGTTTTCATTCAATATAATTTTTTAAAAGACAGTACTGCTCAACTTAGTTATCAGTATCAGTAAAATCCAGTCGACCGTCCTCTATTACAGACTATTTGAATGGTGTAATACTTTTAAGTGGTGTAATGGTGTAATACTTCAAGTACTTTTAAATACTTTTTTAATACTTTAAAAAATATGCTTAATTTCTTAAAATATCGACCCTTTCTGAATCACACAAAAGGCAATAATTGTGTGATGCTGAATAAGACTCAGACAAACGCAATACCTACGTTACTCTATACTACTGCTATAGACACCAGAAGCTGCTGTTTGTTCAGTGCAACAAAGTGGCGGCTTTGTTCAGAACACAGAACGAGACACATTACCCTGAATACACAGCTGATGAATATTGTGTGTGTGGAGGGTGGGGGGAGAGAGAAAGATATCAATTGTTTTGAATACGCAGGATGAAATGTGATACCTTTCAGCAAGAAGCAGGCTGGGGAACAGTTAAATAGCATCCGCATATTAGGTCAATAATTCTACTGTATGTAGTAAAATAATATTTATTAAATTAATCATTTATATTCAAGCTCAAAAGGTGAGAATAGTTGAGAGATGAAGAGGAGAAGAAACAAGAACATTTGTGACTACATGCAAATCTCCCTCTCTCTGTTGAGGTAAAAGGTTGCTCATTTGAATGCACCAGTCATATGCTCCCATCACTGAATACAGATAAGTCCTGCTGGCCGAGACTGGTAAAGCCAGTGCAGTGTGTGCTTGAGCCTCCTTGTATTTTCCTCAGGCAGGAGATTTGTCCAGAGAGCAGCACTCACTGTGCAGAGACATGTTTGCACCACTGCACACCCAGCAGCAGGCACATGATAAATGGAAGACCAGGGAAAATACAACAAAAGACTCTAGAATGTCCCTGGTCTTCAGTACTGTATGGAAGTAAGCAGCTGGTTGACTCCATATTAGTTTGAAAGGAAAAAACTGTAACACTGACTGAAGCATAGTCAAAATCCAACAAATCCACGAACTTGAAAGACAAGTGGACCAATCACAGTGACAACACACATCTGCATGATTATTGTGGTGTGCTGTGATGCAAAATGGACGTGCTTCGAGTAACAATGTTTCTTTCTCGGTTTGGTTTAAAAAGATTTTTTTTTTCACAGATATGTATTCTTAACATTATTTTAATCTATTTAACAACATTTACAGACATGCAATACACACAAGGTTCGACATAATACAGCATTAAAAAAATATTAATTGAGCTATGGCTACCCATAAACCCCTTCCCTGTGTCATGATGCAAATACACTTCACTGAAGACACCAAAAAAATGCACCTTGATCATAATCATAGTGTTTACTCACATCTCCCCCTAGTGGTGGCTGCAGGTCCGACTCCATGCTGGGGCTCAAGTCTTGCCTCATCACCCAGATGGGCTCTTTGGGCTCGTCTGGTGTGTAGGGTGAACGCACAGTCCTGCTCTTCACCTCTTCGATGGCCTCCTTGATGTCCTTGATGGCCAGGGAGATGGCATCCCTTTTCTGCCTACTGCTCCTGACCTGAGCTGACTCCTCAGAGGGGCTGCTCATGGAAGATCTGCCATCCTCTCCTTTCCCTCCCTCGTTCACTAGCTCCTGAAGCTTCCCCTCTTCTGCCTGCTCTTCCTCTTTGTGTCTGTCTGATCCCTGTTCTGCTGCAGGGTGCTCCAAGCTCTGTGGACCCAAACTCTCCTTCACTTCGTCCATGATATGCTCAACATCTTCATCCTGCTCACAGCTGTCGGTGCGTGGGTAGGGCGCGAATTCAGCTTCCTTCTCAGGACTGTCGGATTCACCGTCAGAGCGCTCATCGTAGTGGTGGAGTCTGGAACCCACAGACTCCTGCTGCCCGTACGAATCACGCTCCAGGAGCCGGAGACCAGCACAACGCTGTTGAGGCATGTCTCCTTCATGGGCTTCGGGGATCTCCTCGTACACATGCTCCTGGACTCCGTAGTCAGCGTAGGGCTCGGAATAGGGCTGATCTTCAGGCCGAGGCTGGGTGTAAACATAGTTGGAGTAACCGGGGTTGAGTGCCTCGGCATTGTGTCTGGTTGGTCGCTCCATGTTTTGCAGGGGCTCATGGGGAAGTGGAGGAGGTTGGGGAGGGTACTGGAGCTGCTGATCAGATTCTGCGCTTTCTGCATATTCCTCTGCCTCAGGTCGTAGTGCCAAACCGTACATACCCTCATCCTCAGGTTCAGCCTCCAGCGCCATGACAGCGTCACCCTCGGCCTGGTCGGTGTGGTTATGGAACCCACTCTCCGTACTTGCAGAGCGTGCCAGGGCACTGTGGTCCTCCTCTTCTTCTTCCAGTCGCTGTTGCTCAGCTCTTTCTGCCTCTCTCTGTTGTCTTTCCCTCTCCCTCTGCCTCTGCCGTTGTTGTTGAGCTCTCAGCCTTGCCTCTGTGTCCCCTTGCCTGCGGTAGCGGCTCACTGCTGGCCGAGGGATCGGCCGCTGAGCTTGCTGCTGTTCCACGTCACCTTCTTCAGGCAACCTGCGGGAGGTGCGTGGTCGCCCGGTCCCTTCAGATCCCTCATGACGGCGTTGCCTCTGCGATCCAGACTGGGAGTGGTTGTTTTCACTGCCATTACCACTGTGGTGATGACGAGAGCGGCCCGAGTTTTCGTGCCGTCTGCGCTGGGAGGACGGCTGCTCTCGACGGCCCAGGTCAGCTTCGGTTGCCTCAACAGGCTCATAGTCCAGCGGCGCCTCCTGATGGCTCATGGCTAGTACAAATGACGATCTACACTTACTGCATCATCTCCCCCAGGCCAGGTAAAGCACAAACCAATACAGGGCCTGCAAACACAGCAAGAGAGAACCAGGAGTCAGCCACTAAAGTCTAACGCCTCAATCATATCAAAAGAACCCCAAACGTAGTTAAATCAGCCAGGAAATGTTTGGTGTTTTAAGTAAATACTCATTCAGTGATGTCACCTAGGTGTGTCGATCTGGTTTAGGACACTGTATTTAGGATTACTGTATACTGTAATCTATAAGTATTAAGAACACATTTGATCATACCGTTTGTTTACATTTTGCATACTGTATAGCTGAACCCTAACATTATCCACGGAGAAAAAATCATGGACAAACAGAAATGTATTTTTACTTTAGCAGACTGTGAAATCCACCCACACATGATGACAAAGCTCGATAGTTAGTCATGCAGCTTTTACTAGTGTCGCTTTATAACAAGTCCCCGCGGACCCACCTCCCAAAGCTTGAATGCAAAATAATACTGGAAACCTTGGATCTACGTCGATTATATTTTCCACTTTGAAATCGACATTAAAGCGGTGTACATTTTATTCTACTTAACTGTTCATTTATATACGCATCGTAAATGAGAAAGTGTGAAAATGATCCGAACTACAAAACATAAATGCAATAAATGTATTGCTTTCCATGAAGGGATTTCACACAGTTATCTTAATAATCCATAAACTGTCAGGCAGTAATCTTTATTAGATTTAAAAGGAAACGTTTTATTTAAGCAAAAATCTTTACAATATTTAAAAGAGCTGAATTGACGGGAGACAGCACAGCCACATGGATTAACAAAATCACATTTAATATATTGTTATGATATCTGTTCCAATAAGAGAGACTTTCTACCATTTCAGGCAAAAATAAGCTCTGACTCCAGTGATTAATGTAGATGATGTATCTTCATTCAGCACAGGCCTTCATAATATTGCTCACTGTCTCTCTATATTTAGATCATTATGCTTTATAAAGATATATTAGTAATTCTTCCAGCAGCCACATCCTTGCTTATAAGCCACATACAGAGCAAACAAATGCATGAATCATGTTTGCTAAATGTATTCTTCCCATTACAAATATAGTGCTCGAATCAGTGGTGTGTCATAATATCAACGTCGACGACAACAATCACAAGTGACCGTATAAATGAGGGACTAGTAAAGCAGCACGGAGCATAAACATGGAGCTGAGCTGCAGAGAGTTTTAACACAAATTGACGGCAGCGCTTTATAAAGTGGCTTATCCTGTTTCATCCTATATTAGATATATTGGGGTAACTTCTGCTCTTATTAGTCATATGAGATATGGAGAGGGAGAGAGAGAGAGAGAGAGAGAGAGAGAGAGGGGGAAAATAGAAGAATCCACCTGGCTCACACATACACATTTGCAGTGAGCTCTGGTTGCCACGGTGATATGGTCCCCCAGTGGGCCGCTACTGATGAGTATATTCACACTGCAGAGATACATGGAACTGTGAAAAACTTCACACTCCCTCCTTCTCATAGCAAAGACCTTCCTCTGTCCTCCCACGAGAAGTCCTCTTCATTCCAATATAACACCAAAGAGAGACAACAGTGTGCACGTGGATGTGTGTGTGCGCGTGAGTGTGTGACAGAGCGTCATCAGCTCAATAAAGCTAACCAAATGTTTTCCAAAAGGGATGATCACCTGATTCGGATTATCCTCGATCTCAGGTGATCACCAAACAGATCTTTCTCGAGGCGTCAGAACGCTGCTACACAACACGCGCTCCGTTCAGCTTGCACCTGCTCTCTGCACCTTACGGTCCTGGAACTGAAGAATGGAAAATGTACATAATGAGCAGAGACGCAAATGTAGAAAAGGAAGCTTACTGTATTTGGTCATTTGAAGCATGAAGCACTATTGATTCATTCATTTCTACCCTTTTTTCCAACCACAGAGATTCCTCATGCTTTCAAAAAATAACCCAACACCCCACATCCTACGCATGAAAGGAATTCTCATGTCTTTCAACCTAATCTCTCGATAGCACACGTATGATTTTCACTGACAAGGACTTGATCACATTTCCCTGGACTGATCACAAAAGAAAGACAGAAAAGCAGTTTACTCCACACTCACTTATAATGTACAGCGGCATGTTTGTTGTACACTTCCATGACTTTCGTCGGTTAAATGTAAACTCAAGTGTAAATTATGAGGAACTAATTGTGTAAAATGTATCCGTTCAGAAATGCACTGTGAATCTGATCAAACAAATAGTCACGTAAACACGTACGTTACTCAGATTTCCCCTGAATCGCTCATAAATACCATAAAAGCTTAAAAAGCATAAGTCGGCAGAAATCTGTTATGTACTGCAGGGGTATTTAACTCAAATGTGTGAAGATCCAGTTTCTTAAAAAGGGTAAGGTAAGATACTAACATTGCGACAGTTAACTTGAAAACTTTTAAATGATTAGTTTATGGCTATAAACAAGACAATTCGAAGTGGTTATGTTTCATTTCTGTAGGGACACTTCACGTTACCACTTTCAACTTTTTTTTTTTTTTTAATCATAGATTTTTTATTGGAAATTTGCATTTTTAACATCATAACACAGAACACCCCACCCAACAACCCCCACAAAACAACCACAGCCAAAACCAAAAGAAAGGGGGGAGAGAGAAAATAAATAAATGAGTAAAATAAATAAATAAAAATAAAAAATAAAGAAAGAAAGAAAATAAAGAAAAATAAAATAAAAAAAATAACAGAAAGGGGGTAAGATGGTTAGTGTTCACTGTCTACCTCTCCTAAATCTACCTCCAGGGTGCGTAAATCATTGAAATAGGTAATAAATTGTTGCCATTTTCCCAAAAATGAGTCACCCCTACCTCTGATGTTGTACTTGATTTTTTCCAGCTTCAAAAAGAACATTAAATCTCTAAGCCAAACTGATATAGAGGGGGGTTGCGGAGAGGTCCAAGACAACAATATTCTGCGCCGAGCAAGCAACGATTCAAAGGCCACAACACTAGCTTGTTTATGGTTCAGAGGCTGACACTGAGATGAAACACCAAAGATGGCGATTAAAGGACAAAGATCCAATTTGATTTTAAGAATGTCGGACATAGTCCCAAAAAAAGAGTTCTAAAAGGTCTGTAGTTTGGGACAGAGTGCAAACATATGACTCAGGTTACAGGGTGAAAGTTTGCATTTCTCACACGTCAGGAACATTGGGATATATTTTAGACAATCTACTCCTAGAGAGGTGGGCTCTATGGACCACTTTAAATTGTATAAAACTAAGTCTAGCACAGGATGTGGTGGTCCGTATATTATCTAACGCTCTGCCCCAGAAATCATCCTTAAGCTCCAGGCCCAATTCCTCTTCCCAAGCAAGACTTTGTAGGTAAGGAGGGAAAACAAAACAAATAGGGAGGAGACACAGTGCAATTTGAAAGAAACGGAAAAGGTGAGACAGAGGCAGGCTGAATGACGAGGATAATTCAGAAAAGTTTGCAAACACATTATTAATGAAAAGATCCTCAAGGCATTTCAGACCCTTCTTTTCCCAAAGAGAGGATGTGGAATCCATAAAGGAGGGGGGAAAGAGATGGTTATTACATATAGGTGCCATTGTGGAGGCCGAGATAGATTTAAAATGATGAAGAAACTGATGGAAAATCTTTAGAGAGGTACATACTACTGGATTATCTGTATATTGTGAAAGGGCTATGGGAAAGGAAGAGAACACCAGAGCAGGGAGGGAGGTTGAAATGCAAGACCGTGCTTCTAAGTGGCACCATGGAAGAGAGGGGGCCTGCACCCACAGCACCAGTTTCTGAATATTAGCCGCCCAATAATAATACATGAAATTGGGCAATGCGAGGCCACCACTCAGTCGACTCCGCTGAAGTGAAAATTTTGAAACCCTGGGAGTTTTTCCTGCCCATATGAAAGACGAGATTAATTTGTCGATATTCTTAAAGAACGATTCGGGTAAAAACAAAGGGATGGACTGAAAGAGGTAGAGGAATTTTGGGAGAATGTTCATTTTCACTGTGTTTATTCTGCCAAGAGGGTATAAGGCCCCCCCTCCCTTGTTATTTTTTTTTTTTTTTTTTTTTATTTGTGAAAAAACCCCCCGGGGAAAAGGAAAGGGGTGAGCATTAACTCTGAGATATTTGAATTTTTAATGTTCCAAACGAAAAGGTATTTCAGTCTGTTTTATCTTTAGACCAGATTGGTTTATAGGTAAACGTTCACTCTTTGGTAGGTTCAGTTTATACCCCGAGAATTTCCCAAAGTCACGTAATACGCGTATTATTTCCGGAATAGATGCAATTGGATCTGTAACATAAAGCAGTAAGTCATCGGCGTACAGTGCTAGTTTATGCTCAATTCCATTGCGAACTACACCCTGAAATACAGAAAGAATTCTAAGCATCATCGAGAGAGGCTCAATCGCTATGGCAAAAAGTAAGACAGAGGACATCCCTGACGCGTACCCCGTGACAAAGTAAAATAATCAGATTTAGCATCGTTGGTACATATGGAAGCTTGCGGTTCCACATATAACAAACGGATCCATGATACCAATCCCTCCCCAAAGCCGAACCTCCTTAGCACTATGAAAAGATACTCCCAATCGATCCTATCAAACGCCTTTTCTGCATCCAAAGAGATGACCACTTCAGAGGAGTCGCTGTTCTGCTTTGAATACAAAATATAAAATAGAGTACGAATATTAGAAAAGGAATGCCGTCCAATTACAAATCCGGTTTGCTCCTCTGAAATAATGCTAGGGGCAATCCCCTCCAGATGACAGGCCAATGGTTTGGCTAGAATCTTGACGTCAACATTGAGAAGGCTAATAGGTCTGTACGAATTACACAACGTTGGAATTACACAACCTTCCCATCTTTGAGCAATAGAGTTATAGTTGCTCGTCTTAGTGTTTGTGGCAACGTCCCTAGTTCAAAGACTCCTTGAATACAGCCAGGAGTAATGGGCCCAATGCAACATGGAATTTCTTATGAAATTCGGAAGGAAACCCGTCCGGGCCAGGTGATTTCCTGGATTGTAATGAATTGATTGAGCGAACGATCTCATCTAAGGTAATGGGACTATCAAGTTCAGATGCCAACCCTGGGAAAATCAATATTTCTAAAAAAAAAAAAAATGGTCCATGTTCCCTGAATTGGCAGGAGGCCCAGCTGTGTATAAGTAGGAGTAAAAACTTTTAAAAGTTGAATTCATTTCTGCAGGATCCGAGCTGTGAAGCAGCTCGGTTACGCAGTTGGTGAGCCAACAACCA
The DNA here is from genome assembly GCA_012411365.1 of Ameiurus melas. Lineage (NCBI taxonomy): Eukaryota > Metazoa > Chordata > Actinopteri > Siluriformes > Ictaluridae > Ameiurus > Ameiurus melas. The sequence continues at coordinate 12,280,868 of CM022773.1, read as the reverse complement.
ACCGACCTTATCGCCATATTCGTAATAATTGCCATGCGTATGTAACAACAGCCTCTCCACCTCACCTGTCGATAATAAATAATACTCCGCCTGCAAATTAAGTCTTTGTTTATGCAGCTCAGGGGTCGGGTTGAGAGCATATTGGTCGTCAATGGCCTGAATATTATCAGATAACTCTTTTTTCTTATTCTTGAGTTGCTTATTAGCATATGCAGAATAAAAGATTATCTGTTCCCCTAAGAAGGCCTTTAGAGTTTCCCAAAGTAAAGAGTAAGAGATTGAATAAGTTTGATTAGTAAGAAGAAAATCATCTATCGAAGTAGAGATATACTTGCAGAACGCTGAATCGGATAAAAGTAAAGAATTAAGCCTCCATGGAGGGCGAAAGGCACGATGTGAAGGTAGAAGAATGTCAAGACTTAGAGGAGCGTAGTCTGAAATAACGATTGGTAGATATTCAGAGTTTACAACCTCAGAAATTAGAGAATCATTAATAAAAAAGTAATCAATGCGAGAAAAAGATTTATGTACATGGGAAAAGAAAGAATATTTCCTCACTGAAGGGTTTAAATACCTCCACGGATCAATGTAACCATTCTGAGCCATAAACTCAGAGAATACCTTAGCCATCGCAAAGGGAGCCTTTGCAACAGCGCTAGATTTGTCCAAGGCTGGGTCAATAACACAGTTCAAATCTCCCCCAAAATATCAAGAGATGTGTGTTCAAAGCAGGAAGTTTTGACAACAAATTCTGAGCAAAAGGAGCATTATCAAAGTTTGGGGCATATACACCAAAACTACTGGCGTCTGCAAAATTTTCCCTTCCACAATCACATATCTACCATTTATGTCAGAAAGGACATTATCAAATGAAAAGGGCACAGCCTTACTGATCAGGATAGAAACTCCCCTGGACCGGGAATCAAAATTGGAGTGGAACATATGCGATGTCCAGCGAGCTTGGAGTCTGCGTTGATCCCTGAGACAGAGATGGGTTTCCTGAAGAAATGCAATATCAGGTTTTTGTAGTTTTAAATCTATCAAAATCTTGGACCTCTTAACGGGACCGTTCAGACCCTTCACATTCCAACTTAGGAATCTGAACGAGCTTCGGGTATTTTCCATAGATTAATACAGAATGTAGTACAGAGAGGTTGATATGAATAGGGGAAAAAGAAAAAGAGAAAAAAAAGAAAAAAGAAGAGGAAAAAAGGGGGGGGGGAGAAAGGAAAAAACAAAACAACAAAACAACAAAAAAAGGCACCCCCCCCCCACATACACACACATACATACATACATCACAACCCTCCCCCACCCACCCACACACAGCAAACCACCCCTCCCTCCCCAACCTACTCTGTAAATTCTCTCCATTCCCAAACAATGGAGGCAGAACCCAGAAACACTGGAACATCCGGAACTTGTAACCCGTACCGTATTCTTACTGTGTGAAATCACTCCCGAGCATAAAGGGTGCCACAATCACCGCATATCACAGGCAACTGACAGATTTACACGGAAACTGATATAGTTGCCCACGCGCACAGTCCTACAGTCACATGACAGGCATTAATAAATCAGTTAGCAGTCATGTAGATAGATTAAGATGGAGGATATCGTTCATTAAACCATCGTTGTGCTTTTTGGGGACAGTCGAATTGCAGCGTCTTATCACCGAGGTCCACCCGAAGGCGAGCAGGGTATCTGAGAGAAGACCGCACATTTCTCTCCCGCAGGCTGTTTCTCACCACAGAGAAGGCCGCCCTCCTCTTAGCGACGCTGGAGCTGAAGTCAGGAAAGAGGAAAACCTTGCGGCCCTGATGGAAAAGTTGATCCCAATTCCCGCGTCGAATCACTTTCTCTGCCATGAAGATAGTGGAACCTCACAATCATAACTCTGGACTTCTGTTTCTCCCGCTGCTCCTCCGAGGGCATGGGGCCGATATGGTGTGCTCTATCCAGCAATGGAGCGGTCGGAAAGATATCCGATCCGAGGACATCATGGAAAAACTTAGACATAAACGTGACCGGATCGCTCCCTTCTTCTCGCTCCGGAATAACGATGACCCGGAGATTGCAGCGCCGTGAACGGGACTCCAGATCCTCCACTTTATCGGTGAGGTGTTTGTTAGCTGAAGCTAGCTGTAGCACGGTCTCTTCCAGCATTACAATTCGGTCACTGTAATCATTCAGGTGCTGCTCAAGCTCGCCAATACACCATCCTTGTGACTCAATACCCGATTTAAAAGTTTCAAAAGACGCAATAACCGGGGCCAGAGCCGAGTTAATAGCCGCTGTCACCTGCGCTGCGATGGTAGAAGTCAGTTCCGTGATTAAAGTTGCACGGAGATTTTCAGAGATTTAAGTTTGCGTTGTCTCTCAGACACCATAACTCCCTTCTGGTTATAATTGTAAACCAAGTACTTGAACACAAAGACACTAAATGCCTCTGAAAAGACAGAAAAGTTTCAGGTTGCCTGAAAAGCAGAATTAAAAGAGAAAATACTCGGGAGCTCCCTTCACGCGTGCCTTCTCCCTCACATGCTCAACCGGAGTCCTCCCACTTTCAACTTTTAACACCACAGACATGGAACAGATAAGACATCTATTTTGAATTTGATGCAGGGAGAACAAAAGCATAACTATTTGTCCATGCGTCATAAGTCTTCGACTTTTTAACAAGCCGTGTCATCAGGTCTCTAATCAGACCAGAGACCCATCCAGCCATCCATTCTCTATACCCCTTATCCTACACAGGGAGCCTGGAGCCTATACCAGGGAACTAGGGCGAGACGAGGACACCATGGACCCATCAGACCCATCGCAGGGCTCAATCAGACTGCGGACAATTTGGAAATGCTACAACGCACGTCTCGTGGACTGGGGAAGGAAACCGGAGTACCCGGAGGAAACCGCTGAAGCACGAGGAGAATATGCAAACTCCGTCCACACACGGCGGAGGTGGGGTTTTGTACCCCCAACCTTGGAGGATGAAAAGCGAACGTTCTCTAAACTAATATCTCTAGCCCTGTAGCTAGTCTCTGATCTGATGAGCTGCCTTCAGTGAAATAATTTACATAAATGCACATGATTGGATAAGCAACAATAATAGATTTGCTACATAAGCCGAGATAGTTCTTGTCTAGGAAAGGCAAAAGTACAGGCAGTTTATTCCGCGAATGTTTATCGGCTCTGCTGCAGTGCTTTTCATGCACTCTGTTCAGCATCTGAAATACTTTGCCGTTCAGCCAGTTAATGACCCCTGCTGTACTGTTACATGTTTTCATAGCTGAACAAATCTACATAAGAATAAGACTTATGAGTGTTGTAACAAAAAAAGCTAAACCCCACTAATCATCTCAATATTCCAGAGCCATACACTGCCATTAAAAGAAAAGTAAATGGGGCCCTGGCTGGATCTTTAGCTGGGAAAGATGGCGTTACTCTTTCCCGTTTCAATTTGAGCATACTAGCCAAATGTGTATAAGGAAGAGAGCAGATAGTGTTTCATTAATATTTGTTTGGGTGCACTGTGATGGTTGAACATCAGTCAGAAATGATGCCATTAGCAAACCTACACTTCATGGAGGAAAGAAGTTTGATCTGATGGACTGGCATCCCGCTAAGAGCGTTCTTCTGCATTGTGCCCAGCATTCTCAAAATGGGCTTCGGATTTGGATCCACCAGGACAAACATGTATTTGAAATGTTCACTGACAACAGCTGCCTTTAGATGGGATAAGCGAGGATTGCATTAACATGCTTTCTAGGTGTTTTCTTTCTATCTATCCATCCATTTCCATACCGCTTACCCTACACAGAGTCGCAGGGGAATCTATCCCAGGGAATTCACGCCACTAGGCGGATGCCATAATTGCACACACATTCACACACTACGGACAATCTGGAAATGCCAATCAGCGTACGACGCATGTCTTTGGACTGCCGGAGGAAACCGGAGTATCAGGGAGAACATATAAACGCCACACACAGGGCAGCGTCAGGATTTAAACCCATGACACAGAGGCGCTAGGCAGACATGCTAACCACCAAGGCAAAGATTAAAAAAGAAAGAACAACAAAAAAAAAAATATGCAGGAGTTTTCAGAAAAACCTGCAAAAAGTATGCAAATGCAGCAGGGGGGTATGGAGGGGGTTGTTCTGCTGTTGAAGGTGACGGTGAAGCTGTAACCACTTACCTTGGCATGAATACAGATGAAGGTCAATAATAAAGGCAGAGCGAACAGGGAAAAGCTGACAAGCAAAACACATTCTGCCGAAACCCTGAAGGACCTTCTTGAGCTCTCATCCCACCATCCCTCCCTTCCTCTCTGTCTCGGTGCCAGTCGGCCATCCCTTTGAGTGCGAAGCAGGTTGGCATGTTAGATCGGTGGGTTTGTGTGTGTCCTTCCCCACCCTTCACTCACGCGGTCTTTCCATGAGCCCTCACACAGACAGTCATCTGTCAAGGACAAAGCAGCACACCAAGCACTCTACCCAAAGTGATCGAAGGATGGAGGACAACGTGACAATGATTTGACTTATTGCAGTGGCATCTGCTTTTCACCAAACGTGCTGTGCATGAATCAGTGTATGTGTGCATGTCTGTATCAGACATGAGATAGGGGAATGATGAAATAAATCCTGCTGCAATACAGGATGCAATACAAAATGAAGAGTGGTGACACTCCGTAAGAAAACACGCTCGTAGCTAGCAGTAGTGGAGACAGGAGCTTTGTGGCTTTCAGTCTCCCAGCACCACCTTCTGGAAGGGTGTACTTATTAATGGTGACTTGACACATTTCCTTCCAGCTGCTGACATGACCCACAACTGAATTTCCTGCATCATCATAAAGATTTACTCCAGCATTTTTCAAATCTAATCTCTACCTATTACATGTATGACAAAACCTTCGACATGGTTACCCAGTCATGATTAGTCAGAAATATTTGATTGGAGGGTTACAATCTAATATATAAATATAAGAGATCTCCTCTGGGGTAGGCGGTTCGATTCCCACCTCTGCCCTGTGTGTGTGGAGTCTGCAAGTTCTCCCCGTGCTTCGGGGGTTTGTTCTGGGTACTCCGGTTTCCTCACCCTGTCAAAGACATGCAATGCAAGATGACTGGCATTTCCAAATTATCCGTAGTGTGTGAAGTTGTGTGCGACCGTGTTGCCACCCCCCACAATTTGCTGAAAAGGTTAACACTGGCGATGATACAAAGGTGTCAGAACACTTGCTGTGTATGGAGCTGTGTAGCTGCAGACTGGTCAGTGTGCCCATGCTGACACCTCTACTCTATTGGTGCATAATTGTGGATCTTTCTAGAAATAACTGCTTCAAATGATCCACCAACAGAATTCAAACGGTTTTAAGCTTTAAATGAATACAAACATATCGAGAAATAGGTTTAATACCGATATGTTTGGTTCATAGCCTAATAATAAATACCGTATTCAACAGATTCAAGATATTTTGACTTGGAAAACATCATTTTGCTACCGTGGATGTGTGTCTCCTCTGAATAGGCATTAACGTTTAGGTGAATGGTGAAGAGCGGATAGATTATTTCAAGAAGAGGGCTTAATTTACTTGCATCATTATGCGATTCAGTGTATGAGGGTTATTTACATAAAATGTTTTGCAGAATTTCCATAAAGAATCCAATTCCATAAATAAACAACTGCAGGATTCGTTTTCTCCAATCCGATCCGACGACATCGCCACGGGGACGGAAAAACCGCACTTCACAGACCAAAATAATAATTGTGAATAAATGTGAACAGGCGTTCAACTCTACATTCTCACACACACACAGACGCGCACACACACACACAGCTCCATCATCTCTGACAGCATGGAGAAACTGATAGCTCGTTACTCTAACAGGATTATCACTGGTGGCTTTAAACCAATAACAGCAGCTCATCTTCTAGTCGGCATGAAATAGCTTCTTAGCTGTGATTGTATTACGTATGCTGATGTATACGGGATCATGGAAGTCAGAATGACATCACGATGAACAGCTTGACTGATTTACACAGCAGTAAAAAGTTCAGTCTTCTCCACACCACCAACCAAATCTGACTGTATCTTAATAAGCTAGCTAAACAGATGTAGGAGAACAGCAAACACTGGAACACTGCACTGGTGTTTATAAAATACTGTACTGTCTAGACTTATTTATGTACCTAAATGGAGTAGTCCTAGAGGCCCAGCATACTTTTAACAGTTTGGTTAAGATTTCCATACACAGACTAAACTAGGAGATTAAATGATGCGCTGAATTGGATTAAAATGTTCAAAGAGGAAAATCACTCGAGGTTGGAGAACTGCAGTTGAAACGCCCTTTCCAAGGTTATGCTCACATTACAGGCGTAACGTGGAAGAAAAATCAGATTTTTCCTTTTTTTTTTTTTTTAATTCTCTGGTCTGAGTATTTCAAAAACTGATCTTTCTCCAAAGACTGATCTTTGCGGGGAGGTGGTGGATCAATGGTTAAGGATCTGGGTTACTGATCAGAATGTTGGGGGCTCAAGCTCCAGTACCGGCAAGCCACCACACTCTTGGGCCCTTGAGCAAGGCTCTTAACCCGCTCTGTTCCAGGAGCACTGCATCGTGGTTGACTTCGTGTTCTGACCCCAGCTTCCTATCAAGTGAAGAAAAGAGGTTCACCTAGCTGTAAAGTACTGTATATGTAACAAATAAAGGATTCTTCTTCTAATCCTCAACTATCCAGATTGGGTGAGCCTGTGATCAGCGTAGCCTCACGTTCCTGTTCACGCTCTTGGCCGACAGAATTGGAAACTGATGTGGTCTTCTGCTGTTCTAGCTCATCCACCTCAACTTTCAACATATTGTGCAATCTCAGATGATTTTCTGCTCACCAAGGTTTAAAAAGTTAGTTATTTTATTTACCATAGACCTCCTGTCAGCTTGAACCAGTCTAGCTGGTAGTCTCTTTAATGGTACCTGCCCGTTTCCACAAACAGAATTGCGGCTCAGTGGATGTTATTTGGTTTTCGCACCATTCTGTAAACTCCAGAGACAGTGGTGTGTGAAAATCCGAGGAGATTAGCAGTTTCTAAAATACTCAAAACAGCCAAGAAACAATCATGCCACAATCAAAATCACAGAAATAACATTATTTTCCATTCTGATGTTTGATGTGAACAATAACTGAAGCTCTCCACCTGTATATGCATGCTTTTGTGCACTACACTGTGGCAACATGATTGGCTGACTGGATAATTGCATGAACTATCCAGTTATAAAGCGGTGAGTGCATATGTCTCAACGTATACGAACATGTGCGTGTGAAGCGTCAGGATGCTAAAGTCAAAATGAAGATATACTAGTTAACTAGTAAATCTGTAGCACTACTTTCTTCAAGTCTGATTGCTCCCTTAATGCTCACACTGCCATCTGAACAAAATTGCATGATAATCTGTACTTAGCATTCCAGACTACAGTACAAAATGCCCTATTGTCTGGTTGACCTATATTATTGTTGCCTCACTGACAACCGACATGACAAATGGCCTGAGATTTAAATGTCACATGCTAACAAACATATTCATCAAAGTGTTCATTATTTTTTAAAGCTTAAAGTTTCGACGGCTCTACATTGACCTTCACTTTCATGTCAGTTTTTTTTCTTTTCTTTTAAATCCAGAAGCTTGTATGTAATGAACATTTCGAGTACGTTTGTGAGACCAAAATACCCAAATATAGACCTGCTTAATTACAATACTACTGAAGTCGGTTAATTTAATAACAAAATGACTTTCATACACACAGTAGCTCAAACAAAAGGTCAAATAAATTTGCATTTCATAACACATCATAGATTTCCTTCAAGGCCAATCTATTACACCAAAGTACATCACATTCTCTTTAACTGGCGTCTTGAGGACTTTAAAGAGAAGCTGTTAATCAAGACATATTAACATGCTGTGACCAATATAACTGAGGCTGGTATGGATCTGTTGCCCAACATCCTCTCAGGGCCATTCACATCTGCCTTCGGTAATTCTAATTTAGTCGGTGATTTACCGTGACTGGATAAGCCAATAAAATCCGTCCAATGCTGAACGAATTACTATTGCCTGGATAATGAGGAACGCTGTGACAATTAGGCCTCAGGTCAAGGACGCTCAGTGCGAGGGTGCACAGAATCTCTGCAGAATTTTAACCACCTGTTAACCAATTAGCTTTAGTACAAATACTCCAGCATTTTATAAAGTAATCTACGTTCACCGCTTCATGCCATGAGAAAAGAATGGAAAATCCGTTTATCCTAAAGTCACTCATAATGGAAGCCTAGTGCTGGCCGTCAGGGAGTAAATCAACATTTACCTAAAATACTTTAACTAAAATACATTTTTTTTTTAGTATAGATTCATGAATTCTTCAGTTAAACATATTTATCAATTGAACCTTAAATCAAAATCAGTACTTTAACAGATGCAATGACTTATGTTTATGTTAACCAATGGACCTTCCACATTAATGAATGCAGTGTGAGTATTAGCATTTCAAAACCTCCGATGAGTGACCAATGGTGGCAAATACAGCTCAATCACTACAGGGTCCTTAAATGCACAAATCACTCAATCAGACATCCTTACTGAGCTTTCACTTTTCCTAGTGTGCTTGTGAGAAAGAAATGGCTTTATGCTATTCACTGGGATGAGCTTGAGCATTTTAAAAAGGCACGTATGGCTGTATCTAGTGTTTCAAAGAATCTGGACGTAAACGCGGAGCTACAACCTCTTAATTTGAACAGATCCAACATTTATTGTCTGGCAAAATGCTATTGAGAAAGTCAGAAAAGACAGCAGTCAGTGTGTGTGTCTGTGTGAGACCACTTTATAATATAATGTTATTTTTCAGCCGCCATTAAGAATGCCTTTAAAAAAACAACAACAAAAAAGTATTGAAATCATTCTCATAGCTGGATTGGGAAGCTGTCTCAAGGTTGCGATGAACTTTAAAAGGAAACATGGCAAGCACTCGCGCGCACACACACAAACTTATTAACAAATTCGAAAAGACTGGAGGTGTTGTGGACCAACTGAGAAGCGGATGTCCATGAACATCTGCTGCCGAAAGCAGCACCGACGTGGTGCTGGCAAACATACTGTATGTTTGGAGACTTTTGGGACACCCTGTAGATGGCACGCCTTCGGCATCACTCATGTATTTCAGTTCCTAAACAATGTTTAAATTGTCAACCAGAATGCTACGATACACAGTCACAGCGAGAAAGGAAAGCTATATACTAGGCAACATCAGACAGATATGGTGGAAAACCCTGGACTAATCCTTTAGTGTAGTGTATATACACTACAAGTTTTACAAAAAACAGGCATTTTAAATGCTGTTTAAATACTCATTATGGCCTTTCTTAAACATCCAGGCATATTTAGAGTTCAAGTTGATACAGAATAAGAATTCATGCTTTCTATAGAAAACAAAACTAAATTGAGAGCTACAATCTTGTTGCTTATTATTGCTATGCCAATTTAAAACACAAAACAGTACTTAATTTAAAGAACCCGTTCCTCGGGTATTTGCCTACTCGCACTAAATTAATTCGAAGATTATGTGAATCAGGCACAGGAATAACTGAATATGAGCTCGGCAGTAGGTATCGCAGCTTGGCTGTGTAAGTTATGTTCCATTTAATTTTGACTTTAAGACAAACACACTGGCAGGATGTGCTGCAACCACAGTGAGATTTATTGCAGTTCCGTCTTTTGCCAGCAGTTACGCTGAACGCTACAGGTCTCAGCCCATTCAGTTCTCCATTAAACTGATACCAGCTCAAGGCAACCTGACAAAAATACCATACACTAGAGAGGAAAGAGTACATCAGATATCAATATATTTTTTTCTGTGGCTGGCCAAAAAGTTTCCAAAGTAAATATATGGAATTTACAGGGCAGTATTTCAGTAACTGGATGGTGAGCCATTTATTTGTCATTTGAGCTTTATATAGCAGCACAGGGGGTTTGAGATATAACAGTCAATAAAAGGAAGGCATGCAGAACATTTGAAACATTCAGTATACATCCCGAATCCCAAAAAGTTGGACCAGTATGGAAAATGTTAATAGAAACAAAGAGGAGTGATTTGTAAATGTACTTTGACCTGTATTTAAACAAAAAACATAAAAATGAGGAATATGAGGTTTCATCTAATCAGCGGCATGGTTTTATTTATTTATTTAAATTGATGAATGCAACACGTTCGAAAACAAGTTGGGACAGGGCCAGTTTAGGATTAATAGTGATGTGACAAGTTGAAATAAGAATGTGATGTGAAACAATCGTCTAATCGTACTATATAAGGAGCTTCCAAAATAGGCCTAGAACTTCAAGAGCAAGGATGGGTCAAGGCTCGCCAATCTGCCAATAGACACGTCAGCGAATAATCCAACAATTTGAGAACAACATTCCCCAAAGACAATTCGGTAGAATTTTGGGCATTTCATATATTACACTGCACAATATAGTTAACAAGATTCAAGGAATCCAGTCAACGCTCCGTGAGTAAAAGGCAAGGCCGAAAACCACTTCTGAATGCACATGATCTCAGATCCCTCAGACGTCACAGTCTTAAAAACGGTCATGAGTCTGCAATGGATATCCTGACGTGAGTTCGGGAATACTTTGGTAAACATTTGTCAGTCGACAGTCGAAAAATCCACAGCTGCAAGTTAAGGCTTTACAATGCAAAGCAGAAGCCATACCTCAACACTGTCCAGAAGTGCCGCTGACTTCTCTGGATTCGTTCTCATCCGAGATGGACAGTAGCACAGTGGAATCGTGTTTTGTGGTCCGATGAGATAAAACAGCCATCGTGTTCTCTGCAAGCTAGTGCGTTGCATGGCAGCTCTGCTACCACTGATGTGTGAGTGTGTGTGAATGGGTGAATGAAACACCGTGTAAAGCGCTTTGGATAAAAGCGCTATATAAATGCAGACCATTTACCATTTAACGTGCACATCTGTAAGGGCACCATTAAAGCAGAAATACATGTACACATTTTGCCATCCAGAGCAGGACAATGCCAAACCCCATTCTGCCCGGATTACAAGCGCATGGTTGCGTGAGCAGAGAATGAGGGTGCTAACATTGCCTGCCTGCAGTCCTGACCTGTCTCCGACTGAGAATGTGTAGCGCATTATAAAGCATAAAATAAGGCAACGAAGGCTGCGTACTGTTGTGCAGCTGAAGAAATGCATAATGGATAAATAGGGGGAAATTACACTTGTGAAACTTAACCGATTGGTGTCTTCACTCAAAGTGTCCAAACACTTAAAGAAAAGGTGATGCTACACAGTGGTAAACAGTCGACTGTCCCAACTGTTTTGGAGTGTGTTGCCATCATCAGATTTGAAATGAGTGTATATTTTCAAAAATAAATTCAATTCACAAAGTCAAACATCAAACAATTTGTTAATAATGCGTTTTCAATAAAGAGGCCCCTCACTGCGTGTGAACATCTATTTTCCACTTGCGGTTGCAGTTTACCGGCCACGCGAGCATTTTGTGCGCTCAAAACATGTTCTTGCTCATGCAGAAATTTGACACAAAAATAATGCCATACATTTCATTCCGTAAGCGTACTTACAATAAACATTAACTGCACAACATAAGAAAAAAAAATTGCCTTAGCGAAGACAATCCACAAAGCTGGCATGTCGGTGTCCTCATACTCTTCCCCATTTCCCTTAACTATCCCTGAGAGCACAAATTACTCGGGATTGGATTTTGTAAGCGGTGGACCCACGATGTTCGGAAACATCAGAGACGAGATAGTGGGGATGAAAAGGGAACCAAGCTGCGAGATACAAATGAGATTTTGGAGAAATCCCACTCACGCTCCACTCGAGATCGGTGCGGTATGCACAGTAGCCATCAACTGCCTCAGTCCTTCTGGAACTTTGAGTCTATTTGAGCCTCTGTACTCTCTAAAAGCCCAAATGACTGTCCATGGGCTGTTAACTCTAATTCTGCACTTTCAAATCCATGTGCAGGTTAACAGCGATTAAACACAATCAGGCTAGCGTGATCACTGCTATTCGTGGGAACGGTCGCCAAACTGCTTCATCAGTGACCTGCTGCCGCTCGCTCTCTTGGACTCTAGCCTTTTTAGTATTTTGTTTGTATTCTTAAAAAATGCTGGGAATGAGAACAGCTTTCCTTTCGCCATGGCATACTCCATAACGCATGCTACGCGACTGTAGGTTTCGCTTCGTCAAGACAAATTCAAATGAATTTTGATCTTGAAATGATTATGTTATGTGAAAGAGGCTATTGGTTGGCTATTACCAATATTTGAATATTTATATTGCTGTTTTTTGCTGCTATTTTACTTTTGGTGAATTAAAAACTAAAACTATTTGTTTTGATGATATTGGTGTGGGAGACTTTACATCTAGCTGCGGAGGTGCGGGATCCACATAAAATGGTGCCGGAATGCAGGCGTGCTATATTTTAGAGGTGCCGGATCCACATAAAAAGGTACCAGAATGCAGGCGTGCTACATTTTAGAGGTACTGGAACTCAGGCGTGCTATATTTTAGAGTCTCAAATTAAGCTCTTCTAAGGAAAATAAAAACTGCAACAGCACATTCAAAGGATTTTGAAAATTAATTAGCCAACAATTTTATGTTGCCACAGACAATAGTGAAATCTGTTATGTAAGGACTAACACATGAAATACCATGCTGCTATACAAAAGTAATTATTTTTGTATAACAGCATGGTGGAAGGTGGAGTTGGCACCTCCAGGGTTGGGGGCCTCGCACCTCCAGGTTTGGGGGTAACATTCCCGCCTCTGCCCCGTGTGAGCGGAGTTTGCATGTTCTCCCCGTGCTTCGGGAGTTTCCGCCGGTACTCTGGTATCCTCCCCAAGTACCAAAACATGTGTTGTAGTCTTAGTGGCATTTCCAATTGTCCGTTATTCGTGACTGTGTGTGATTGTGCCCTGCGATGGGTTGGCACCCCGTCCAGGGTGTCCCCTGACTCGTTCCCCAAATCCCCTGGATAGGCTCCAGGCTCCCCCGAAACCCTGTATAGGATAAACGGTACAGAAAATGAATGAATGGATAACAGCATGGTCCATAGTGAGTTATTCCACTTCTATGACAGTGACTTGCCGATTCCAATTTTTGTATTTAATAACGAATGGCTTAATCACACTTTTGAATGGTTTATAGTTAATATAATGTTGTTGAATGTCCATGAGATAACCTAGTTCCTGTTATCGCTTACAATACAGCAATGATAAACAGCTGTTCCCTCACCAGCTTTTCTCTCAAAGTTAACGAGACCATAGACGCAGCTTGTCATTTTACAGAGAAACCGGCAAAGCATAACCTCTTCGATTATGTTGCTCGTCCATCAAACCATGTATGACTTGTATAGGAATCCCTGTGTATGAGGTATTACTATAGAAACAATAACGCATCAATGATGTTACAGCTAAAACTATTGTGTAAGCTGTGCTGTTATACAAAATTAATCCACACCTTCTGAGTAATCGGATTTATACGACAGATTTAATACACACTGAGAAGGAAATGAATGCGGCATATCATCTGCCATCATCTTAACACTTAAAACCCAAGGAGACACTGGGAAGCGGATTGTGTTGGGGTTATTATTTTTTCCCTATGAGACAGAGGCACAAAGACACATGTGAGGCTGTGGAACTGTTTACGATGCTGAATTCACAGCCTTGACAGAGATGCACAGTAAAAAGACATTTTTCAAATGACAAATGAATTCTCTACTAGCCAAAGAAACCACTCCATCATCAGAATAAAGGCCTGAGCAGATTTCAGAGCAGCATGGGAAAGCCTGAGAAAGTCTGTGTGAAAGAGATTATTTCAGAAGAGGAGACAAGTCATCACACGCACACCATGCACATCACTCGGAATAGTCAGGACTCCATCTGTCCACATTCAAGGCCCAAAGCACTTCAGTCCATGCATATGGTATCTGTGTGAGCTGTATGTTAAGACAAGGGAAAGACAGATCATTAAGAGGTGACACATTCAGGACCTCCTGGCACCAGCTTGAGCGGTCAATTATCAACACAACCCGGCTGTCTCTCTCTTTCTCTCTCTGTCTGTCTGTTGAGGAAGATATGATGAGCATGTCTCCTTGGCAGCAGGCCAGACGTACTCTGTCTCTCCTTTATCTGCTCCTGTTACAGTAATGAGGCTGCAGTCGCTCCACCTCCTGGTGTATGAACCAGCTGGCAGCTCACCCAACGCATATTCCAACCCACTTATCCCCAGTTATATATTTGATCTTTCCAAGGTCACTGCAGACTGGACTATAGTAGTCTGGTTATGGCTTTTAAGCCCTGTTGAGACTTAATATAAGAACTCATCTCGAGTGATCTGATTGTATGTAAGCCATCCGAGCCATTCGCACCTGTAATTTTCAGGCATCGTCTTTAGTGGTCACTTAGCTGCACAATAGGGCTTCAAGACCAAAAAAAGGTGTTTATATTTACAAGATTTCCTATATTAAACTTTCAGGCATTTAGCTGATAAAAGCTAAACTCACATACGAGTATAAATACTGTCATGCACATAAATATTTGGACATCGGAAAAGTTATTGTTATTTTAGCCGTCTACCCCAGTATACTGGAGTTGAAATTAAATGAACAGTGTGGAAAATACATCGTTTTCTCCAAGGGACCAAAAGTAATTGGACAATCGGCTGCTCAGCTGTTTCATGGCCATGTGTGTTATTCCCTCACAAGTAAGCAGATAAAAGGTCTAGAGTGTGGCGTTTAGATTCGGAGCCTGATAACTCTGAATATGTCCAAAGAGCTAAGGGAGCTCCTTTACCTCAAATTGTTGTTTACCGTCTCCTATTCTTTTTTCTTTTCTTTGTTATTTGTTTGACCTTGTTGTGGTGTCATCATCTTGGTCTGTCTAACCCCTGTGTACATGTAACCCCTGCCCCCTGTTACACACATACATACATACATACATAAATAAATAAATAAATAAATAAATAAATAAATAAATAAAATGTTTAAAAATGCTGTAATATATAGTTTTACTGAAGATTCAAAGTCAAGCGGCTTTATTATCATTTCAACCATATACAGCTGACAGAGTACATGGTGAAACAAAACAACGTTCCTCCAGGACCAGGGTGCGACAGAAAACAACACACAACTACATGCATAACCCCGATTCCAAAAAAGTTGGGACGCTATGTCAAGACCAACAAATAAAAGCCAAGTAATAAAAACAGAATTCAATGATTTGCAAATCTCATAAATCCATGTTTTTCACAATAGAACATAGAAAACATATCAAATGTTAAAACTGAGGAAAAGTGGTCATTTTGAATTTGATGGCCATAACACGTCTCAAAAGAGTTAGCTATATAGCTTGCTGGAAACAACAAAAAACCAAAACCAAAAAAGACACGCACAAAAAAAAACCCGCATGTTTGGTGTGATTCTTTAACATTGTAAGACACCAGTAGCCTCTTTCAGTAGTTAGGTTTTAGATTTCTTTTCTAGAATGTTAAAAAATTTCTGTCCTGTCCAAAATTCTGGAAATATCACAATATTATTTTTGCTATAGCACCCACGCTGCTGTACTGGCTGGATGCACAAAATCAACCAGACTTTGATGGGAAAGAGAAGGGAAAGATACGATTTAAACTCGCTCCCGGTGTGCAGGCTACAGTAGACACTCACCTCCTAGGCTCCTCTATCCCGTGGGCTATCCAGGAAGAAAGCAATGGAGGTTTGCTTTTCTCAGAGGACAGAGTGGACAGCAGTCTCTTTCAGCTCCAGGATAGTGCAGGTTGGGACACAGCCACACATTTAACTGTGCACAAACAGAGACAATTTAAAGTCAGAGGAGCAGTAGTGGTGCTGGAGTACAAAATAAAGGGGAAGAACATCACTGGACAATGATTAAGAGTGTTGAAAATATGTTCAATTGATAATTACTCTTTATGGCTAATTTAAGTTCTGCTTAAACAATTCACCAACCAGCCATAACATTAAAACCTCTGATAGGTGAAGTGAGTAACATTGATTATCTCGTTACAGTGGCACCAGTCAAGGGGTGGGATATTTTAGGCAGCAAGTGAACAGTCAGTTCTCAAAGTTGATTTGCTGGAAGCAGGAAAAATATGCAAGTGTATGCAAGATCCGAGCGACTTTGACAAGGGCCAAATTGTGATGGCTAGACGACGGAGTCAGAGCATCTCCAAAAACGACAGGTCTTGTGGGGTGTTCCCAGGATGTAGTGATTAGTACCTACCAAGGAAGGTGGTTCAAGGAAGGATAACCGGTGAACTGACGACAGACAATCTGATGTTCTGCTGGGAAACCTTGGGTCATGGCATTCATTTGGACATGCATCACCTATTTAAAGGATTGTTGCAGACCAAGTACACTTCATGACAACGGTTTTCCCCTAATGGCAGTGGCCTCTTTCAGCAGGATAATGTGCCCTGCCACACTGCAAAAATTGTTCAGGAATGGTTTAAGGAACATGACAAAGACTTCAAGGTGTTGACTTGGCCTCCAAATTCCCCAGATCTCATGTTGATCAAGCAACTGTGGGAAGTGCTCGACAAAGACAGTCAGATACATGGAAGCCCCACCTCGCAACTTACAGGACTTAAAGATCTGCTGCTAATGTCTTGGTGCAAGATACCACAGCACACCTTCAGAGGTCTTGTGGAGTCCATGCCTCGATGGGTCAGAGCTGTTTTTTGGCAGAACAAAGAGGACCTACACAATATTAGGCAGGTGGGTTAAAAGTTATGGCTGATCGGTGTATATTAAAGCTTCTCTTTATTCGCATTCACCTCACTTCCCCAATAACAACTAAAACAACATACTTTACACAACCATGCATATCAATTAAACACGTAGAGTTGTGCAGAGATTCTGACTGGTAGGAAGGTGTTGATTCATTTTTTTTAAAGCAGGTCTGAATGATTTCAGCTACAAGGCAAACCACAGGTTTACATTTAGTGCAGTTTTTCTAACATGTTATTAAGCTTTGGATTAAATATTTTAAAGCATATTTTATGCATAGCATGCACAACATTTTCAATCCTCAGTATGGCCTAAATGCTGCAATTCAAATCAATTCTTCTGTTTCTAGGGTTTACTACAAAGAGCCCCCTCTTAACAGTGATTACTTAATGTGTTTATATTTAAAAAGAAATGGATCAACAGAGATCATTAGGCAATATTACAGGAGGCTAGGAACAGAAATAACTGCAGGAGTCGGCTGGCACGGTCAGAATTTCTGTTGCAGTGGGCTTAAAAAAAACATTCCCGTGCACAGCTCTAACCTGAAGCACATCACAGTGCATCTATTAATTAACAGCACAACAGGAAGCCAATGAATGCGACTGAAAGCATTTTCTAGTTCTCTGCAGTCTGCAGCTGGGTTGTAACGCTCACTCAAGAGACAGCAGCAGCTCTGGATGTCTACAGAAACTCAATTTAAACCAACAGCCCTACTGTTACAACCAGTAACTACAGCTGGAGAGACAGCAGGGAGCTAGAACTACAACTTCTAAATGTTGGGGAGAAAATATTTGTTTCTATCCACCACATCTGTACTGTATGTGCAGTTATTTTGTCCTGTTGACCCAAAACTCGCTTACAATGAAATTTTCAGTCTGAATAAAGTATAGTTGCATTTATAATCCCTTGGTACTACCGGGCAGCTGGTAGACCGGGTTGTCCAAGACACTGGGCAAGACACTTGGGCAAGACACTGAACCCCAAGTTGCTCCCGACCTTGCATAGCAGCTCTGCTACCATTGGTGCGAGTGTGTGAATGGGTGAACAAGACAGTGAAAAGCGCTTTGGAAACGCTATGGTTAAAAAAGCGCGATATAAGTGCAGACAATTTACCATTTAGATAGACCTAAGACCTGCTAGATCTGGCTGATTTCAACATTGGAAAAAGGTTTCGGTACATTTTCGGCCACCAGGGATCGGGGATAACACCATCATCCTGCCTCTGAAGTACTCAACAAGTCAGCAACAGTAGCTTGCAGGTGGTCAGCTCAGTTGCTGCAAGGGTGTGAGCATTGGACCAGTAATGATACTAACAGCTCTGATATCAATATTGCATCTCTGGTCACCCTATTTCTGACCACTGAAAATCCAGACTGGTTCGAGCTAACAGAATGGCTACAGTAACTCAGATAACCACACAGTACAATTGTGGTGAGCAGAAAAACATCTCAGAATGCACAACACTTCGAAAATTGAGGTGGATGGGCCACAACAGCAGAGGAACACGTTGGCTTCCACTTCTGTCAGCCAAGAACAGAAAGTTGAGGCTGCAGTGGGAACAGGCTCACCAAAACTGTAAAGTTGAAAACTGGGAAAAACGTAGCCTGGTCTGATGAATCTCGATTTCTGCCGAGGAACACAGATGGTAGGGTCAGAATCTGGCACCAACAGCATGCATCCATGGACTCAACAGTCCAGTCTGGTGATGGTTTCTTTGCACATTTTGGGCCTTTTAATACCAGTCAATGATCACTTGAATGCCACAGCCTATTTGAGTATTGCTGCTGCAGATGTGTATCTCTTCACTCATCTTCTAATGTCTACTTCCAGCATGACAATGTCCAAATAATGCGCCATGTCACAAAGAAAAAGTCTTCTCAAACTGGTTTCATGAACATGACAATGAGTTCAATGTTCTTCAGTGGCCTTCCCAGTCACCGGATCTGAATCCAGTAGAACATACTGGGAACAGGAGATTCGCAGTGTGAAGGTGCAACTGTAGATTTTGCATGAATTACATGATGCAATCATGTCAACATGGACCAGAATCTCAAAGGAATGTTTCCAACATCTTGTGGAATCCATGCCATGAAGAACAGAGGCTATGTTGAGAGCAATAAAATGCTCCAAGAGGTGAGTTATTGAGCTCCTAACACAAGTAAATCCAACATACATGTCATGGGCACGTGAATTTCTAAAGATCAAATGCAACTTGCGAAGCCACACGTACTACAACGAGAGCTTATAATTCAAGACGAAACAATCCGTTTGTATTAAAATGAGGTGTATGTAGTACAAATGGTACTTTCAGGGTGATAAGCATGTGTACATCATGCTTCAAGACACTCCCTTCACTGTGATTTATAGAGTAAATTTATCCTGAAAAAAATCAATCCTGAAAATCGTACACATTTCGTCAGAAGAGTACATTCATCTGTATAATTCACCTTTTCGTAGACAGGACTACATGTTCAAAGAAGAGAATAAAACAAACCCTACAGAAACCGACAGTACTTGTTTTCAATTGTGGACAGAGAGCAGGTTTGAAAAACACTGGAGTATTCCATCAACTTCTCATCAAACTTTTCAGCTTTGTTGTCTCAGCATGTGCCGATTAATTTGAAACGAACAAGTGGAACATATTTCAGTGACTGAGATAAAAGGATCAGTCGTAGCCTTAGCCACGGACATAACATTCAATCTCGAAATAAAGATCATCATAGCATGGTTTTACAATCTATCAGTCATATATTCATTACGATATGAAATGTAAAAAACACCAGTTCCAGAGCTTGATTTTTCTTCAGAAAAACTAACACACTCACACTAAGACACAGAGTGCCATGCTCTCAGGCTACTGTCAGTATCTGGGCCAGAGGTTCCCACACGCCTGTCCTTGGCTGACAGCACCATTTATGTTAGTGCCATGTTCAAGTCTCCTGCAGGCTATTTTTCATCCACCAGTTAAAAGCACACCTACCTCCGGGTGTGGACGTGTGTGTGAGTGATGGATGCACTTGTTTTCTTACACTGTTCATTTGTGTTCACGTGACTCGCATGACACATGACGGTCTAGTCACATGCATAAATGTTATTGGGCATGAACTAGTTTCCCAACCTCAAAAAACAAAACAAAACAAAAAACCAAACGCAAAGAAAATCGGTTCCTTTCTCGGTTCCTTTTTGCTCCCCATTCCAGTGACTTCTCAGTTTTCAGAGACGCTGTGCTGTCCTTTTCCTTCCCACTTGCTGACTCTCTCCCTCACCAATAACGTGATCTGACAGCGAATTGATGCTCTCCTAATGTGCCGAGACATTTCTGCATCGTTACTACAATAACTTGGATTTTGTTTTTCGAACATAGCAGCTGAACTGAATAATAGGGCATCACCAAGTTCCTGTCTGGCCCTTTTCGTTGGCGCTCATAAGCAAGGGACCAAAAAAAACAAAAAACGGTGACTAATAGTTGCGTAATGGAGAAATCGGCACGATTTGAACACAAGGATGTGAGACCTTCGTGAACAAATAACAAATAAGATCGAGTTTCTTTCTGTTAAAATGGCGTATTTCATTTATATAACAGTGTTCCGGAAATATCACCAGTGGGTCTTGTATAGGTTTACAACACCCTCTTATCAATTATCATACACAGATTGGATTGATTATCTTTTCTACTTCTAACAACAAACTTTTTTTCTAGTCATCAGTTGAAGGTTTAGACACAATAGATAAAAATGAAAGCATTTTCTAATATTAGCAACCATGCAGTGATCTGGAGAGAGAGAGAGAGAGAGAGAGAGAGAGAGAGATGGTGTACTATTGCAAATGTGTATAATGGCTCCCGATGGAGCTGTATGTGAGGAAGGGTGATCTTTAGGTTGAGGATAAACATACAACAGCACAGTCATATTCTCATTCTTATCACACACTGTCATTGTGTCATTAACCATGCTGTTCTCCTCAAACCTGGCACTCTCATAAATAACAAGATCACGCCACTGGGTGGGGTCACGGCTGCAGGAAGGGGTTTCCAGCTAGATGTGTTGAAATTTACTGACGTCATTCTTTGCAGCACACGTCTGCCATTAAACTAAATAGAATTTCCAATTAAAAAATGTAGAGACATATAGTCACGTGAAAAAATAAGTACACCCCATGCAAATTGTTGCCTTTTTTTTTTTTTCTTTTCTTCGGACAAGCAAATATTTTCATCATCTTTGAAAAAACAGTGCCTATGAACAAAGTTGATATAGTATAAAACACAAGGAAAATGAGCTTTTTAAATCTTTTTTTCAACAAAAATATCAATAGATATGATATTCTTCTGTGAAAAATAAAGCACACCCTTGGCATCTGAAGCTAGTATTACACCCTTTAGCAGAAATAACTACTTCTAAACATTTTGCATAATTGTCCACCAGGCTTGCTGGAATTTCTGATCACTCTTCCATGCAACATTGTTTGCGATAAGTTTGAGGTTTTCTTGCGTGTACTCAGAGGATCAAATGCTTGCTTGTCCAAATATGTAAAAAAAAAAAAAAAAAAAAAAAAAGGCAACAATTTTCATGGGGTGTACATAAATACTTTATACACAAATCAACACATCTTACCTTATGTAGATGGTAGTGCAGTGATTTTGGTATGACAGATCTAAAAATGTAATGTGAATAGTGTCTTGCTGTATAGATATAACATCGACAAATATAAAAGCCAAATAAATATGCCAATACAAATTAGAACATAAATGTCTTTTCCATGCTCAAAATACTTATTATAAAGCTACTGGATGTATAATTTGACATTCTTTGGTAGTAAACTGCTACTGCAATCTATAAAATGTTATCATGTGGGTTGTGCTGCACTGTGCAACGTATGCCAAGTAATACATGCTCAATGAGAATTGACGGCTGTGTCCCAAACCGCAAACACACATTAATTAGTATGCATAAGAAGCATTTCTGTTCCAATACTTTTGCTCACCTAAAAATTGGGTGGTCTGATACGAAAGGTTCTATGTTTTATGTTGTTTAACACATCGAGATGTAAATACCAGGAAATAAAAGCTTGTCTCATATCCATCTTTTGATATCAAAGTATAGCGCAAACAATTGAACAGCCCTGGAGGTTCCAATAGTTTCGGAGGGGACCATCATTATTTGATATTCAGACACTGAGAAAACTCAATTCAAGTAGTTTTCCCTTAAAAAACACACAATTTTGAAAAAACCCAGCAAAATCAAGCATTTTTGGCTGCAGTAATCACACAAAAAAAACTCTGTACAGACTGGTTCCCCATTAAAGTCACTCTTACATGTACAGCACAAATGGCATCACTGCATGACACATTTTGTAAACTTGGGTCTGAGATGGTGCTGATGGACCAATGTAGAACAAATCCTCATTTTCATTCTCAATCCTTGTTGCTTTCGGTGGTGGAGAGGGTAATGTTACCCCCTCACTGCTCCAGAGTCCCCCTAACACCCGGATCCCAGGTTCCAGTCAGAGTGGAGCGGGCTTCCTCCAGGTACTCTTCCCCCCCCCATCCAAAAACATGCTGGTAGGTCAATCAACCACACTAAATTGCTCCAAGGTGTGAACGTGCATGTGCGCATGGTAGCCCGTCATAGACTGAGGTCCCATCCAGAGTGCATTCCTGCTTTGTGCCTGGTGGCTCTGGATGAATGTTTTGACCAACCTACTAAAGCAAGTCATCGAAGCACTGATCCAAACAAAACCGCAGAGCAATCAGTGAGAAACATCACTTTTACTTCTCTATTTATGACCAACGGCAATAAACAGGGCTTGTTCATTTATAGCGTATACTCATCCTAGATCATTCTTATTCTCCTACATAATGGAAACAGTGCATTTTAAGAACCCAGACGAAGCTCAGAAAGTGCATCAAAGAGCAAACAGCTCAGTCGGACTGCACCATCAACCCACCCATTAAACTGAACGAACACAGTTCATATGTGCCCATTTGCTCTAGAGAGCTATCTTGGGGCAGTGAGGACTACACACACACAGAGCATTAATCCCCTTCACATTAAGCAAGGCTAATCTGAGCCAGAGGCCAACTCAGCTCCCAGAGAGCACTCGCTGTCTCCCAGGCACACCCGCTATCATGTGGGGCGACCTTTGCAAACTCAGGAATTTATCCCAGCATGCCACACACACACGATTATTTTTATGAAGCGCTGTGTTCAAATTATGGGCTGAAAGTTACATTTTTTGTATGAGTGAGTAACGCTTATAAGACGACATTATCATTAAAATTAAAAATAAAAAAAAAGCCTGTCAGACTGCCAGAGAAAGAGAGCGAGAGAGAGGAGAGATACCTGTCCTCCTACCTATATTGCATGCGCTTGGGACAGTCCATGTGATTAATACACTGCCAACACCATCACTTTCTTCAGCTGCATAATTTCCTCAATTATCAGTGCCTCTGAATATTTTCTACCCCCAACGTATTTACCATTTGCATGTCAAATACAGAGGAAGCTAAACATCACTTTCTTCTAAGCCATATCGTGCATATTTAATGAACCCTGCTGATCATGAGCAAAGTGAAGAAAGCAATTAATCAGTACAAATAGCACACTGTCGCTCACTTCAGTTAAGTAAGCACACAGCGTTCAGCGACACCGGGTAGAAAAGTGAGGAATCGAAGGTGATGTGTTCGACCTACAAAATCATGAAGTGTCTGAACCTGAAATATAAGCTCAACTCGCATGACCCACCCGGACGGAGTGAACCATTCCAAACAGCCCGTTAAGCACTTTGTATAGCTGCCTGTACACTCTGTATTAACGCACCATGTCAGAGCTGCTAATAAAGCTGTGTGTGCATAAATTAAATAATCAAAATGTGCTTTTTACCATTTTGTCTTGCTTTTCAAAAAAATCAAATCAATCAATTACAAAAACTACAGTTTCGAAATATTTAACAATTAACTTTTTTTTTTTTCATTCCAGCAGGCACAGGCTACCGACAAGGCACAATATAACTTTAAATAAATAAAAGAGTAAAATAAAAATATTTTGATTTGGTCATCTTTGAGCCCCCCTTGAATAGCCGTGTTAGGCCTATAACTGACTGCTGAAAGATTTTGACACTCTGTAGCCTACAACTAAAAAGTGCATTAAAAAGTGCATTGACAAGAGTGCAAAAAATGGTTCTATTCGTCTGATTATATTGAGGATATATACCGCTCGCATCCCTGTACACCTCGTAGAGTATTATAGTAGAAATAGATTTGTCTGCCTGCCCTTCAATACGTCTTTACATGCTTCCGTACTCTACTCCCTTACGTCTCGTGACGTGACAGAAACAAAACAGCTCGTGCATGTGCGTGCCCCCTCATCGAGACCGTGTCATTTTCACTTATTAGACATTTACACTCATATTCACTTATTACAAGTGAATAATTTTGCGAATAATTTCGGTTGCCGAACATCCGGTGCATCCTAGTATTCATTTTTTTTATGGATGCACAAAAATCTCCAAATTAAACTACAGTCCTAAATTAATAATAAAAACTCCCTTTCGCTGCATCTTGTGGTTTCTGTTCCTCACTTCACTGCCATCAGACATATTATTTTACCTGTTTACTATTGATCATGGTGTTTTAATGAGGCACTACAGATCTTACTCGGGCTACAATCTGTATCCGCGCGTCTACACCATGTTACTAACGTCAATTCCATTATAATAAACGAGAGAATTTACACTGCAAGCGCACAAATACAACATATAATGACAAACTTAAATGAAACGAAACCTTTTAAGCAGCTTGCACCAGTTTCCCCTGACCCTTACACACAGTGGAGTATTTTGGATATAAACACGTTTGTCCTCGTGCAGGACTGTTTGAGTTCTACAGTGTTTAATATTGCTTTAGAGGACTTTATTCCGCAGTCACGTGACGTTTTCGCCTCCGTCTGATGGAGACTGAGGTCATGTTGGGAATAAAACACAACTCTGACAGAAAGTAAACTGAGGAAAGAGAACTCAATTTTGAGTGTCATGGCAAAGGCTGTGAATACTTATGTATATGTCCTTTTTTTTGTTTTTTATTTTTAATACATTTGCAAAGATTTCAAACAAACTTCATTCATGTTCTCCTTACGGGGTATTGTTTGTAGAATTTTGAGGAAAATAATGAATTTAATCCATTTTGGAATAAGGCTGTAACATAAAATGTGGAGAAGTGAAGCACTGTGAATACTTTCCGGATGCACTGTATACGATACGAAAATCTACAAAGTTAACTGATTTCTTGGTCTTAATACATCATGCAAAATTGCTGACATGTGACTGTGGTCATTAAAGTCTTTTGAGTGTCTAGAAAAGCGCCGTATAAATGTAACTGTTAAACTGTAAATAACACTTCAGTGAGTTTTTAATTCCACTCGCACACAATCACTTCCCATTTCTACACAGTCATGATGAGCGAGGCAACACAGGCTGCGTTATATAGAACAGCCAAAATCATTCTGACACCAAATTTAGTCCACAACTCAAACACAACATGCTTTATGAAGCTATGATCAGCACTGGGAACTAGTGTTCTCGCTCATTTTGATGTTAAAGCTGTGAAAATAACCTAAATATGTGCAGTGAGGCAGATGGTGTTTGAATAGCCCTGTCAAAAGCCCCACTGGACTTTCGTTTTAATACCGTTTCACTAAAACCGTCTCAGTGTTTCCTAGACCACAGTCTCCCTTAAGAAGCATCTGAGACAGATTATTTTTTGTGTACTCCAACAAATCCCTTTAGCTTAAGATCCTTTTCCCCCAGTCACTTTTCACAATCTGTCATCCGTTGTTTTGGGTTTTTTTTTGTCACCCAAGTATTTCAAAATAATGTTTATGTGCTGTTTAGCATTAAATTTATTTTATATAGCGTTCAAAGAATACTCGTGAACCGGATTTATTTGCAAGCAGGTTATTTAAAGATTACGATTATTAGATTATTTAGAAGGTTTTTAATAAGTCTCTCACCAGCATTAATAATGAGTTAAGTGGAGTTTGTTGTAAACTAATAAGGGGCTGTTGTCAACGTGTGTATCATTAAATGCACATTCAATACAAATATCAAAGCAACTTTAACAAACTGTATATTTCATTCATACTGACACAATGAAGATGAAAATAACTATTAATTTACAAAATTGAGGTGAAGTCTATCCATCCATCCATTTTCTATCCTACACAGGGTGACCAGGAGACTAGAGCCTATCCCAGGTAGCTCGGGGCATGAGGCCGGGGACACCCTGGACGAGGTGCCAACCCATCGCAGGTCACAAACACATACACACAAACACACACACACACACACATCAGGGACAATATCAGAATTTAAAAAAAAAAAATTTTTAAAAGAAGTAAAAAAAAAAAAAAAAAAAAAAAAATTTTTTAAAAATGAACGGTAGATACAAATCTGTTTATAAGCAATAACTAATGGGAAAATCTTAGTAAGGCATGAAGGTAATGCACGAGGTGGAATTTGATGGAATATTGGTAGAACACCTGTATTTGTCTGAATAAAACTGGGAGGTGGGAGGGGGGGGATAACGCAGCTGCAAAAAGTATGCTTTGCCTTGCTTTACACCGAGTTGAGAGGTTGTTTGTTACAGCCATAGACTTCTTGCCCTCTGCTCGATGGATGTTCCGAGAGATGCCTCTTTTAAACAAAAACTGTTCTTCTGAATTAAGCAGTACCTCTGCTGCTTGTTTTATAGCAGATACTTAATTGCCTTATTAAGAATCCTTTTTCATTTTGTGCATGAGAAAATGACATTTCTGATTTAATACACGGCCAAATGCATTTTTAGAGCAATTTCCATAGAGTTAATAGTTTTGCCTGAGCATGCAAAACACGGTGCCAAAATGAAGCACAGGCAGATGGCCATTAATCGAGTGGAAGGGATGTCCGGCAATTCCAGGAGGATGCGTTGGTTCCTCTCAATTCAAACAATCCAGCAGGTCTTCTTCCACAAACCATTACACCAGTGTATGCTGATTTCTGCTCTGCACTGAACGGCAGCCTGACACCCCTGTTCTCCCACCCTTCTCTGACCTGCGGTGTGTTCAACCTATTTTTACCTTGGTATTACAAATCATGCTACAGAGAGCAGCAGCAGCTCGGGAACATAGATTTTGGTGTGGCAGGATGACATTAATAATGACATAACCTCAAACTAAATGGAGTCCAGACACCATCACAGTGACTCAGTAATGCTCCAGGCTACTCTTAGCACAATCCCAAAAACATACAGTCATCCAGCATCCAATCTAGCAGCTCGTTTTAAGAGGTTTTGTACCATTGTTTAACTGTGTTTGACACAACAGGTGAGGTTCTGCTGCCATTAAGCAGGGTTGCCATATTTCTGCAAAACTTCCAGCCCAGCTACATCTCAAAAACCACACAAAAGAATCAAAACATACAGGCATTGAAAACAGTGAGACATTTTTTCTACATTTCCTTAGCCTTCACATGAGGAAACAAGGTCACCGTCATGCATACACATTTCTGATGTAGGGACATTATCCACTCCGTAATCTTCAATAGCAATGTTCTGTCAAAGAGCTATTGCCTGCACTTACACTTTGCCTTTGTTTGTGGAACTGTATTAGATTTCATTCCAATTATACCATGGTCTGTCCGAAAACTCGATTCTGATTGGCTGGAGAGTTCAAACCGTATAATGCACAGGTAGTTCCAGTCAGTTTATTCACCGTTCTAAAATAACACGCTGCCTATAAACAACTGTAACCATAGTAACATAGTTAAACTCACAGCTTCGTTATTAGTAGAGACGCGGCACAGATGCAGGTAATTCACACACGCACAATCTCTCTCTCTCTCTCAAAAACTATTTATTATAATTGATTCAAATAAATGCACTGCTTTTTCTCTGTGTATGATTTAGAGAGGGCAGAATTCTAGATCTAAGGACCCGTATATAAAATAAGTAATGAAAATTAACCGTTATTTTTATCCTTTCAGTCAAATTTTGGGCTGCAAGCATCAATCGCAGCTTTAACTTGTCAATGCTGGCAAGTGACCACGGTATACGCGGGATAATCCACGGCTAGAAGTATGATTTAGTTATGATTTTAATGCAGTCCGCAGAGGCAACCACCAGACATGAAGCGGAGGGTAGTTTCCTCCAAGTCGTGCATTAAAATCGTGATCCCTGCACCTAAACAGGCCTCTATTAGCACTTGTTGCACTTACAATTTATGGCCACTAGGTGCAATAACAACTCAACAGGGCCTAAACTCACTCTATGAAGCTAAATCCTGAGGAGCAGCAAAGTGAGCAAGGCACTAGAGCGAGTAAGACACAGTGTTAAGACACTAAGCACTATGCCGCGGCTCCATACCATATGGAAATCCTGCTGAGAGGAGCAAAGACACACTTGACTGGGTTAATGATGCTTTAAAGTCTTCAGATGTTCACTGGCCCTTTCAAGGCATGTTCATCCAACAGTTCAATCCAGATGGATTCAGATTTTCTGATGAAGAAAACACCATCTAATCAGGATGTTAAACCCTGCCTTGATCGTGACATTGACTCATGGACCAAAGCACCAGCAAAATCTAACACGTTCCCTTCAGCCATTTTCTCCCAGTTCTCAAACTGCTGACTTCCAAGGTCCAAATAATAACTGATAAAAAAAACAGCCCAGGGTTGCGCATAGCCTCCTTTATTATTCAACTGCACATGGTTCACATCGCTGGTTTCATTTCGGATCGGCAGACACAATTTACTCAAAAATTTATATGGCCTGCAGCCTTCACATCACACCATACCATACATCACAAGGTGTACCCATGTGATGCCCATCCCACACACTTATTTATTATTACAGAATGTATTCATAGACTTGTATCACCATAATATTGTAGCACAAGCGTGGATTTGTACTGGATGTAGCTGTGATTACAATGGCTTTGTAGTATCACACTCTTCCTTTTTCACTTACCTTTGTTTTCTTTTCCTAGTGAAGACAGTATGCTGAGGACAAGACCCACAGCAACCACATCTTTATAGACTCATCCAAAGCATCAATCATTCTGTGATTGATGAAAATGTTTTGTCCAATCCATGGACTAAATACAGATAAATAGCCAAGCAAAAGGGACCATCTGTCTGGAAAATCAGTAATATCTATCCGGGAGGAAATAACACTGAAAAGAACTAGTAGGCAATTGAGGTTGTTTTTTTTCATGTGAGAGGGAAGAGAATCAATGCCGTTACTAAACAAGATGGAAATACAATCACAATCACAGAGGGCCACATGTCAAAGATGGAACTTATGTACTACAATGGCATTATGTATTATTGAATAGCAAGCAAAATGCTAGGGTTTTTCTTTTTTCCACAGCTCCATTCAGTTTCACTCCTCCTGAATTTTTCACATGAATGGCAGAACTTATTAACTTACGGGTGTACAAATTCAGACTCCAGGCAAATATGCATTATGAAAAGAGACACTGGTGCCATTTGTGTTCCCAAGACTAAGACACTTGCTAGAATGTATTCCCTTAATTACACATGATGGAATATTTCAGTGATTGCAGTCTCCTTAAGATATGTATTTTAGCATTCAGGCATTTATTCAAGACTTGGTTTAAAAAGAAGAAAAATGTTTTGAAATGAGCAGCGACCACTTTTTAATATATCCCTCCAGGGTTTTGCGATCGCAGAAATGAACGTAAAATCAAGCAAACTTACGTCGGATTTTCTGCAGATTTGGGCCAAGACGATTCATGTGACATCATCAGAATGTGCATTCAGCCAAAGCCCTCTTCGATTCGCGTGCCTCAAACATGAGTACAGCTAAAAGGTCTCATTTACCAACAAAGTTCACTGTAAAAGACCATGCAAAACAATTTCTTGCAATTGCAATTTGACTGATTCAAGTAGTTTTCTGCAAAAAAAAGCACAAAGAACTGCATCGCAAATTTCAATCCAAGCCGCAGCAAAATCGAGCATTTTGGCCGCAACAATCGCACAAAACTCTGTATGCACTGACATTTCATCTAAAGACAAACTGTGTTCAAACCAAAGACATGGAAATAGCACACACAAACAGCACCAGGGTTGCCAGGGCCACAGTTTAACAGCAAATTGGACTAGTTTTGGAACAAGGTTACAGGTGGGAAAAAAGCAAGTGGGCAGGTGATGGGGTTTGTTTGTTTGATAAAGGCCTGTGGTAGACAAGATCTTGTTTTATACTGAAACACTGGAATTAAATCTAACCAAATTCCACAAACATGGGCTCTGACAAAGAGAAAGTGTAAGTGTGGGGATTATGGAGTGGATAATAGTCAAACCATAAGGTGATTTAAATAGTCAAACCATTTTAAAAAGGTGTTTTGCACATACTGAAAATCATGAGTGTGAAGAAGAATAAAGCATCTCCCTTTTCAAAACACCAAATTGTTTTAGGCAAGTGTCAGGTTATTTTGTGCAGGACTTTCTAAAAAGGACAAACCTGTGCAGGACTTTCTAAAAAAAAAATAATAATAATAACTTTTAAAAAACAACAAAAAAACAAACAAAAATTGTTTAAAAACCTGCCATCTTTTGAAGTGGATGAGCTGTGAAGCTCCCACTGCTCATCCAGTCAGCACTAGGCCAGGTATCTCGGCTAAGCCACATGGCTACAGGCCATAAAAGCAGAGCTCGGGAGAAATTTTCCATCTTTGTTCATCTGCCCGCAAACAAGAAGTCATTTCGAAACATCGACAGCAGAGGCAAGAGAACAATCACACTGAAGATCCGCCTCAAGGGAAATTCGATTGGAGCATCACCTCCCGAGCCTTCCACAAAAAAAAAAAAAATCCTAGGAATGTTTGCCAGTGGGACCGAGCAGAAAGCACACAACCTCTGCAAACACCTTGCGGTACAGACAGCCATGTCACCTGCCTTCCAGACGTATAATTGTGGGCTGCCGTGCCACGGGCACGCAGACAAGAAATCAATGTGGACTCCAATTGAAAGGCAAACATGAGAAATAGATGGCTTTCCGTCTTGATCTCTCCAAGGGCCAGGTGCAAATTAAACCTGATCTCAGATTAAAAAGGAAAGGAATGTGCAAGATAAGGCTGAAGGTGCATTCAGGAAATGTCTCAATGTCAGAGGGTTGCCATTTAATGCACTGTCTGAAAAGTGGTGAAATAAAATCATTGCTTACGCATTTCACTTTCAAAGCGAGTATGCAGAATCGATTTTTCTCCAGGAGCGAGTGGACTTCACCTCAGTACAAATTTGGCATTCTGGGTTTGTTTTTTTCTTAAACAGCTGTAATATTGAACAGTAAATGCGTATAATATTATATTGAGGATATTTCCAAAGGTGTTGTTCGAAAACATCATTAAATATCATTCTTAACTTGTACCCCCCCCCCCCCCCTAAACAGCCCGAATTCTACAGGGAATAATTCTATTCAGACTTTCGTCCTTTCACTGGATTGATTTATTGACCTGTGCCTTGCTCAACAGACTGCAGAACTGTCAAAAACAGAAAAGCACTTGATGGGGATAATTGTTCACATCCAGCGAACACCGATCTCATCACCGATATGAATGTTTTTAACAACTATATCAACATTTGCTCAGTGAATGATTGCAGGATCAATACATGGAGGTGGAAAACCCGTCATGTGTGTTATACTGTTCGTACAGAGACATAAATGACATGCTGGAGTGTGATTTCTCAATCCTGTCTCGCTTAAAACCCATCGTACCGTTAACATACTGTACAGTACATCTAAATAATACTTTTGGCGTCTTGAGTCTGCATTCGTCTACTATTAACTTTTGCATTTCTCATGAAATCCGTACTCACTGATCAGACTGATTAGCGAGATATTAATGAAGACGATACTAAAATGTGACTATTACATTACGTTATATGATGTAAGCCAGACTTGACAGTGAGTGATGTTGTCCAGGACTTAATCCTTTACTCACCTATTTTTTCAGCTTTCAATTACAAGTTGTGTTTTTTGAAATGGATTAGCTTAAAGGGTTCACGTTGTGAAAAACTACATATTCCTTGTTTCCCCCCCCTCACAAGTTCAACGTAGTACATAGACACAATGTATCAGACCTCACCCAGTGTCCACAGTACATACAGAAACTACTAGCTTTACACTAAGAATGATGAGACAGGACGTTTATGACTTAGGAAACTCTGTGGAGCACATTGTCAATTTCTTTAACAAAGCTATCAAACTCTACAGCAGCCACAACAACCGCAGTACAACATCGCCTACCGTCTTGTTGGTTTTGAGTCGAACAGGTCACATGATTAAAAATACGTGATCGTCTTCGATTAGCTCCGTTTTCTCGGACCACACTACAACGCAAAAACTGCGTTTTCAGATTCATCCAATTAGGAGAGCGTTCTCGCTGGACAAAAACACCGTCTCAGTGTGGAC
Source organism: Ameiurus melas (assembly GCA_012411365.1). Taxonomy (NCBI): domain Eukaryota; kingdom Metazoa; phylum Chordata; class Actinopteri; order Siluriformes; family Ictaluridae; genus Ameiurus; species Ameiurus melas. The sequence continues at coordinate 12,248,581 of CM022773.1, read as the reverse complement.
GGAACGCCAAAATGTAGAGGAAAAAAAAAAACAAAAGTTTTCTTAAATTTATCCGGATTAATGGACGTACGGAAGCTTGAATCCCATCTCGTAGAGATAATAATTAAAGAACAATTTTATGCTCAAAATCCAAGATGCAAGGATGTGATGTTGCTGAAGTGCTTCTACTGGTACCTGAAATTGAATGTAGTTATAAACCCTGACGTCCTTTATCCTATTTTACAAGCACAAAAATCACTTTGATGGCATACCAGTGGCTGATCCTCTCTCTTTCTCACTCTCTCTGGACCTGCCTTATACATCTTCTGCACTTGTGGCTCGCTCTCTGATGGATTGTCCCACATGGATACTCTAATGATTTCCCAAAACCAGTTCATGACCAAGTCTCATGCTTGGATAATGCCACCTGGATACTGTAGACTTTCCCCTGCACTGCTGCTGTAATCATAAAGACTGTTATGCACATATATACACCTACTACAGTTTGAATTTATAGTATACAGCTGTTTAAAACTAACGATTTATAATCAGTAGCTTAGTGGTGAACGTGTTTCTCAGACCTCCTGGGTTGGGGGATCAAACCCCGCCTCTGCCCTGTGTACGCAGAGTTTGCACGCTCTCCCCGTCTCCTTCAGGGGTTTCCTCGTCTAGTCCAAAGACACGCGTCGTACACTGATTACACTGTGTGTGTGCGGTTGTGCCATGCGTTGGCACCCCATCTAGGTTGTCCCCTGCCTTGTGCCCCGAGATCCCTGGGATAAACACCAGGCTCCCCGGAGACCCCGCGTAGAAGAAGCTGTACGGAAAACGGATTTATAACCCTATACTATCCGGTGTCACTTACAGCCCCTCCCCCACTCCCAGTCTCTTTCCTCTGTTACATCTGTGCTGTTCATTACAGATCTAAATATAAATCTTCGTCCGGGGTTCCGTAAAGCTTCTTTGACACCGTAAAACTCCTTTAAGTTGTCTCCTACAAAGATGCAGCAGCCTCCACTCATCTCCACCAGAATACACAGTCGAATAAGCCTGTTGGAATCAGACTTTTAGAGCTGATTGAGATGTTATTTGTGAAAGGGCGGGTCTGAGCCCACTGTACAGTACATCAGCACCACATAACCCTTGCGAAATCATTTCTCGCTGCGACATCATGCATCCTGTGCACTAGCAGCTGACATCCAGCTTTAAAATCAAGCAAGGGAAATCACTTAGATGCGAGGTTGTGTGTAAAAATAAATAAATAAACAAACAAATAAATAAATAATCGATTGGTTCTAACGCGGTGTTGTTGTAGCTGCATGTCCAACATCATCATCAGCCATCAGGATGAGGAAAAGCGACTGATGCTCCATCCGGCATCAGAACACCCACCCCACACACACACACACACACACACACACACACATCTGCGTAACGAGATTCATGTCAGGGATCTGTGTTTTGGAGGATTTCCGATTCACGCTGAATGGCGATCACAGGTTCCTGCACAAACACACACACACACACACATCCAGAGGCTATGGACGCCATTCAAAGCCAAAAATAATAATAACCACCCTTACAAACCATAAGACTGTTCTTGCAAACTCATCGCTGTTTTCTTGCAATCGTAATCTTAATCTTGGCGGTTTGTCCATGAATGACGAATGATTTCTCCGCCTCGGACTCCAGCAGCCTGACTGCGCAAATCACGCGCAGACCCATCGAGTTCAGCTTTATTATTCAAACCTACTCTGTAGCCGTTTGGAGCGAGTGTTCGTTTGTTTTTGGGGCTTCTTTTTTTTTGTCTCAACATTCGTGGCAGTAGAAAGTTCTGATTCGGGCTGAATGTTGTGGGCCTCATTCGGAACTCACCTGCATTACAGTGCCTCTCTGTGATGCAGTAAATAAAGTAGGAGCTGCATAAACAAGGATTCTCCTTTTGTTTACATCGTCAGCTACACGACCGCGGCGTCTGCCACTGTGTAACAGCTGCTAATTAAAACTAATCCTCATGCACGCGCAAACACACACGCGCGCGCACAGAGAGAGAGAGTGGACATCATGTTTCTCCTCTTTTTCACAGGTTCCTCGTTGTGCACGCGCCGTTATTCTCACACACACACACATACGCGTATAATCAGTAGCATCTCTCACCTGTGCTCGGCTGCCTGTTATTTCAGCAGTGTAACGGAACACGAGCCCCGCCCGGCTCCACCACCATCTTCCACCGTCCCTGCCTCGCGCTCAGACTGACGGCTTGGTGGGCGGAGCAACGTGTCGTCACATGCCTCCGACTCGATCAATATGGAAAGCTGTATTGTACTGTACTGTACTCTGGGGGATTATTATGAATGAATATTACATCCAGAAGTGCAATGCGTCCCAACACCCAGAAAAAATGATCCCCAAATGTTATCTTTTTCTAAACAGACTTAACTAATAAATGTCTTCACCCGCTCAACAAAAAAAGCCTGAAGTGTTCAAATTTATGACGCTTTTATTAATGTCCATCCATCCATCCATCCATCCATCCATCCATCCATCGATTTCATCCATTTTCCATACCGCTTATCCATCACATGGCAAAACGCACTCACTCGCACGCACACTCACTGGCACTCTACGGACAATTTGGGAATGCCGACCAGCCTACAGCACATGTCTTTGGACTGGGGGAGGAAACCAGAGTACCCAGAGGAAACCCCTGAGGCACAAGGAGAGCATGCAAGCTCCTGGAGGCAGGATTCAAAACCCCAACCCCAGAGGTGTGTCCCAACTAAAAAAGAAAACAACAGAATCCCTAGTAAACATTTCTAATGATTTTAATGGTTATAATGGGAATTGTATCGGTTTTAATGGAAACTGTAATGGTCCCTGTGGGTCTCTACTGGTTATTTGTTGCCTTCTATTGGTGGCATGTTATGTCTAGTGAATACCATTAGGGATCAATAGAACCTCTGACATTTGGTTTAAAGGGTTAACTGATGGTTGTAATGGTATTTGTAGTGGAAACCATTAGAATCTCTGTGATGGTTTATATTGCATTTATTTTTCTTTTTTTTTTTAGCAGGGGAGACAAACGTGTTAACCACAACGCCACTATGCCCCCCCCTTACGAATGTCACAGAACATGTTTTTTTATTCATTTATAAATCTTTATAGATTGTTTGTGTCATCCTGTTTCACTTTTCCCCTTTTCTTTTAAAAAGCAAAAAAAAAAAAACGTGCTGAAACTAATGAACTAAAACTATACGAAGGTTAAAGATGAGGTTTGTAATTGTTTCTAGATCGTTCTACTATGCACAGACCATTAAAATGTACCTTACAAAATCTGATTTGCTATAGCTTGCTGTCATGCAAACAGACCTGGCTAGTTTCTTTATTTTAAGGCTTCTGTTTACAAATTTCCAGGCCACAAATTAACTCCGACCCTTGGTGCAGCAGTGGCGCTCAGACCTGCCCACTTTCTTTAACACAGGTGGCTCTAGGAAAGGCTAAAGTGGGCAGTGACACGGTCAACAAATTTGGACCCCACTCCACTCCACAAAGACTTTGTGGTTAACACATTTGCATCCCGCCTCCACCGTGTGCCCGGAGTTTCCATGTTTTCTCCATGTTTCCTCTGGGTGCTCCGTTTTCCTCCCCAAGTCCAAAGACATGTGCTGTAGGCTGATTGGCAAATCCAAATTGTCCAGGGTGTGTGTGTGTGTGATTGTGGCATGTGATGGGTTGACACCATGTCCAGGGTGTCCCCCGCCTTGCTCCCAGAGATCCATGGGATAGGCTCCAGGCTCCCCCACGACCCTGTGTGGGATAAACAGTATGGAAAACGGACGGATGGATGCGTTTGTTTTTGTTAAAATGCATCTAAAATAAAGATGTTGTTAAATACTTTTTTGAGACATTTCAGCAATATTGCACAATACTGTAATATATATTATAATATTGTAATATATAATACTGAACGTCGGTACAATTCGATTTGGCCGCAGCTACTCACCGCTGTGCCAAAATTCGGTGCAACAGCAAGAATGCGAGTGTGATATTGCTTTTAAACAAAAGCTCTATTCATAAGAAATTCATACTGAGCAACTGATAAAATCAGACACAATATGGTCAAATATTTTGCTCATTTTTGCTCCATTAATGGAAATATTTCCCAATGAAGGATAGAGCGTTACACGTTGCCATGCAATGTGCACACAGACTGACAGCCTTTAGTAGTGTAAGTGTAATAATGGGTTCAATGTCACAAACTAATGCTAGGAATTCGAATTTTATGTAGAATTTGTGTCGATTTGAGTTTTATGTAGAAAAGCAGCGGGATACAAAGAGTGAAATGTTCCTTTGCTGTTATACTAAATATCAGCACTCTTGGAACCAATGAAATTAGTGGATCAGAACGAACCATTGTACAATATAATGTAACCATAGGAAGGGTCAAGTATAGAAAGATACTCTTGACAGAGCACTTGTTTGTCAGTAGAAGATAGCCAAGTACGGATCCAGAGAGTCACCTTTCTTTGATAGAATGCGAGTTTGAATCTCAACAATTCGAGAAGGCATAATTGGCCATGCTTTCTGGGTAGGAAAGATGGCTTTCCTCTCTCCTTTTAATTAGAATGATAACAGCTTGTGTGTACAGAGGAGGGCAGTTGGCAGTTTCCTCTGACTGTATTCCACTGTCCTGTGGCACAACACGAGCAGACTGTGTTTCGTAGGAAGACATCTGAGCACCTCCACCCTCCCGGTTTGTTAGCCATCATGTGATAGGGAAGAAATTGGTAGTGTGGGGGAATTGGCAATGATTGTAATAACCAATTAGGAAACTTGCTTCAAGCATTACATTCTTCCTGCTGCTGTACTTTTTATGACAGTCTTGGAGTAGGGGCTTCTTCCTTGCATGATGAAGCCATGTCAGTATAGTAATCTCTTCATGGTGGATGTACATACTTTGGTCTTGGAAGAGTTGCTTGGATGTTGCAGAAAGGCACAGACTGTTTCTCAATTCTAAGAACGGATAGAACAGACCTGTGTTCTCGTGAAGGAGAGTCTTGCCAGGCTACCTTGGAAGAATAAACTCTGAAGGACAGGGGGACATACTGTAGAACACATCTTTGCATGAATTCAGATGTGCTGTAGTCTTCCTGTTGTGCAGTGGACTGTCCCAGCACATTTCTAGTAGTGGGACAGGGTCCTCATCTCTTCAGCACTCCCTAAGTAATATGTTTCAGCTGGTCAACAGACTTACTGTTAAATGGCTGAGTAACCAAAAGTTAATTAAGCATGTTTTAACACAGTAAGCTCTCTGTTTGCAACTGTGACCTCACGTTAACTGAAAACTAACTAAGCTAACGAGTTTACTGTTACTTCAGGAAGGAAGCTAGCGTAGATTTATTTAAACACTTCTGAGGGATACATTCGACGTTAACAACCTCATCTGTATCTCAATCTAAAACACATGTCAGAATGCTTACTTTTTAGATGCATATTTAGATTCTTGTCATTAAAAGGCTGTTAAAACTACAGGTACGGGTCAGTCTTCCGTCATCCGACCATTGTTTTGCCGCAATGATTTCTGGGAACTCAAGTGGGTTCGGTGCGGTCAGGTCTGCATCCTCGATATCAAGAGAACATCCAGGTAATTTTATGCGTACCCGGTACTTGCGTTCTTATACTTGCGAGTATTGGAATCGAACTTCAGCGGTGGACGATGACGTAGAACAAGTACACGAGGCAAGATCGCATAACATCGCATAAGAACGCATACTGAGAAATGGCTAGAGTCTCAACTGGCCAATCAGAGGCTTCCAAAGGTCATTACATCAATTTATGGGATATTCAAGGTTATTTAAGGAGATTGTGAATGTAAAATTGCTGAAATAAGTCTCTCTAATCGATTGTTTTACAATGTGAACACAGTACACAGTAGATTAACTTACCAAAAAAAAAAAAGCTGTGAAAAACTGAGCTTGAATATCTTTAGCCTAGGTGTATGTAAACTTTTGGCCTCAACTGTACATGACAAACAGCTAATTTAATCCTATTACACATATCTTGACGTAGAGCGAATAAGACAATGACTTTGATTTATAACTTTTTTTGTAAATACCGGAGAACTGGAGGATTATGGGTGTAGCTGAAGTTATTACAGTACAAATCTTCATAAGTGAAGTAAAAAAGAATGCAATTACGTTTCTCCAGAAATTGTTTTTATTTCATGTGGTAGTCAGCTGACAAAAACAATTACAGTGGATACAAGTCTTTTTTAAATCTACAAATAAATATATAACACAGACAAAATGTTAGATTTGTTAGCAACCTACAGTACCTTATGTAAACTTACCTAGAAATATGTGAGAAAGCACTACAAAAAGTACTGTTTCCTCTTCCCAAACCTCGATGAAAATTGGGAAACTGAATCTGCATATATGCACCAGTGCCATTCAGGTCATGTCGTATAAGTTATGGCAAAAACAGGCAGTTAATACACAGACATGATATGAGAAAGAAAAGTCATATGAACATCGATTTAGTTAATACAACGGTACTGAATACACATCAGGCTAGATTTATGGTCAAAGCCCTAAAAAGATAAGACTTACAAAAGAAGCGATTCTCAGAAACACTAGCTTTTCTCCTGGTAACATTAGAATGCATAATGGCTCTGGTTCGACAGGTTTTGTCGCAGAACTTGTACAGCAGTAGCTGCAAAAGTGTGTGGAAGGAAAAGCTAGGTGGAAGTTTTTTCTCCTTTTTTGAGCCCCTTTGGACCATGGAAGCAGGAAAAACATCACGAAGGCATGTTTGTTTCAAATAATCTCCAAACAAGTAACAGAAATGGCAGCTTACTTAACAAGAAATATGACAGCTGCTACAAGTAACAGACACGTACAAAGAATCAGTTCAGGTAAGTACATCTTACCACAGTGTAACAGGGTCAGTATTTAGCGTAACCAAGGACTGATAAGATACTCTCTGACCGCTTTATTAGGAACATTAATATACACAAATATACATAAAATGTACACTTTGTCATTAATGCAATTATCCAATCCAATGTGGCAGCAGTGCAATGAGTTAAATCACACAGATACAAGTCAAGAGCTTCAGTTAATGTTCAAACCAAACATCAGAATGGAGATGGTATGTGATCTCAGCGAGTAGGTTGTTTGTGTCGGACGGGCTGGTTTGGGTGTTTCAGAAACTGTTGATCTGGGATTTTCATGCAGGAAAGTCTCTAGAGTTTACACAGAATGGTGCAAGAAACATCCTGTGAGTGGCAGCTCTGTGGGCGGAAACGTCTTGTTGATGAGAGAGGGTAGAAGTGAATGGATAGACTGGTTCAAGCTGACAAGAAGACTACGAGAACTCAAATATAAGCATAACTCTTTACAAGCACTGAGAGCTGAAATGCATCCCACAACAAGCAACACATCGAATCTTGAGGCAGATAAGTTACAACAGCAAAAGACCACATCAGCCCTACTCCCGTCAGCCAAGGACAGGAACCTGAAGCTACAGTGAGCACGGGCTTAATAAAACTGGACGACTGAAGACTGGAAAAAGACCAGACCATGGTTGCTGCTTATTGGAGGATTTTATTTTATTTTTTTCAGTTTTTCGCACCATTCTATATAAACACTACAGACTGTTGTGTGTGAAAATCTCAGTAGATTGTCAGTTTGTGAAATACTCAAACAACAACCATGGCATGGTCAAAGTCACAGAGATCACACTTTTTGTCCCTGCTTCTGAAGATGGATGTAAATATTAAACGAAGCTCTTAATCTGTATCTGCATGAGTTTATGCATTGTGCTACTGCCCCATGATTGGCTGATTAGATCAGGACCTAATACAGTGCTCAGTGAGGGCATTAAAAGCATCCTTTACCAACTAGAAAATAATCCTGTAGATCTTCAAATGACTAAAAACCTCCTTTACTGTCCTGACAAGAACATTGTCTAGGTTCAGAGAACAAAACCAAGAGTTATATAGTAACTCTGTTGTAATGACAGTCTACCTTTCAATGCATTTGGTTGTAGAGTGAAGGAAGAATGGGCTTTATTGCCAAGCTACTACACACCAGAGCAATGTGGTGCGAGAAAAACACTCCAGACTGGGCCAAAAAAAAAAAAAAAAGAATTCTCAAAACAAAAACGTAAATAGCCCTAGATAAAGTTATTTGATCACTATACAAATGTGGAAATGGAATACTTCATTTCGTATGGTCACTGTGCAACTGCGCAAGTATCACTTCCTAAGACAATTCACTGTACACGAAATTGAAAAACCTAGTCTAGTTCTTAGCTAAATTACAACGTCAGATTGGATTTTCCAGAGTATTTTTCTTAATCAGACACAAGTTGTATCTGAGGAACAAACCTAAAGGTGTTCTAGATATGTTTAAGAACTTGACTGTTTTATTGTCAATATAAATCTATTCTCTTACTAGTAAATAGTTTTGATTATGTGTAAAAAGATAGTATAGTACATTTGAAAATGACAGAAACGTATGCTTTCCTACAAACAAACCTAGACAAATGTGCCATAAATGACTTCTGCTTTACAAGATTGATCTATATAAGTGTTATAAGAGGCCAGTCATTTCTAATGCACAGCTAGATCGACCATGACTGTCTACAGCCGGGTTTACATTGTGCGATTTCAGTGGTTTGTGAAGATTATACCAAGACACGGTGTATGAACCGATCCCGTTAACATCTAGGTTGAATTCTACGACTGACTGTGATAACGTGTCCATCTATACGATGAAGATGTTCTATAAAGACCGAAAACGTTCTGCTTACGCCATCAATCGGTGTGATCACGGCTTGCACAAACAGAAACATTCTTCCACATAAGCTTGAGGTAATAAGGACAATTTTTGCGGATGTCCATAATCATGTCTTGTCATTACACATGCTACTACTGCATTTGTAACTGTCCAAGTAAGTTTTCCATAATCCTACGCTACCCTCCAATTGGTGGATTTGAGATGAGCATCGTAGCAGCAGTCACACTCTGAGATTTTATATATTCACACATTTCTGACACGGCCAGAAGCTTTTTTTTTTTGGAAACAGTGGAACTGAACCACCAGCCCTGCGAGAACACGATCACAGATCTCAACTTACGACCAAAGAATTCTTCTACGATGTGCAATTTTGTCCGCGACATGAAAACAAGGCCAAAAAAAAATCGTGCGGTGTGAACCCGGCTGAAGTGTTTCGTTTGAATAAAGTGTGATATGAGTGATTCTATCATGAAATTGATCTCAGTTCTTTGCATAAATATAGTTCAAAAGTAGTGTTACAAGAGAAGCAGCATCTGTCAACCCAGGCCTGTTAAAGCCATCTTTTGTGGCTGCAGAAAATTAGCACCATTCGACAAGTGTTAGACTTGTAACTTGTACTGATTTTAAATCACGACACCGTCCTCACGGGCCGATGAATCAAGAAATGCTCGCAACTCTATTGCAAATTCCCCTTCATAACGAAAACTCAGGATACGTAAAAGGAATAAAATCGCAGTGTTTGTGCTTCAACGCTGAGATTCTTGCAAAGGCATGACACCTGATGGTTAGGTCTAGACCAGGGGTGTCCAATCTTATCCGGAAAGGGCCGGTGTGGCTGCAGGTTTTCATTCCATCCAAGCAAAAGCCACACCTGATTCCACCTGTTTAATCAGTTGATCTTAGTTTTCAATAGACTCGGGTGTGTGAAAACCTGCATCCACACCGACCCTTTCCGGATAAGATTGGACACTCCTGCTCTAGATGATCTTCATTTAATAGTGTGATAAACATGCTTCTGGAGTTCATCGTGAAGCCTGAGCCACTGCTATGCCATTACATAAGAACTGAAATAAAACCTAGAAACTGCACAAGCACGGCCCATTTCGTTGTGTATTATTAGCGGCGTGTTAAAGGTATTAATAAATGCTGATCCCAAATGGCTCAGCCTACCGTGTTTCGAACGTTTCTGAAAAACTCTGATTGTGCTTACATCATTAGCTGGAGCAAAGTGCTCGGAAATTTGTTTAAACCTGTACAAAAGTTTAAAGAGCAAATAAACAGGCAGACAAGTAACCAAAGCCTGTCTGTTCTTAATGAAACAGAAGGAAGTGGGATAGGATCAGTTCGAGCTCCAATGTGTGCACTTGAGTCTCTTGACAGGAAGTGTACAACTGAAGGCAGCATCATGAAGACGGCTTGCACTCGTTTAAATTGTGCAAAAAACAAACAAACAAACCAACACAAGAAAACCTTAGGAAATAAACAATATAAAAAGTTTCAAATAACTGAGAAAAATCATTAAAAAAAAAAAAAAAAAAAAACAGACCTGAGATATCAAGTACCTGAACAAAAGCAGATACTGCAGACCAGCATTACTCTGCCATGGCTCATCACTTGGTTCATCACGAAGGGGAATTCATTTGCAGAGCTTCTCTGACAGTCTGGCCTTCTTCAGTCGATGGTGCCCAAACTAAGTTGATCTATCATCTTGAGCTACTGACCTATGACAGAGTCCAGCCACTTCCTGTATGCGTCAGCAAAACGGCCCTGATCAGGATTCCTGCAGCTGCTCAGGATACGCGAGATGAATGTGTGTTCAGAAGGGAGAGTGGGACAGGGTGGCCCTCGCTTCAACCTTTTGCTGTCTTGTGTGTAGCCTCCGTGCTTACTGCCCTCTAATGTACAGTCAACGTCCATGGCCTGGGAGCTCCTGCCTTCGTCACTGGGGTCTGAAGAGTCATTGAGGAGTGTGTGGGCGTGGCCTAGAGATAGAGGACCCTGCTCTTGACTGTGATTCCGCCAGTGGTGCCACAGATAGAACACGTGCCGTCTGTCCAAGGGAAGAAATAAACACTTCAGGCTGAGATGGACAAATATATCGTTCCGTTATACAGGTTACTTGCTATTTAAATGCAAAGGCTTATGGGATTAAATAAAGGCTGCATTTACACTGAAGGTCTTGATGTCCAATTCAGATTTTTTTTTGATGACCCGCTTAAATCATCTTTTAAAAAAAGTGACCATATCCGATATCCGCATTTACACTACTCACTTCGTGAATCAACCTCACATAGACGTCACCGGAACATCTTAGGTGAGAAGGAATTAAAAACGGCGCAATTTACAATGTACACGGATGAAAATATAATACAAGATTTTGCATCCCACATCATATTTAAAGGTAAGCAAAACATCGGCCTCTTAAGGAGAAAAAAAAAAAAAAGAGCCCTTGTTGAGAGTTTTTCTCTTGGCTAGAGACCAAACTGAGTTGACATAATTCGCCACAGGCACCTTTTCAATGACGTACAACTCGCATTGACCGGGTAATATCCGATCTGTCCGCTTACACGGAGATGCAAATATTCGTATCCGATTCATATTGGATTTATTTCCACATATGAACAAGGCCTGAAACAAATCTGAGAATATCGTAATCCATGTGCTTTTTTTCCTGCTTACACATTCATGGGTCATATCCGATCTGTGCCACATGGGAGGAAAAAAAATCGGAATTGGGTCACTTAAACTATGTAGTGTAAATGCGGCCAAAATGTGTGGTGATCTGGGAAAACCCTTCACGCTAGCTGTAGTCGTGATGTACATTTCTAGCATTAAAACCTGGTAACCCCCAAAGTTAAAGAGAGTAAATGATGTTTAAAATTTCTTTCCAATTCCACTGAAAGACACACCATCTACTTCTACAGTGAGGGAAAGAAGTATTTGAACAACAGAACAACAACAAGAAAATCCAGAAAAACGCATGTCAGAAATTTTATAAATATATAGAACACTCTTAAAGGGACTACTAATCTCAGCTTGTTACCTGTATAAAAGACACCTGTCCACAGAAGCAATCAATCAATCAGATTCCAAACTCTCCACCATGGCCAAGACCAAAGAGCTCTCCAAGGATGTCAGGGACAAGATTGTAGACCTACACAAGTCTGGAATGGGCTACAAGACCATTGCCAAGCAGCTTGGTGAGAAGGTGACAACAGTTAGTGCGATTATTCGCAAATGGAAGAAACACAAAAGAACTGTCAATCTCCCTCGGCCTGGGGCTCCATGCAAGATCTCACCTCGTGGAGTTGCAATGATCATGAGAACAGTGAGGAATCAGCCCAGAACTACACGGGAGGATCTTTTCAATGATCTCAAGGCAGCTAGGACCATAGTCACCAAGAAAACAATTAGTAACACACTACGCCGTGAAGGACTGAAATCCTGCAGTGCCCGCAAGGTCCCCCTGCTCAAGAAAGCACATTTACATGCCCGTCTGAAGTTTGCCAATGAACATCTGAATGATTCAAAATGACAACTGGGTGAAAGTGTTGTGGTCAGATGAGACCAAAATGGAGCTCTTTGGCATCAACTCAACTCGCCGTGTTTGGAGGAGGAGGAATGCTGCCTATGACCCCAAGAACACCATCCCCATCGTCAAACATGGAGGTGGAAATATTATGCTTTGGGGGTGTTTTTCTGCTAAGGGGACAGGACAACTTCACTGCATCACAGGGACGATGGACGGGGCCATGTACCGTCAAATCTTGGGTGAGAAACTCCTTCCCTCAGCCGGGGCATTGAAAATGGGTCGTGGATGGGTATTCCAGCATGACAATGACCCAAAACACACGGCCAAGGCAACAAAGGAGAGGCTTAAGAAGAAGCACTTTAAGGTCCTGGAGTGGCCTAGCCAGTCTCCAGACATGGGCAAACTACGGCTTTTTAGTCCGGCCCGCCGAACTTAGTTGGAGTGTGACTTTGCCGCTGCCGTTTTCGCCCTTCGGTAAAAATGAGCGGACCAAAGAAAAGAAAAGTGGACACTAAGTGCCGAGTGTTTAAAAAGGAGCGGACAACAAAATATTTCTTCACTGAGGCTTCATCAACGGCTGTATGTCTGATATGCCAAGAAACGGTTGCAGTTTTCAAAGAGTACAATATCAGCCGTCACTTTGCTACGAAGCATGCAAACTATGCTAGCAAGCAGTCAACAGAAGGACGGGCGACTACTGCTCAGAGGTTGGCAGCTAATTTACAGGCTCAGCAGAATTTTTTTTCACCGACAAACTGCGATTCAAGAGTCAAGTACCAAGGCAAGTTTTTTGCTGGCATTCAAATTAGCAAAGGCTAGCAAGCCTTTCTCCGAAGGCGAGTTTTTGAAAGAATGTATGGTAGAGACAGCAGATCTCTTGTGTCCGGAGAGCAAAGGCAAGTTTGAAAAAATCAGTTTATCACGCAGGACTCGCCGTGTGGAACTGATTGACGAAGATATAGTCAGCGAGTTAAACAAAAAGGCGGAGTCCTTTAAGTTATATTCAGTAGCACTGGATGAAAGTAACGACATAAAAGACACTGCTCAGCTCCTAATTTTTATCCGAGGGAATAATGACAGTTTTGAGATAACGGAGGAGCTTTTGAACATGGAATCGTTGAAGGGGAAAATGCGAGGAGAGGACTTATATGAATAGGTGTCTGCTGTCATCGAGAGAATGAAGCTGCCTTGGAGTAAACTTGCCAATTTCACCACGGATGGATCGCCATTTAACTGGAAAAAACATCGGGTTGCTGAAAAGAATCCAGGATAAAGTGAAAGAAGAAAACCCTGACCAGGATGTTATTTTTCTTCACTGCATCATTCATCAAGAATCTCTGTGTAAGTCTGTATTGCAGCTTAATCATGTCGTGGATCCAGTTGTAAAACTCGTTAACTTCATACGAGCAAGGGGACTTAATCACTGTCAGTTCATTACGTTCCTGGAGGAAACCGATGCGGAACTCCAGGACTTACTTTACCACTCTTGTGTCCGCTGGTTAAGTTTGGGGAAAGTGTGTCAACGAGTGTGGGAGCTCAAAGAGGAGATCCGTTCGTTTTTGGAGCTAATGGGGAAAACCAACGAATTCCCTGAGCTGAGCGACATGGACTGGCTTTGTGACTTTGCGTTTGCTGTGAACATATTGTCACACATGAATGAGCTGAACGTTAAGTTGCAGGGGAAAGATCAGTTTGTGCACGACATGTACACAAATGTGAGAGCCTTCAAATCCAAGCTGATTTTATTCTCCAGGCAAATGTCAAACAAATCTTTAGCTCATTTTCCCACACTGGCCATGCAGAAAGAGGCCACCCGAAACGTGAAGAAATACTGCAAATCACTGGACGACATGCACAGAGAATTCTGCCGACGGTTCTCTGATTTTGAAAAAATTGACAAGTCACTTCAGCTGGTATCCTGTCCGCTGTCACAAGACCCTTGGACGGCACTGAAGATGTTGGCATTGTTTGGCTCGAACTACGCGTGTGAGCAGACTTTCAGCGTCATGAACTTCAACAAAGCACGTCACAGATCCCGGTTAACTGACCAACACCTCGGATCTATCCTGAGAATTGCCACGACAAATCTAACTCCAGACTTTGATGCACTGGCAAAAAAGGGAGACCAACAACACTGTTCCCACTGAAATGTGAGTTTCTCTGTTATGAAAAAAATGCATATGGAAAGTTTGGAGGAGCGTCTTTTAATCAAGTGCAATGTGCGCATTTACGCACAGCAGGGGTACAGTAGCTTAATGAACACGCCGCGCATCGCTCAATTTAAAGACCCCTTTCTAGTTTCTGCTGCAGGCAGGATATTTAATGCAGTCTATCTCCCAGGTCAATCCGTCCATGATTTTGCGGGGTTTAAAACAATTAAAAATTATTGAGCTTGAGTATTTCGTTGGGTAATATGTGTTTTGAATTTTGGTAGTGATTCCATTTATCTTTTTCCAGTATATGTTGATTTCTTTAACTTTGCACCTTAACTTGAAATGTATAAAAATAATAAATTACATTGCGTGTGCAAATGCTCCTGACCCGGCCCCTCTATCAAATTTTAGAACCCATTGTGGCCCGCAAGTCAAAAAGTTTGCCCACCCCTGCCTTAATCCTATAGAAAATCTGTGGAGGTAGCTGAAGGTTCGAGTTGCCAAACATCAGCCTCGAAACCTTAATGACTTGTAGAAGATCTGCAAAATCCCTCCTGAGATGTGTGTAAACCTGGTGGCCAACTACAACAAACGTCTGACCTCTGTGATTGCCAACAAGGGTTTTGCCACCAAGTACTAAGTCATGTGTTGCAGAGGGGTCAAATATTTATTTCCCCTCATTAAAATGCAAATCAATTTATAACATTTTTGACATGCGTTTTTCTGGATTTTTTTTGTTATTCTGTCTCTCACTGTTCAAATAAATCTACCATTAAAATTATAGACTGATCATTTCTGTGTCAGTGGGCAAACGTACAAAATCAGCAGGGGATCAAATACTTTTCCCTCACTGTAGATGTATAACCTGATCTACCTACAGATAAACATCACTGCCAAATGTTACAGAATTATAAGTTTACAATGGAGAATACGTTTATCAGAACTGTTCACATGGGTCTCATCAGCTAATTTAAAAAGTCGCTCACAGAATTTAAACACGAGCCCCATCATCCTCATGTTTGATCATGCCGACACCGGTGGAGAAATAATCTCTGATTAATTCAGCTAGTTCTTTTCTGTTGAATACATCTCTTGTTATTGATGTCTTTTCATCAGGCCATTTAAACATTTGAACACTTTGCTGTAATCTATACAGAGTTTTAAGCGCTCTTCTCTGTTTGACGACGATGATGATGATGATGTGATGGTGCAGGAGCATCGCAGGACATCTCCCAAACAGTATCTGATTACAAATCGACATGACTAAGCTTATGTCTGTCTGGCTATGGCATGTGACTAACCAAATCGTGAGACAAGCACATCTGAGTAGCAAGGTTTTAGAGATATGTAGACAGACTAGATACGACTGTAATGCGAAAAAGTAATTAAAAAAAAAATTATAAAAAAAAAAATTTTTAATAGCCGGAGTCAGTTTATTTGGGGGAGAAAAAAATGAAAAGAAAAAACACGTTGAAATTGTCTGTGATAAATCACGTCAAAAGTAAATGCTGGAGTATTGCAGTGAAAATATTTCAAATAAAGAGATCAGAAACAGTGTAATCGCACTAGCAACAGAACTGTAAATAAATGCAAAATTGACAGCAAAAGCTGAAGAGGTATAAAACATTTTTCACCAAGCACCTGTTCTCTTCCCAAAGCCCCAGAGAGCATGAGAGAGAGAGAGAGAGAGAGAGAGAGAGAGAGAGAGAGCACAAGAGCAAGCATGAGAGAGGGCAGGAGAGAGAGAGAGCGAGCGAGAAAGAGAGAGTGAGAGCCAGAGACAAAGAGAGAGCAAGCACGAGAAAGAGAAAGGAGAGAGAGAAAGCGTAAGAATTCTCCTCAGTCACCTATGGTTCTTCAGCACAGGATCATCCATCAAACTAGAACACTGCACTATAAACACATCAGGCCAGTCTAGCAGAAGGCCAAGGACAACCTACTGGAGACAAAGTCACGGCACTCACGCAGTGCACAGCACACACAGTGCTCAAACACACTCCAGCAGCACAGCACGCAGCTGGAAAATACATTCTACCTCATTGCCAATCCAGATGGAGGTTAATAAACAGAGCCACTGAATGGAACTGTAGGTAATGCGCTAAGCCATATGATTGGTACACATTTAGAAAATAAGACAAATCCTCCAATAAGATTTATATGTACAGATGGAAGACAAAGAAGAATAAAAAAAGAAAAAAAAAACCCAGTAGCCTTGTTATGCTGTATGAGGTATACTGCTTTAGATGGAAAGGTCACGGCAAATCAATATAAAGTTATTCCGACTGATCACTTTTAGCCAGTGATGAAACGTTTCTCTACTGATGGGAAGGTTCTCTTCCAGGACGACCACAGGTAACGAGGGAAAGGGATTTCAAATCGTACATTATGACCGTCACGGTCACCAGATCTCAAGCCATCGATCATTTCTCCTGTCTTTTCTCTCCTATCTGTACCTCAGCAGCACGAACAGCCAAGAACATCATTATAACGTGTACACTGAGTGAACAGTGGTACGTACTGAAATAGAACGTCATTCAACCTACACTGAGAGACCATTTCGCCTTCTCATTAACTCCTGGGTCGTAATGACCTTGCAATCTATGAAAATGATCTAAAAATATTAGCACCTAAAAATAAATGACTACATTTGAGGGTAAGATACATACAGGTTTCACATTTTGGGAAAGAAGAGAATTAAAAATGTCTTAATAACATTGTTAGCACCAAATAAAATACAGCGTTAAAAAATAACAGTACTAATAAAATATCAGAACAGATTCTCATTATATAAAGGCAAATAAATTAAAATACATCGTTAAAGCCACTTTTTATATTTATCAAATATGTGCCTTAAAAGTAATGACATGCAAGCGGTTAACAGTCAGTACGTTTACATGGACAACAATAATCCGATATTAACCCCATTAAGGCGATACTCTGATTAAGAAGCTAGCATGTAAACAGCGATTATTGAGGACCGCAATCCGATTAAAGTCATACTCGAAGGAAACACAAATGGAATTAAGACATGTGGAGTACTCCTGTTTCAGTCGCATTATCGAGGTGTATTACAGACAAGTACACACCCTAATCACTCTATTAACGTCGTGTGGGAATTTTCACCGCATTGTGACAGGACACGATCACACACGGCAGTGCTCAACATTTTAACGGCTAACAAGAGAGCACTGTGTCCCAAACTGTGTACTTATCTACTATATAGTAGGCGAAACACCTGTATCTCAGCTACTATATAGATGATAAGTACGTGGTTTGGGACGCATCCCACGGCTTCAAGCGGTCTATTTGCATGTATAGTATGACAAATAATTAACTGCACTAGAAGCTTTCGTAAAATTTTAAATAAAAACACCAAAAAAGTTATACGGTACCATAACGAAGACCAACTGTAGGCCGATTCTGGAGGGAACGTGATAACTTGTGATGTTAATGAATCTATGTTCTAGAACATGTAAAACGAGTACATGGAAGGAATATTCTAAACGTGTCTCATGTAAACACCTTAATCACAATACTGTCTTATTCAGAATAAGGCCAACAATTAGATTATTGCTGTCCATGTAAAAGTAGCCAGAGGTAGTAACAGGTGCTTATTGGTGTCACTTTTTTAGTTGTTTCTGTTGGGCATATAGTGCACTACATAGGGAGCATGTATGGTAAAAGTGTATACACCTGGGATTCCACCGACCCATGCGCTGAACTTGAAGCAGATTAAATCATTTTTAAAAAATTCCTGATGAGCTAAAGACTGTGGATTATTTTTTATGTTGAAAAAGCTGCTTATAACATAGCTACATCATCATATATTTAACTGACGTTCATTTTACATACCTATGTCTAAGGTTAAACAAGTTAAACGGATTGTATTTCACGTTACTGAACTAAAAAAACAAAATCAACAAAAAAAAAGAAAGATTCCAAGAAAGATTTCAATAGGTTAAATCGAGTTCAGAGAAAAGCACCAAGAAAAACCATTACTATTATGAGATGGTGGAAGGGGGCGGGGCTTAATATAGAACCCAACTGGCTATTTATTGACGAGCGACTCAACGTCACGGATCAAGGCTGAATCTCTGTTGAATTTGGTTCCTGATTTGCAAATCGAATCAACGTTGAAATACTTTCCGACATTGAATAAACTTCGAAAGGCCTTTCAATCATTCCAGACTCATGCTAATTGGCTCATCTACTGGGGAGAAATAAGACCCCTTTTGGTGTATTTTTGAGTGCTAATGCATAGTAAAGTAACTCCCGTGTTAAAATACAGAGCGCTATGCAAAATGCATGACCGCTGGCAGTTCTGCTGTCCGGATGTAAAAAGTGTAACTCGTGTGCCAGATGCCCTCACCTGTGGCACCACAGGGTCTCGTGGCCTGGGTATGACTCGATGAGGTCAGTGCAGAGCTCTATCTCGTCGTGGAAAAGCTGCGGGATGGCATCAGTGTGCGGCTCGTCCACTGAGCCTCCTCCGTTAGGCTGCTGGGCCTGACCCAGCTCAGCTAGCAGTGCCTTGAGCAGGAACTGGCGGTAGTGAAAGCCGCTGTGGTCGGACACGTGCATGGACACCCACATTCTCGTGGAGGAGAGTTCATCGTGAAGAATCTGCACAGGGAAAGTGCAAACGTGCTATAAATACCGATAATTAAGAGAAAGTTTGGGGTCAAAACGAAACTAAATCACCTGGACTGACTGAACAAACCTGGAATACAAAAACATAAACAAACCAAGACAGAGACTCCTAAACAAGTCCCTATTACTAAAGAGATAGATACCAGACGGCATCATTATTGCACTCCTTATTAACCAATTAACTTTAAAATGCTGTAGAGATGCTTATGGTTATGTGGCTCATTAGTAGCCACACGCTTTGTTTAGTTTGAGCTCACGGGCTTTCTACTGTTGCTTAGTTTATATTCCCATTAAGAGCACATACAGACACAAATGATCAAAGAGTCAGTGTAACCGAAGATCAGTCAGTTCCAGCTAGGGCTGGGCGATACAAACATAATATAATATCAAGATCATGATAAACTGACACAATACACTTTTCTGAGATAATTTGTACAGAATCTTTTTCTACATTTAAAAAAAAAAAAATTCTGTTTTAGCAATGCCTCCACCACCAACAAGACTAGTACTAATTTGTATGCCTCGAACACCCCTAAAATATACCTGCCATTAGGAAGGAAAACTATTTGGACAATTTTGGAGTTTGGACAATGATGTGAACCTTTTTGGATCAATTCCAAAATATATTCAGTTCGTCTGCGGGTTACAGAGATAATTGCATATGAACCTAACAAACGTGCAGCCGCTTGTTCACGAGACATCGTGCTAATGAGAATCACAGGCTGATGGACACCAAGAGAAATGGACAACCTGAAAACACAATGCTACCACCACCTAGTTACAGAGGCATTATAAAAAATATCAAATCGTTTTGGTTTTTTTTAAAAATGCAAGACTACTGTTCTGGGGACAGTTTGTCAGCAAGACTATATAATCACATTAACATATCACATATTGTGCATCACAGAAACATTTTCAAGTATTATGCCTACTCCTCATTCCAGCCTCGTTTAAGGTAAGAAAACACCTTGGGTCGTCGTAACGACCAAAGGAGACTTCAGAAAGTGCGAGGCAGCATGTCTAGGCAATAACACGGCCGTATAAAATCTAAAATATTTCACGGTGCTGAACGGGGGAACACCATAAAACACCATGCTCAAACCAACTAATTAACGCACAATCATTGTGTTAGTCTCAGTATAATAATGTTCATCTACATTAAATATACACTAAACACACCTTGTGCCAACTGTAATGCAAGAAGTACACACACAATCAATCTACCTTCAGATTGCCTTTGGCCATGTGCTGCAGGACCCAGATACGGTGCGACCAGGCGTTGTAGTTGCTGGCGTAACGGCCCGCGGCATCTGCACACACCTTCATCTCCTCATGCACGGCTCTCTGTATCTGCTCAGTGTAATCGCTTCTCTCGTCAGCTCCACACGGCTCCTCCTGCAACCTCTTCAGCACCCATCGCCTTCCACACACACACACACACGATCAAATAACACTACTATACCTGACCATCACATATATACTGTATTTAACTGAAGAGAAAACTCAATCTGAAGAGAAAATTCTACAGAAATACTAAAAAGAGAAAAGACTGATGTTAAAATGAATGATAACCGATACTGAAATGGACATGATCTTTTAAGCACAAACATCTTCATACCCATCAGTTATCTTAAATAGTAGCACAACTTAAATTGTGCTTTAAAGAGTAAAAGTGAACAATTATATAGAATAATATCCTTATTTATATTATTAATTTAAACGCTATGACAAGAATTAATGTTCTTTTTTTTTAGCATTGCACTACCATCTATTTTCTTATCCTGAATGTAATATTAAACAGATGTGACCTACATTTTCGATTTTTATTCCTTTCGCAGAGGTTTCAGCCCAAAACGACTTGCAGACTGAGGCAGAGTACGGGTCAAGCACCGAGCTGAGCCTCTGAGAGTTAAGCTTCCAGCTCAAGAGCCCAATAGCAGCTCTCTGTCAGCTCTCGTATTTTAGCCCACGACTGTCCCATCACTTCTGAGCTTCCACTGCCCTTAAATCCCTTTAAAACCCCTTGAACCTCAAGCAATATATTTGAGCTTGTGCTAGGGAACCGGAAAATCAAGGTGAAACATGTCCCACCCACCGTCCAGAGCAGAAGACCCGTGGGCACCTGCTCAAAAAGTTCTGCGGTGATGGAGTGATAAAAATTTCTTCTAATGACACTCTGAAAATTGCATGCCTGTGGGTCCATGCTAGG
This sequence comes from Ameiurus melas, assembly GCA_012411365.1. Classification (NCBI taxonomy): domain Eukaryota; kingdom Metazoa; phylum Chordata; class Actinopteri; order Siluriformes; family Ictaluridae; genus Ameiurus; species Ameiurus melas. Next base: position 12,227,257 of record CM022773.1, on the reverse strand, counting down.
ATGCAGGGCTGAATAACTTATTTTGAGATACTTAATATTTAAACGATCTGCTCATCTGACCCGATTTAGGTGCACACAGGAAAAGCGTACGGCTGCAGTAGCTGCTTTAACTGGGTCAGGAATTGATACAGTAAACTGATGCTGAATTAATATTGTTCTCGCATTGTAAGCGCATAATCTTGCAGATGTGCTTGCATTACAGATGAGGATGAAGAATTACAATCAGCCTGACCTGTGTATCCATGTCTCTGGGCTTTTTGGATACTTGGTCAGCACCAATTTCCCCAGGTAAAGGTCCTTCTCTGGATTCAGCACTCCACACTGAAGGAGTTCCTTCCTGCAAACGGAAGAAAATGCACTCAATTTTAAAACTGAGTGCTGACTAGAGTGCCATCTAATGGACAGTTTGAAATAACCCCACAAAAACCCTGTCGTTAATGGAACCTGGAAGCCACCTGAGGGACAGCGTCTGGTCTAACAGGAGAACACATTTATATTTATATCACAGAGCAGGGGTGAAGATTTGATTTAAGAATACGGAATCATTTTCTATAAAGAGCAGCCTGTGATGCGGTCGTTCCTGAAATAGACCGGAAGGAGCCATTTTTTCAAAATCTTCTCTTTCCTCAAATCAGACTGGCTATCATAATCAACAATTTTGGGGCAGCAGCACAACACATAAAATGACGCAGATACACGTCCAGAGCTTTAGGTAATGTTCACATAAATCAGCAGAAAGGAGAAACCATGTGATCGCAATCACTTTAACCGTGCCATGGTTGTTGGTACCAGATGGACTGGTTTGAGTATTTCAGAAACTGCTGATCTCCTGGGATTTTCACACATGACCATCTTTTCAAGTTTACACAGAATGGTGGAGAAACAAAAAAAAACCACTGAGTGAGCAACAGTTCTGTGGGTGGAAAAACCTTGTTGATAAGAGAGGTCAGAGGAAAATGGCAGGACTTGTTCAAGTTTCCAGGAAGAATATAGTAACTCATATAATCACTCCTTACAACCGTGATGAGCAGAAAAGCATCTCAGCATGCACAAAACATTGAGGTGGATGGGCCACAACAGCAGAAGACCGCATCAGGTTCCACTCCTGTGAGCCAAGAACAGAAATCTGAAGCTATCATGGGCACAGGTTCACCCAAACTGGACAGATCTGAAAAATCACTTGGTCTTTTTTCAGTCTTGCATAAAAGCATAAATTTGTACTGCTACCACGTGATTGGCTGATCAGATAACTGCATAAATGCGCTGTGAGTGTGTGAATACACACACACACACACACACATATATACATACATATATATATCATACGAATTTAAACCCAAAACCTTAAACCAAAAAAGGTGTGGTTAATGGTGAAAGAGATTCATTACCTGACATTCCAGGCAGTGGCAAAGTCTGGATTTATTAGCAGTACTGTGGATGTGATGTCAACCAGTGCTGAGTGGAGAGACAGAGCTCCGATTAGATCATCATTTTCACATCCTTGCTTTGTAATGGTATGACCAAAGGAAGTGGAATATTCAAATAAGACATGGCCTTACCCTCGCGGTCCAGCCACTGCTTGCGTTGCCGATAGAGCAACAGCTTGTTGTGCACGTAGGGAAGCAGGAACTTCACGCACCAGCTTTCCACCCCGAGCTTATTCTCCACCAAGACGATTGGGCTTCTGTTGTACCTAGCTTCCGGGCACGGTATGAGTCCGATCTCATCTCTACAATCAAAATAAAACAAAGTGTCAAACATGGACAAAGCTTCGAGGGCGCCTTCACTACTGCAGCGTTTCGTCTGTTTAAATCGAACCATCCTCGTACGAGGAGGACAATAATAATCTGAACAACTGAGCGAGGTGGTCTCAGTCCGGTTCCAAGTGAACTGTAGCGTGGTTCATTTTCAATGAGAAAGTGATTCAACTCTGAATCCATCCAACTGCAGTTAGGGAATAAAACATGTACTATGGGATGCGTGCAACCTTTTTTTGATAGACAGCCATGAGGAGAAAACTTATCCACAGGACAGAGACGTAGTGCTGCAGAAATGCCCTGTGTTCTGAATGTTTGGACCAACACACACCGGATTCAATACACAAACCCTTTTAAACTAGTTATTTTCATAATTATCTATTTATTTATTTAGCAATAGCTCGGTCATCTCTCAATGTTCAAGTGACACACAAGATGTACTTACTTTACCACCTCCATATTTCTGACAATAAAATGTTTTTTTTATGTAAAAAAATAAATAAATAAAATTTCAGACTCGAGAAATACATTAATAGATGTGAACGCTCCCTTGGAAACAGCAGATAGAGGGCTGCTTTATTCAAGCTGGAAAGACTTTGAGTATCAATACTAGCCTGAAACACTGGACCAGTATCCGATCAGATCTAATATATTTAGTGATCTGACCCATTGAACTATTTTATAGTTGTGACTGAATGTTAGATGTCAACTGATTGAGTGGATTTTACTGATAACTAAATCGGGCAATACAGTACCTGAGGATAAGCGATTAATCAACGATACTGAATGAAAATGTACAGTGCTTTTTTTTTAATTAAATAAATCTATAAATATTTATATATATATTAACTAATAATAAATATGAAAGTAAATGAAAGACATACATCCAAACTAAACAAAAAAGTAACACTCAGAATAACAAATAAAAACAGATAAATAAGAAATCACTTCAAATAACACAACCAAATTTCTCAGCGATAGTTTATATTTCTACTCTAGAGGCCTCTCTCGTACTGTATAATGACAGCTTCTCAGCAGCTCCAGCAAAGGACGCAACTTGGAAAAACTATCGGTGTGGATTTTTTGCCGACAGCCGATATTCCATGAATCGGTTCTCGGTGCCGATTAATCTGAAAAACCGATCAATCGGTCGACCACTACTGCATGCGAGTCTTGCCTTAAAGCATGCCAATATGCCTGTAACGTCTCCTCTGACATCGCAACAGAAGCTTGCAGAGACTGGGCCAGGTCACGGAAAGGTCGTCAGCCTGTATGTACTCAGAGCTCCGGTATAACATCAACGTTATAACTAAAATGGATAAAAGCGGGATTGACACATCCCTGCTTCTTTATGTGACCCAGATCAACGCTGTGCTATCAAGCTAGCTGGCACGGTTACAACCTTGGGGACAGAATAATGAGGACTCGGGTCACTGAGCATCGAGAATTTGGGTTGCCTGAAAAAACAATCCGGGTAGTTTAGTCAGTAGTTTTAGCTTTATCTTTGATAGGAAAAGCATCTCATGTCAAATCCACATTAAAGAGGCATTTCATTTATATCACAGGAATGCCCTTCAGTCCTAATAAAGTTTGTGACAGACCTTAAGAAAGCAATCTTAGTTACATTTGATTTGAACTGGCAGTCAGTGTCTATAACTATAGGAGGTGTCCAAAACTACAGGAGGTGTCCATAAATATCGAAGGTGTCCATAACCATAGAAGGTGTCCAGAACTACAGATAGAAGGTGTCTAGAACCATAAAAGGTGTCTACAACTACAGAAAGTGTCCAGAACTACAGATAGGTGTCTAGAACTAGAGAAGGTGTCCAGAACTAGAGGAGGTGTCCAGAACTAGAGGAGGTGTCCAGAATTTCAGACAGAAGGTGTCCATAACTATAGAAGGTGTCCAGAACTACAGATAAAAGGTGTCTAGAACTACACAAAGTGTCCAGAACTATAGAAGAAAATACAAATAACTTGTTAGACAGTTAAAGGCAGAAGGCAGGACATGGTCTATGTTCAGTTCCGACTTCAGAGTGTCACTGTGTACAGCTAGCTTAGCACAGTCTAGTTTTACAGTAAATACACCTGTCTACCAATCAGCTGCAGCCGACTAGCAAGCCTAGCTCAAACAAGTAGTGTCCACGCTGAGCACGCGCCAACTGTGCATTCGCCTGCGTGGATATATATAAAGCATTTCATGTATTTGTTTTTAAACCGACGAGTAGAGACGAAACCAAAGATACATACATGTCAGGATTTCTCTTAAAGGCGTTGGTGATATCTTTGACAACTCTCTGGACCAAGACATCCACCTCCTCTTCCGACTCGGCCATTTTCAGGAGCGCGAGTGACATCAGCACGAGTGACTCAACCTCATCCGGGACACCGAGCAGCGTTTGCGCATGCGCAGACTCTCGTTTTGACATGGTAACGAGGTGGCGTCGTTAGAAACGTCCTCGCCGCTGTGCTCTTGGGCAAAATAAATAAATAAACAAACAAATAAATCAATAGAACCACCAACAGTGAAGGAGAAGGATAAATGCTGCTTAGATCTGCTCTTGTTTTTCAGTATCTTTGTAGCAATCAGTGTAGGTTGTGTAAATATGAATTACAGCAGGAAAACGCTGATTTCAGACTGGTGAGTATTATTATTAAATAATAATAATAATAAAGACATCCTGCTGAGTATAAAAAAAATTAAAAATGAAACTGTTTTAAAGGCACAAAAACAGGGAGGCAGAGCCAAAAGACTATGATATCTCTGCATGTCGTGAAGGACAAAGGAAATTACACAAGTCAACATATAAACATTTTGGCACACACCTGGATGCAGTAAGTGCTAAGTGTGTTGAAATCATACTGTATTTTTGTAATAAATATTCATTAATAGTAACATTAACTCCCATGTGTTTCGACTATTCCCAGTGTTTCAATATAACCATGTCAGTAACACCACTTGTTCAGCCACCATTTTATTCTTTCCTATTGTAACCTATTACAGCTTACTCTCTCTGTTTCTTCCTCTTAAAAGGAGAATGTGCAAAGGCTGATTTCCTCACTTTCACTAACAGTTCGACTGTTTCAAGGACATTCTTTCAGACCCTTTAAGAGCGTAATATAGTGATAAACAGACTTTGGTCCCCTAAATCACATTACACATTACTGAACTCTGCAGAGAGACCATATTTAGCTGTCATAAAATAGTCACAAAAGACTATAGGCTTAGACTTAGACAAAAGACTAAAGGCTTAGAGGCTAGTACGTTGGCCTCACACCTACAGGGGTTGGGGGTTTGATTCCTGCCACGGCCCTGTGTGTGTAAATGGGTGTGTGAATGTGTGTGTGATTGGCACCCTGTACAGCGTGTACCCCACCTTCAAATAAGTATTGAACGGGTCAACGTTTTTTTTTTTTTAGTAAAGATATATCCAATGAGGCTATTCACATGAAATTTTCACCAGACATCAGCATTAACTCAAGAAATCTGGAATTATACATTTACTTTTAAATGTATTCATTTAGCAGACACTTTTATCCGAAGCGATTTACAAACAAGAAAGAATTTATAAATATAAAGAATTCACAACGTTAAAGTCCATAAATACAGTTACAGTATGTGTAATAAAGTGGAATGACAATGTTGACTCTTTCAATACTTATTTCTCCCACTGTAACTGAACTTTATTTCAAATATAGTCATACATATATGTATGACTATATAGTATACACATAATCATAAACATATTGTTCCTTTTCTATCTGTGTACAAGTATATTCTGGCTTGTGTATGTTCTATTTTATGTCATGGACAGTCAAAAAAAAAGCATTTCACTACACGTCGTACTGCGTACTGTGGTTATGTGTGTGTGTGTGTGTGTGCGAGACCAATAAAATTTGAGTTTGAATTTAGTACATTTATGGATTACTTGGTTAAAAATCTGCTTTTTCACAGGACTGGAGAACAACAACCCAAATGGCTCAGTCAAAGAAAGAGCATGAGGCCAAGGACACTGCAAAATCAATGGTGCAGGCTGACTATTTCCACTCTCTAGTGTTTGATAGGTAAAGCAGTCCTATTAATTCTTCTTTCATTGATTATTTAAAATCCTTTTCTTTGTACTACTAGTTATTGCTAGAACTATTTCTAAATTAAGGGTTCTCCACTCCCAGTGTGGACAGCTCTCAATCTGGCTAATCCGTCTGTTACGCTCCTGCCGGGAGATGGCACTGTGGGGTCGACAGGCATGAGACTTTTGTATATGGACACGTGCCTTAGTTTGTTTTGGTTTTCCCCTTGTTTAAGCATTGGGAGGTCTCAGCTGTGGAGCTCCTGCCTGAGGTCAACATGGCGACCTCAGAGCTCCAGCATGAAACCTGCAGGTGGGGGGGGTCTCAGTTGTGGAGCTCCAGCCTGAGGTCAACATGGTGAACTCAGAGCTCCAGCGTGAAACCTACGGGGGGGTCTCAGCTGTGGAGCTCCCGCCTGAGGTCAACATGGCGACCTCAGAGCTCCAGCTTGAGACCTACGGGGAGGTCACAGCTGTGGAGCTCCCACCTGAGGTCAACATGGTGACCTCAGAGCTCCAGCTTGAGACCTACGGGGAGGTCACAGCTGTGGAGCTCCCACCTGAGGTCAACATGGTGACCTCAGAGCTCCAGCGTGAAACCTACGGGGGGGTCTCAGCTGTGGAGCTCCTGCCTGAGGTCAACATGGCGACCTCAGAGCTCCAGCTTGAGACCTACGGGGAGGTCACAGCTGTGGAGCTCCCACCTGAGGTCAACATGGTGACCTCAGAGCTCCAGCGTGAAACCTACGGGGGGGTCTCAGCTGTGGAGCTCCTGCCTGAGGTCAACATGGCGACCTCAGAGCTCCAGCGTGAGACCTACAGGGAGGCCTCAGCTTCAGAACTCCAGCCTGCCGAGGAAGCTGTCCCGTTGTCCAGCCCTGCCAAGGAAGCTGTCCCATTGTTCAGCCCTGCTGGGCGCATCGCCCAGTGTTCCAGCCCCACTGGGGGCATCGTCCAGTGTTCCAGCCCCGCTGGGGGCATTGCCCAGCGCTCCAGTTTCAATCCCGCTGGGGCTGGTGCTCCGCCTGTCTGCTGCCCGGTGGAGGCCGCCCTGTTTTCTGATGCAGCGAGAGACAGATCACTGTTGACAGATGTCCTGTGTCATTACACCAACTCATCAACAGCTTGATAATTAGCTGATCAGTTGCAGTAGTGGCTTGTGACCATAGATTCTGGTGAGGCAGGGAGACAATAATGGCATAACCTGAAACAAAGTTAAGTGAGGTGCTATAACACTTTACTTATACTCTAGTCTACGGTCTAGTGAAATTTTAAAGAAACCTGTAATAGGCAGTTGAAAGTCAACAACATACAGCTTACAGTCTTGCAGCTCCATATACCTTTATTCAAGTGTGGGCAATACTGCAGGTGTTTGCGCCAGGTTTCAGCAAAAGTTCATACAAAAGACTTGAAACTAACCCAAAATAAATTGGGGCATTGGAAAAGAAGAGCACTTTTACTTCTTAAAGCCTTTGCAAGGGAAACAAGGTCACTGTGGTGCAAACACATTTCTGATGTATGGACATTATCTATTCCATAATCCCCCTTTCCCTTTGCAGTATGTATTTCCAAAAAATGGACACACTCTTTACACTTACACTTTGCCTTTGTTTGCATGAATTTATTAGATTTTATATTTAACATTAAACCCTGGAAACCCTGTCATTAACCTTCCTGTCCACTGCTCCTCCACTGAAAATATTCATTGAGCAAGATTGCGCAACATCTAGAAAGGCGAACAAATCAACAGAACATCAGCTTATATCTGTCAAAAAGCAACATTCTTTAAAAATTTACTCAATCAAAGGAAGTAATTAGTATATAAACAGAATTAAAACTGCATGGAGTTGTGAAAGATGACTTTATGAAGATTAACATTGGTTAAATGGCTGATATATACCGTAGACAAGTCACTGATCAGGTGTGTCCTGTAAGAAATGACAATCTTTTGCATGTTTTTGATTTTGATCTGGTCTGATCTCAATTCAAACAACTCTCGCAGGCCGGAAGGCTGATAAAATGTTACCGCAAATATCACAGTCATCACAGTCAAAAAAATTGGTCTGGCCTCACTTTCACACCTTTTCACTCTTACACTAGGATGTTAATCAAATCAAGAAGTCGATCAAATCAAAGGATAGGAATAAGAAATAAGTAGATTAAAAGGGGCCCTGCCAGCCAACAGGATAGCAAATATTTGCATATGGGTGATAATTCCTGTTCAAGAGGTATATATATTGCAAAAGTTTCAGCTGTGCTAGGTTCAGTCTGACTCGACTAAATCTGAGATACTTTTCAGCCTTGCTACTGCGGTTATTGAAACAAAGACATTCACATTTTTCACCAAGTTTGAAGAAGTCTTTTTTTCTCCCCCAATCCCCAGTTAATAAAAGAACATCCTCTAAAAATCCCCAAAAGGATTTTGTGGGGCCAATAAACAGTACAAAGAACATACTATCTGAAGTCCTCAACATGTTCCAAGAAAGTCTTCAAAAATGCCTTTCAGTGTCAAAACATATATAGGACAGTTCTACAGCATTTATAATGTTAACAAAACGTTTTCGAGCTATGCAGCTGAACAAAATCAAATGTTTGCTAACTGGTTAATATCTGTAGTCTGTGTGTTATATAATACTGCTCAGAGTATCAACTATTATTGCTTCTCTCCTCTTAAAGTCCTCAAGTTTCTTCTTCCTCTGCTTCTTACTACTATGACCATTATTATTATTATTATTATTATTATTATTATTATTATTATTATTATTATTATTATTATTATTATTATTATTAGTGATGCTTCTACAAATAGTATATAATAATATACTGTATGTGTCCATCAACAGGCCTTTGATTTAATGCACATTTTTGTTTTCTGCAGAGAAACAGGAACATCAGACACAGCTGGCAAATTCATCCTATCCTGCTATCAACCAAGCTGTACTGAAAAGTAAGTAAGAGAATTTCATGCAGTATTTCACTCTACTGTTTTACTAGACTCTTGTTTATGTTAACATGCACTTTTTAAATTGAGCTCCTGAGATTATAACTGGCGGGAAGCCTGTTTTTTTTTTTTTACTTTGATGCCCAGTAGAGGGAAATAGTGATCTTGTTATTCTTTGCAATAGTAATGATTTAAGTATCTGTCCATAATGTACACACAGTTCTGTGCAAAAGTCTTTGCACATGCAAACAAATGCTGTAGAGCATTTTAGATGCCTTCAAAACAATAAATTAAATATTTCTACATTTGTAAACAATACTATAAAGAGTAGTAAACAGTAATAACTGAGTCAATATTTGGTGTGACAAAAAAATTTAACTAGTAGTTTCCGATGCAGTTTTATAAGGAAATGAGATGTAAGTTTTATTGAGCATCTTGCAGAACCAGACACGGATCTTCTGGAGACCTTGACTGCCGCACTTGCTTCTTATTTTTGCAAAATCCAGCAGTTTTATGGTGTGAAATCCAGCAGTTTTATGGTGTGAAAAGTGTCTCTTAACACTTAATATGCTGCATTCTTTACTGACATACCAACATTTAATTTTGTGCTAGAAAACTAATGTTTGGGGAATCTAAAATGTTTTTTTTTGTACTGACCTGATAATGTAGAATTCATAAAATAAAAAAATCTATAACAAAGTTTGTACTTAAAAATATTAGGGTGCCCAAAACATTTGCACAGTACTGTATGTAATTAAATGCATTGTGTTTTTATATAGCATGATTTATACCTACTGTATAATAAAAGAAGTGATAAATACAGATGGCATTTTAAAGTTACTTTATATTTCTTTTCTCCTTTAGAGCAGAATGTGAAAAACTTTAATCAGGGAAACAAAGCACGTTGATTTTTAATGCCATATCAAGCATTTCCCGGTGAACTCCTGCTGAAGTCTGCAGAGATACAGTAATTAGTTGTCACAAAATAGTCAGTCAACTCACCAGCGGTATTTTGATGAAAAAATAATACTATTGTACTACTAGTGGTGAAAGATATTGTTTGTAGAGGCTCAAAAGATTAGTAAATCTCATTTCAGTTGCCAGGCTGATTAGTAACGGACTTGCATTTATAATCATTACTAACATTACAGATTACTGTACAGGATCAGAATCTAATGCCACTGTATGCATCTTATTTCAGTGAGTTAATTACTACGTATGCATTGGATTACATTCCACCTCGTTTTACCACCAAGCAGGCAGTAAGTATAATAACAGTGTACTGCACCGTATATACACGATCACTTTATTAATTTTGTTAAGAGGTTTATTTGATTCAGAGATCAGCTGAACCAGTAGGCTGATACAGTTTACAGATAATACAGATATCTTTCCTGGCAAAACCTGAATTGTACAACAAACACTTATTGTACAAAAGGGTTTTTTGTGGCAGCTGCTTGATACCAGCCACTCACTATAACAAATCTGTCTCTGCAGTATGGAAGATTATGCCATTGCTCATTTATTTTATCCTGAGATGTGAGATGTGAGAGAGTTATTATTAATTTGGTAACAAACCATAGCTCTGTCAAATTCTCAATTGATTGGTCAGAAGTTGTTGATTGAATCACAGGTTTATATGAATGCACTTGTTCTACTATGTTATCGTGTCTATAGTAAACAGATGACACAGTAACGGGCGCTGCACAATAATCTAAGTGTTGTTACAAACGTGTTGTTATTTAAAAAAGAAATATTGATCATTTATGAGGACATGGTGAGGCTTTTACAGGCGAGGTCATAAGTTTACATACGCCTTGCAGAATCTGCAAAATGTAAATCATTTGATTTTTTAAAAGAAGGATCATAAAATGATTTTTTTAATTTAGTACTGTGATGATTATATTTACTAATATACACTGATCATCCTGTTCAAAAGTTTACACCCCCCTGGCTCTTAATGTATTGTGTTGCTTTCTTGAGCATCAGTGAATGTTTGCACCTTTTGTAATAGTTATGTACTGAGTCCCTCAGTTGTCCTCAGTGTGAAAAGATGGATCTCAACATCATATAGTCACTGTTAGAAAGGGTTCAAATGTGCAGAAGATGCTGGAAAAGCAAAGAATGTGCAGGACCTGGAGGATTTTTCTGAAGAACAGTGGGGAGTTTAACTGCTCAGGACAAACAAGGGCGTCATGAACAACTATTACATAATGTCGTTGATCATCCAGGTAACAACACACAATTTTTATGATCCCTCGTTAAAATAAAAGTATTAATATTTTGCAGATTCTGCAAGGCGTATGTAAACTTATGACCTCAAATGTATGTCTGCAGTGGCAGCTCTTTGTAAAACTCAGTAGGTTTTCCACCACGGGAGAGTCTTCAGGACAGAGAGAGACGTTTTCTCTATTACATAAGCTGCATTTGTTTTTTGTCTTATTAACTTTGAGAGAGAGAGAGAGAGTGAGAGAAATAGAGAAAAAGAGAGGCTGGATAGGGAATTACTGTTTATACAACTGTTTATACAGCTGCATACTGTAAGTGATAATAAGAATTAACTGCTTTTGCAGAAGTTCCATAACATTAAATATAACTACTACCATATGATTAATAGCTCGTGGTAACAACATGTCCTAAGCAGGAATATTATCCTAGCAACCCTGTAGTACTACAAATACTTCATATCAAAACTCCTTTTTTTAAGTTACTTCCAATGTTCTAACATGAAAAAGAGATACACAGAACTGTACACTGACATTCTCATGAATATACAGTGTCTTCCACTAATATTGGCTTTTTTGGTAAATATGAGCAAAGAAGGCTCATATTCTTTGCTGACTTGAAACCCATAGAAAACCTGTGGGCTGACCTGAAAAGGAGAGTTCACCAGCATGGACCTCAAAATTAGATCTAGATAGATTGTTTATGGAGGAATGGTCTCTTGCCATGTATTCTCCAACCTCATCAGGCATGATAGGAGAAGACTCAGAGCTGTAATCTTGGAAAAGGGAAGTAGCACAAGGTATTGACTAAAAGAGTGCCAATAATTGTTACACACCTATATTTAACAAAGATATTAGTTTTTTGATAAACCTGTGATGTGTGTCCGATTGTTTGATATCCATGAGAGCAGAGTATTTTTTGTGAATTTTTTTAACAAAAGATCAAAAGGTTCATAAAGACAATTTTTCACAGCCTTCTTTGCTTGTATTTACCAAGCATGCCAATATTAGTGGAGGGCACTGTAGCGCAATGAATTCAAAAGAAAAAACACATATGAACAAATGAAAAAAGCACCAGAACATTCCCAGCCTAAAGGTGTACACTACCATGTGACCACGATGTGTGAATCCAATGGAGAATAATATACTCCAATAATAATTTACTCCCAACGCACTCATAATGGAAGCCTAAGGGAAGTTGCTGAATTTGTTTAATAAACATGTTAAATGCTTTAATATAGAATGCAATTAAACCTGCAACCATTACACTATAACAATGAAGGTCTTTGGATAAGGCCGAGATGAGAGCAAGTCTTAGTAAAACTATCCTCATGTAGTTCTATGCAGCACTGCAGCAATGTAATAAAATGTAATTCCATTTACAGAGCTTATGCTTTTTCTAAAGTCTGATCATGTTTTCATACATGATCAAGCAGAAACTGAAGCACTGCTGAGTTATTTTGAGCCTCAATTACTGTAGCTTAATTTAACTAAAGAATTCATTGAATAAGACATAAACATGATGACTCGATGACTGTCCTTAGACCACTGTATATGTAGGTAGTTAGGTAGGTACTGTAGGTAGGTAGATAGATATAATTCATTGGCGTTTCACTTTTCTCAGTCCTGATTCATGACGTTTTCATATCCAAAGATGCCACCCAAGGAACTGATGGACAGGAAGCTGGATTTCAGAAGACATCAGTCTCAATTTACTGATGTGGCAGATCATCGGCGGTGGGGCCGGAATACCTGGCAGGACTTTAATGATTCACAGGCTGTAGTCAAAGGAGTAGCAAAGTCCCTGTATAGACAAATGAACCTTTCATGCCTATAAGCATAGTCTCCATTCTCATACTTGTTTTGGATTAGGTAGGGCAATATTTAATCAACTGTGTCTGACTTTATGTTTTTCTTTTTATCATTCATAACTTTCTAATGTCCAAAAATGCTTAATTATGCAGTATATATATAGATAAGTCATCTACACCACCCACCATGTCCCATCACACATACAAAACTTATATAAATACTGTATAGGCCAGGTCAGTGCTGGAATTTGCTTTCTTTTCCAATGGGAACTGCATACTGGTGAAATAAATCTATTTCTTCATTGGTTTACCTGTCCCTTCCATTATCTGTTCAATCTGAACATCATTCAACAAGGCTTGTTAATTCCATGCATACAAATTGGTGGGGTCACTCCATAATTCCAGTGAGATTTGTCCTCACTCAGCAAAAAAAACAAAAAACCTAACTGTGCAGCCTGCACATGCTGTAACTATGCCGAACAGTAGATGTAGGGTTTAAATTAGACATGCACATCCTTTTCTGCATCATCTTCTTTAGTCGGAACAGTTGTTACCATAACTGATGTGTTGTGCATCTCTTAAAAACACTGCCATCCTGTTGCTTTGCATGGTTATTGGTTTTCTTTTTTAAGAGCTGAAACAACCACAGAGGCCTGACTATCTATTACTCACCCACAGAAGGAATGTGCTTTTGGAAAGGAATAACTGTTTAACCTAAAAGTTTCAAGTTTGTCCTCATCAATAAACAAAATCAAACTGGTATTTTAATGAATCTGTTGCTAACTGACATTTTTTGTGTTTTTATTTAGCCAGGAACTGTTAATATTTTTAGTTTTTAGAATTTTTTTATTGATGGGTTTAATTTAAGCGTGGGGTGTAAATAGTCTAAATGTTCAGACATTTAGTAGGTGGAGTCATTTGGGAGGGTCCCAGTGTGTCCTAATAGTAACATTATTTAAGGTCAAATTTTAGTGTTTTTTTTTCTTTCTTTTTTTTAATAACTGGAATAGTTAGAGTACTACAGTGTATTTAACTTTGTCACATATTTATGTGTTCAGGTTCTCGGGTTCTCCGCTTTTATCTTTCCTAGGATTCACATATCTTGAACATTTCCTTCTTTGATTTAATTATGAGGTGTTTAAATTCATCAGTTAGAGACTCTTAGTACCAGAACATGCTTTAATGCCAATATAATCATCCAACTGAGAAGTGTATTTCATAAAAAAAAAAGGTGGCATTCATTAGTGATTTTACATTAACATGCCAGTTTAAAGCAAATGGCTGCTCCAAGTGAATAGAAGAATATGTGCATAAGTTGGAAACCCACTACACCTACACACGTCTCTGAATTTGTGACAATTTAAACAGCAAGCTGTGGCAGTGAAGCTAAATATTGCAGCCAACTGTGAGTGGTCAGAACGGAGGCAGTAGTTTGGTAGGAAGGCAGACTGGAAACTTTTGGAAAGGGCAGTCTGGAATGCATTGGGTGCTATTGTTAGTGTTGGATCCTTGGATCACAGCTCAGAAAGTCACATGACATCCCTTTAAGGAAGCTATTTCAGACCTCCAGTAAGCAATAAACACACAACCCATAATTATTACGATTCCTACACAAAACTGTACACAGAATTCAATTTGTCTTTCAAGTAAGAATAATTGTTGGTATTAGTGCTTGTTTCTCAGCTTTAAAATGGTCAGGTGGGAGCGAAGACATGTTTGTTGAAAGAAGAGATATATTTAATGACTGGAAAAGCGAAGTAGAACAAGCCTTGACAGTTGTGCCTGACATAAATAAGTCGTGTAATGGCATCCTTTGGGATTTTTAGGATGATGTCATGGTTTTGGATTTCAGGACAAGTCGTGGTGTGTTAAATATGTTTTCAATTTTGAGTGTAGCAGCTTTGTCAGACAAACTGAAGACATAATGCAACACTTAAAAGTCAATCAGTCAAATGATTTAGAAGTCAAATTGTATTGTACTGGTGAAACATACAACACAATACAGTTGAACATTACACACAACCAAATGACAAGCAAATCATATGACATGTATAAGACAGGGATGTAATAAATAGAAATACCATATATTGACTATAGACTAAATATAAAGACAAAGAGACACCAAATAAAGACTAAATGAATACAAAGCATAATATTTTATTGTCCAATGCAGTGCTGGTGGTGAAGGATGTGATATATTCATTGTTTTGTGATAGCAATGTGTTGAGCAGCCTGATAGGCTGAGAACAGTCATTCATTTTATATCTGTAATGTCTAATAAGTCTGTCTATAATGTCCTGGTAGTATTAAAGCATCTGTAGTATATGTGAGATTAACCAGAATAATAATTGTAAAACATTTCTCCATTCTGTGAAAACTCACTTACTGTATAATGGACATCTAAGGGTGGTTGTTAAATCCTAACAATTATCTCACTCACTCCCTCAGTTTCAGTAACTGCTTTATCCTGGTCAGTGTGTGGTGGACCTGGAGCTAATCCCTGCAACAATGGGCACAAGGTTGGAGAATTCATCCTGTATGGGATGATATTCCATCACAGAGTGCCATGCACACACATTTATACACATCTAGAGGCAATTTAGTGTGGCCAGGCCATCTATCTTGAAACCCATGTGAACACGAGGTGCGCATGCAAAACTCCACACAGACAGTAACCCAGCTCAGGATCGAACCTATGACCCTGGAGCTACGAAGCAACAGTGCTACCTACTGCACCACCATGCCCCCTTAACAATTAAATTAAGTTCAAGGTTGTACTCAGAGTTAATTTAAATGTGCGTAATGAGCATTTAATCGATCTTCAGACATACGCCCTATGCACTACTCAGAAAATTCAGTTATGTAGAGTGGAGTTTACCTACAACGGAGGGGTGTCTCAGTTACATGTGATTCTGACCTTGGACTTAAAGTTGCAGTTTTTTTTTTTTTTTTTTATTCTGTACAAATAACCTGGAAAATACTATATGTACAACATAATAAAAACACACAAACAATAGGTTTAACTGTGGCCTTTGCAAAAGTCAAAAAAGACCTGCACCTTTAAGCCCATTTTTCTTTGAGCAATGTCGGCTCTATGTGAACTACACACAGGTGATTTGCATAATCTGAATGGTGAACCCAGAAAACTGATTTAATTATCTGCGTAACCCGACGTTGAATACTTAATAATTTCCCTTGTAAACATTGGCATAACTTTTTCACTGAAATCACTAACTGTGGATATTCCTTTGCATAGATGACTGAATACATGTCAAACACTTTTAGAAACTAAGGGTTTATCTTACCGTATCTATTTTAGCTACTATAATATTTACACAAGGTATGAAATGAGATTTATTGTTCCATTCTTGTTTAGGTTTGCATAACAAATCAATTAGTTTGTTAAGCTGTATAGGCACAATGCCCAGAGACACAACAGATTAGAATGAAATACTAGAAAGATAAAGAAAAAAAGATTAAGATTTTTTCCCCCTGTGATCTTATTTTGCCCATATTTTAAAGAACTAGGTCAAAAATCAGCCATTTAAAAAAAAAAAGACATCTATTTGTAGTCATGGTAACTACAGTAGATAGCTGAAATAAGATGAGATAATAAGAGCCAGCTGTGGTCCATAAAGCTGACTATCATAAAGGGGACTGTTTTCTGTCTAAGACTCATGTCCAGCTCTCATGTGCTTTGGCTTTGTAGCAGACACTTTCTGTGCTTTAGTGGGAAATACGCCGTGTGTTTTGACACTTTTTAAGCCAATATCCTGAAATGACCCCAGCTTTAGAGGTTATATACAGTATGCATTCATTGTGCAATATGTTATTTAAAAAAATTAACAAAACATGCGCTTTAATCTGTTTCAGTAAATGTACAGCTCAATGACTCACTGGTTCTACTTAGTACTTCAATATTTACATAAAATAAATATGTCTGTCAATTATTTACCGCTTGATTTTTATCATTATTTTTTTTCACAGTGGTTTCCTTATAAGACAGACTGTAGATGTTTTTTCTACTATATAGTGCATTCATGCAGGTTATACTGTAGCGATGGCTATGGCTTTGGCTGGATCATCCTACCCACAATCCCTGGCACCCAGCTGTGATGTGTTGCTAGTGAGTACACAACAAACAGTAGAGAGAAATATGTATATATATATATATATATATATATATATATATATATATATATATATATATATATATATATATATATATATATATATATATATAATATCTCACAAAAGTGAGTACATCCCTCACATTTTTGTAAATATTTGATGATATCTTTTCATGTGACAACACTGAAGAAATGACACTTTGCTACAATGTAAAGTAGTGAGTGTACAGCTTGTGTAACAGTGTAAATTTACTGTCCCCTCAAAATAACTCAACACACAGTCATTAATGTCTAAACCGCTGGCAACAAAAGTGAGTACACACCTAAGTGAAAATGTCCAAATTGGGCCCAAAGTGTCAATATTTTTTGTGGCCACCATTATTTTCCAGCACTGCCTTACCCTTTGGACATAGAGTTCACCAAAACTTCACAGGTTGTAACTGGAGTCCTCTTCCACTCATCCATGACAACATTACAGAACTGGTGGATGTTAGAGACCTTGTGCTCCTCCACCTTCCATTTGAGGATGCCCTACAGATACTCAATAGGGTTTAGGTCTGGAGACATGCTTGGCCAGTCCATCACCTTCACCCTCAGCTTCTTTAGAAAGGCAGTGGTCGTCTTGGAGGTGTGTTTGGCGTTGTTATCATGCTGGAATACATGCTGGGATCATACTCTGCTTCAGTATGTCACAGTACATGTTGGCATTCATGGTTCCCTCAATGAACTGTAGCTCTCCAGTGCCGGCACCACTCATGCAGCCACAGACCATAACACTCCCACCACCATGCTTGACTGTAGGCAAGACACACTTGTCTTTGTACTCCTCACCTGGTTGCCGCCACACACGCTTGACACCATCTGAACCAAATAAGTTTATCTTGGTCTCATCAGACCACAGGACATGGTTCCAGTAATCCAAACTGTTTGCGGGCTTTCTTGTGCATCATCTTTAGAAGAGGCTTCCTTCTGGGACGACTGCCATGCAGACCAATTTGACACCCCACCCCTTCAACCTCTGCAGCAATGCTGGCAGCACTCATACGTCTATTTCCCAAAGACAACCTCTGGATATGACGCTGAACATGTGCACTCAACTTCTTTGGTGGACCATGGCGAGGCCTGTCTGAGTGGAACCTGTCCTGTTAAACTGCTGTATGGTCTTGGCCACCGTGCTGCAGCTCAGTGTCAGAGTCTTGGCAATCTTCTTATAGCCTAGGCTAGTGGTTTTCAAAGTGGGGGCTGCCACAGGGCGCTCAGGGGGCCTCAACAATTTGGTGTGAAAAATAAATTCTCACTCTCAGACAACCACACACACACACACACACACACACACACACACACACACACACACACACACACACACACACACACACACACACACAATCAATTCCTAATGTAATGTAAAGATGTAAGATGTAATTCTTAATAAAAAAGAGGGATATTCAGTATATAGGTATATACAGAAGACTATATTTTTTTATGTGTTTTAAAACCTCGGTCAAATGTTAAGGCTATTTGGGGGTCCTTGCCCTGGAAATGTTTGGGAACAACTGGCATAGGCCATCTTTATGTAGAGCAACAATTCTTTTTTTCAGATCCTCAGAGTTATTTGCCATGAGGTGCCATGTTGCACTTCCAGTGACCAGTTTGAAGGAGTGTGAGAGCGATGACACCAAATTTAACACACCTGCTCCCCATGAGACCTTGTAACACTAACAAGTCACATGACACAGGGGAGGGAAAATGGCTAATTGGACCCTATTTAAACATTTTCACTTAGGGGTGTACTAACTTTTGTTGTCAGCGGTTTAGACATTAATGGCTGTGTGTTGAGTTATTTTGAGGGGACAGCAAATTTACACTGTTACACAAGCTGTACTCTCACTACTTTACATTGTAGCAAAGTGTCATTTCTTCAGTGTTGTCACATGAAAAGATATAATCAAATATTTACAAAAATGTGAGGGGTGTACTCACTTTTGTGAGATACTGTATATATATAACCTACAGTAGATGAGGACATTTGTGAGGATGTTTTTGACATCTGATGGACATTCAAATCTTGAGTTACACTATAATTTTGTTTTACTTTCACTCCCAAGCACTGGAATTAAGTTATAAACCATGATAGTGTGGGCTTTTATAGGAAAATAATCAACAACAAGGTGGTGTAATGAGGTCTGACTCAAAGTGGAGTTACTTTGAATCCACCCTGAAGGTGATTATTTTCCTACATCAGGACATCCTGGGGTGTTTTATTCCTCTTATACCTCAGCAATTTGCTTAGTGGCTTAGTAGTTAGCACGTTCAGGGTTGGAGGTTCGAAACCCTGTGTCCATGGAGTTTGCATGTTCTCTCTGTGATTTTGGGGTTTCCTATGGGTGCTCTGGTTTCCTCCCCCAGTAAAAAGACATGTGTTGTAGGTTGACTGGCATTTCTAAATCATCCACAGTGTGTGAATGTGTGTGTGTGATTGTACCCTATGACAGGGTATCCCATGCCATGTGCCTGGAGTTCCCTGGGATAGGCTCAACCATGACTCTTTGTAGGATAAGTAATATGGAAGATGGATAGATGCCATGTCATACTGTCTTTTATAGTTGCATTTAATGTTGCGGAACATCTGTAAGACAAGTTAGTTATTGTTTTCACTTACACTACTGTATATGGCCAAAGGTTTGTGGACACCTGACCATTACACTCAAATGTGCTTTTTTTAGCATCCTCACTTTGTTGTTGTAATAACCTCCATTCTGCTGGGAAGGCTTTCCACTAGATTTCGGTGCATAGTTGTGGCAATTTGTCCATTTGTGCACTGATGTAGGGCGAGAAGATTCATGCTGTTGTAGAAATTTAACCAACACATTCTTACCAACCAGATTCAAGAATTCAAGGGAACAAGTCTTGACATCATACTCTCAGGTTATAAAAGAAAAATATATTCATATCGTGATTGGTGTGACCTGCAGCTTTTTATGGATTGCACAGGATTTACCTTCCACTAATCCCTCCATTTTTCATTTTTGGTGCTCCAAACTAAACACATGCTAATTTCAGTGCTGAACTCTTCACGGAGCTGTGCTGAAGAGAGAGGGCTTCCTGACCAAGGGAAAAGTTACAGAACACTATCTAAACATAGCCTCTGTGTGGCAAAGATTGAGGA
Source organism: Ameiurus melas (assembly GCA_012411365.1). NCBI lineage: Eukaryota > Metazoa > Chordata > Actinopteri > Siluriformes > Ictaluridae > Ameiurus > Ameiurus melas. The sequence continues at coordinate 12,207,157 of CM022773.1, read as the reverse complement.
AAAGAGACAGAAAGTGTGTGTGTGTGTGTGTGTGTGTTGTGTGAGTGAGAGAGAGAGAGAGAGAGAGCAAGAGAGAGAGAAAGAGAGAGAGAGAGAATTTATAAGAAAGACAGGAAGTTCAGGATGCAGCTTTGGATCTTTCTCCTGCTATTGAGAGAGAAAGAAAATGTAAAATGAGAAAGGAATTAATCCTTGTGGAAACATGATGTTTTTATCTGACTGCACAGAACTATTTATAACACTCGCACTTATAAGTGTGTACCCTCTGTTTCTAGGATCGTTATGTAACCATATCAAATAGATCCTTCAATCTATTATATAGGCCTTTCAAACTACAATGCACACTATAATCTCCGAGGGTGCTTCAGAATGTTCTTTGTATAGTTAAGGGCTGTTAACTATACAATCCTCAGATTGACAACTGAACAAGGGTTCTAGACTTCACCTTTTTTCTAAGGGTGTTTTATTCATGTGTTGATACAATAATTGGAAATATGGTCTTATATATGGTATATGGTAACGGTTGCATAAATTATATTATATATAAAAACAGAAAAGATACATCACCTGAGATATCGAAATCATAACCTTTACATATACCAGAGCATCCCCTTTTTATGGCAAATGCATTTCATTTATTTATTTTTAAGCTATGAAAGTGCATTGAGGCCTTCTACAGTAGAGTCACAATAAATGCAAGACATAAATTGTAACATACAGTAAGAGTACCAATGTGGGTTTCTTCTAATGCTGACAGAAGGAAACCCCACTTCTCTCTAGAAAACACAACAATGCAAAGTGTATTCACTAAAAATGATTAACACGAGAGCTGAATGCAGCGAATATGCCTTGAACATATAGCCCAGTAGTTAAGATCTGATAGGAACCATGACAAGCTGTTTTATTTTTTTGTACATCTCAAAAATTTCAGAAGAGAGTTTAGAACCAAGTCTGATTGGTAATAATGACAATGTATTTTCATTACATTTTAGATGATATGGTTATCATTCATTTATTCATTCATCGTCAGTAACCTCTACTATGGTCAGGGTCACGGTGGATTCGGAGTCTATCCAAGGAAAACAGAGCTTGAGGAGGGAATACAGTCTGGATGAGTCAGCAGTCAATTGCAGGGCATCATACACACACACACACACACACACACACACACACACATACACACACACACACACACACACTCACACAGTCACGCAATTTAGCCGAGCCAATCCCTCTATCAGCATGTCTACCAGAAACTGGAAACTCTGGAGGAAGCTTTATGGTAGTAAGGTTTATGGGCATATGATAAGGCATATTGTATTATATGACTTTTTTTTTTTTTTTTTTTAAAGTCCCATATATTTTCTTAAATGAAAAAGTGTCTAATATTAAACTTTTTCTTTCAGTATTTGCTGTAGCAGGGACAGAAATGATCCTGAATTACAGATGATGGTCAGACACACTAAATTAGTCAGCTCAGCTTTCAGCAGCTGCATTCAAGAGGATCGAGTTGTATGGGAAGACTTTTAACTCAACCTCCAACACCAATACATTAACAGGTGTGCATATTAGTATGTGACTCATATGTCTTGGAAACCGTTTACTTGTATCTAGCATAAAGCATATCTGTTCCACATTCACACAGAACTACTGTGTCCTATGAAGCACAAACAAAACATATTTCAGTTCAAGTTTATTTTTTCATTCTGGTTTTCCAGTAGGCTCAGATTTTGGTTGGCAAAAAAAAATGGTTGGCAGTGCTAAAAGTTGCAGGTGATTCTGGAAAATTCGAGCATACCTTACATCCATTCTTAGCTAACACTTTTAAAGGATTCTGGGGTGAAGAGCAAACCATGCCCTACTCATGTAGAGAGGCATATATTTCTGTTGAGGCTTGTGGGAGAGCACAAGACTTCCTAAATGAACAGAAATTAAGTGCTGTGTTAGATGCAGATTCTGGAAAATCTCATCATACTGTAATTCAGTCTGTTCTTGGCCACAATAATTGAAAAAGCTTGAGCTATAGATTTTAAGAAATCATGGTCTAACATACAGGGGATGTTATTGAGGAAAAGCTCTGCTGAGGCCCGTTGGGATGCTGAAGAGATCCTGGAGCCATGAGCTTCAAACAGCAACACAGTTTGTTTAAATTCTGCCTTAACTGGGCCTGTAGATAAGTTTACATTCTATGAGAATGGCCAAGCACACTCAGTCCGTTAATGATAATGCCTTGCTTTTCTGCCTGAGTGCAAACACGGGCAGTGACGGAATGCATGTGTTTTTATTTTTTTATGTGCGTACATTGGAGTTGAGCGTGCTGGATTACACTCACGTCAGACTAAATCATATCTACACTGAAACAAGACGAAATAATGTTGCTTTTAATGCCACTGGATCACTTCATGAGGCCACTTAGGGCATGAATGTGCTGTGTTTCTTCCTCGCCAGCTTAATGCCAGTTTCAGCATACAGCCCCTGTAAAAGCAAAACGCTATGATTTGTTCCATGACCTCATCCAAACTGTTATTGGCCTTTCAAGAAACAACAAAGGTAGCAGCTAATGCTTCAAGCCCTTTGAATCTCATGCTGTGACAGAGTGAAACAGAGAACATGATGTAGAAGTGAATAATCCTTTTAGAAAATGGACTTTGGCACAATAATCTGCATTAATACTTCAGTGACTAATTGCATATGTCATTGTTTCTAGCTAAATATTTAATGGAAATGTTATGCAGGTTTATGTGGTTAGCACGTTCGCCTCACAGCTCCAGGGTGCAGGGTTCGAGTGCCGCCGGGGCCATGTGTGTGCGGAGTTTGCATTTTCTCCCCATGCTGCAGGGGTTTCCTCCAGGTACTCCGGTTTCCTCCCTCAGTCCAAAGACACGCATGGTAGACTAATATGCAATGCTCAGTGTTAATGCTCAAAAATTATTAACAGTTCTCTCCTGAAATTATTTGAATTGCTCTCACAATGTTTCTGTCATCAGCTGTTGTTGCTTTCGTTGCTATTCCATGTCTGGTTGTTAGTACACCAGTGGTTTCTTTCTTTTTCAGGACATTCCAAATTGTTGTATAGGCTATGCCCAATGCTCGTGCAGTGGCTCTGATAGATTTTCCCTCTTTTCTCAGCTTAAAAAGGACTTGCTTTTCTCCCATAGACAGCTCTCTGGTCAGCTCTGAAAAAAGGGTGGTTTAAAACAAACGGTGTCATGTTCTAAGTTGTCTAACACATCTAGATGTAAATATAAGGAAATGAAAGCTGAAATTTAGACCTATCATCTCATATTCATATTTTGATCTCAAACACTTGCTCTTCCAATACTTTTGAAGGGAACTTAACCTAAATAATAAAAGGCCCATCAACTAAATTAGGTTAAAACAAGAAGGTTTCTGGATTTAAAAACAATTTTAAGCGTCCTTTAGCATGGCTGTGCAGTTGAATCTGGCACCACTGATAAGGAAATTTGCAATAACTTATAATTTATTTACAATATTTACCAATTACAACAATAATTTACAAGCTATACAGGTCACATAAAACTGTTATGGATTCAGTTTCTGACTGACTACTGCAGCTCCAAGCACTCTGTTTGTCTGACAGGCATTGATATGATTTAAGTTTGAGATGTCAGGCCTGTTCATAACTCTTTCAGTGACTGGCAGTTGGTTACGAGGTTCTGCTCCTTTGAGAGATCAAGCAGGACAAACTAAGAGTGCACTGTCCAATAAATGTTGAGATATTTTTTTTCTATGCAAAACCCACCTACGCACACTACTCACCCCCAGAGATGCTGAAACAACCCTAAATAATGTATTAAAAGCCTGTTGTCAAATTAGTGTTAATCATGCCTCCCATTAAAACACACTGTATGAATATTCCATAGAAGCCCATAGAAGCCATGCTTTACTGGATTCCTATCAGAGGCAGGGCAGGAGCTTCAAAGATAATATTCACACAGGCTGTAGCATCCACTGTAAAATTAACAAACACCATAATACTGCAGTGAGACATGTGACCATTTGGTTTGCTAAAAAAATTCACCAAGAGTAGACACATACACTGTAGTGTATATGTGATCAAAAGTATGTGGACACATGACCATTACAAACATAGGTGGTGCTTCCTCAAACTGTTGCTACAAAGTTGTCTAGGATGTCTTTGTATGATGTAGCAATACAATTTCCCTTCACCAGAACTAATGGGCCTAGTCCAAACCTGTTCCAGCATGACAAGGTGACTTTGCACAAAGCGAGGTTCATGAAGACACGGTTGGCCAAGGGTGGAATGAAAGAAATTGAGTATTCTGCACAGAGCCCTTTGGGATGAATTTGAATGCTGACTGCACCCTAGGCCTTTACACCCAAAATCAGTGCCTGACCTCAGACCTCACAATGCTCTTGTGCAAGACCTCACAATGCTCTTGTGGCTGAATGGACATAAATCTCCACAGCCATGCTCCAAAATCTGGTAGAAAGCCTTCCCTGAACAGTGGGGTTATTATAATAGCAAACAGTGGACTAAATTATATGAAGGCACCAATGATAAAACGATTAGAGCAATATTGTGCTTGAATTCCAGAAGTTGAATTTAAAAGTTCAGAACCTTCTTATGTCATAATAGTTGAGAACAGAGAAAATCTTGATGGTTCACTAGACCCATTCATAGTCTTTATGAAGACACCAAAAGTTATTGTTTACATTGTGTTAATTGAAGCATGAAAACATGCTTGCGCGGTCTCTGATCTTTCTTTCGTGTGCATTCACAGTAATACAGTGATGAACTACTAATTTATTCAATTGAGCATCAACATCACTTAAATACTGAAAACTCACAGAATATACATTATACATAAATACATTATACATCAAGCTTGAACATTATTAATCATTAATTATTAATATTAATAACTTATTAATTATTACTTCTTCTTCTTATTATTATTATTATTATAATATTAATATTAGAGCAATTACTAATGAGATATATTGAAGAAATGTGACAGTAAGTTAACGATGGAATTCACTGGGCATCCACCATTACTCAAAGCCTATTGGCTGATTTCGGTCATGTGACTGGACTGTGATCATTTTCCCATAGCATGGAGTAGGGTTGCATAGGGTGGAGTATATATATATATATATATATATATATATATATATATATATATATATATATATATATATATATATATATATATATATATATATATATATATATATATATATATATATATATAATTATTTATTTTTTTTACAAATACACTAGGAAACGAGTATGTTTGGTAAAGTATAGATCCCAAGTGTAGACACTGGAATATGTCCCATTACAGTATGTGAACAATAATGCAAAAGGTAAGAATAAATAGTAGCTGAGTGCAATGTGTAGAGTCTGAGAATTCATTTATAGATATCTATAGAGATTTGATGGGAAGTGAAGAAATCAGGGTCAAGATCCAGTTTCTTAACTTACATCCAGTCTCAGCTATCAGCATGAAGTTAGTAGCATACTGCTGTTACCTCCCTCATATGAAGGAGTAAAAATATTAATCATTCTAAAAATATCATTGCCTAATTTGGCATACGTTGTCTGTTCATTAGCTCCACAATGAAGGTACAAATCATGTAACCCAAGTCACCCAAAATATCTCAAGAATATGTGCAGGAGGATCTAATTGTTCTCTTATAAGAACTTCACATTGTATGAATGAACAAACAGAGAGAATTGAGTATATCTGGTGTAGACTATGTGACATGTTGGAATGATATGACATTTATTTTCCTGTTCATCCAAAACAGACACAAATAATGTGTCTTTAAAATATGACTCAAAGCTGAGGTAAACCAAAGCTGAGGTAAAGGCTGAGGTAAAAAGCTGAGATAAAAAGCTGAGGTAAACAAAAGCTGAAGTAAGAAGCTGAGATAAAAAGCTGAGGTAAAAAAATCTGAGGTAAAAGGTAGAGATAAAAATCTGAGGTAAAAAGATGAAGTAACAAAGTTGAAGTAAAAAGCTGAGGTAAAAATCAGAATTAAAAAAGCTGAGGTAAAAGAGCTGAGGTAAAAAGATGTGGTAAAAGGATGAAGTGAAAAAGCTGAGGTGACAAAGCTGAGGTAAAAAGCTGAGTTGAAAAAGCTAATATTAAAAGCTTAGTTGAAAATGATCAGGTAAAGCTGAGGTATAAAGATGAGGTTAAAAAACTGATGTATAAAAGCTGAGATAAAAAGCTTAATTGAAAATGGTGAGGTAAACAAGCTGAGGTATAAAGATGATGTGAAAAGCTGAGATAAAAAACTGAGATAAAAAAGCTGAGGTAAAAAGATGAAGTAAAAAAACTGAGGTGAAAAAGCTGAGGTAAAAATGCTGGGGTATAAAACCTGAGGTAGAACGGCAGAGGTAAAAAAAAAAAGCTGAGTTAAAAAAGCTGAGGTAGATAGGCTGAGGTAAAAAAACTGAGGTAAAAAACTTAGGTGAAAAATCTAAGGTAAAAAGCTGAGATAAACAAAGGCTGAAGTAAGAAGCTGAGATTAAAAGCTGAGGTAGAAAAAAAATCTGAGGTAAACAAAGGCGGAGGTTAAAAAACTAAGGGGAAAAGCGTAGTAAAAAAAAATCTAAGGTCAAAACATGAAGTAAAGAATCCAAGGTGAAAAGCTGAGGTAAAACGCTGATGCGAAAAAGCTGAGGTAAAAAAACTCTGAGGTGAAAACCTGAGGTGAAAAAGGTGAGATAAAAAGATGAATTTAAAAAAGCTGAGATGAAAACGCTGAGGTAAAAAGGGTAGGTTGGAAAAGCTGAGGTAAAAAGCTGGGGTAACAAATTGAGTAAAACAGTCGCGAGCAGGAGGCGTGGCATATGGATGGCGTCATCGCTAACTGAGTGTAGCATCTCAGTAAGCTTTTTATTCCCTTAAAATGATTACCTACCCAGTCAAAAGCCCACGTAGGCACAATGTAATGAAACGCGGCTCTCTACACTGAGACAGGATCCTGAGATCCTTCATGTCCATCACTGTGCTGTGCGAATCACTGACACATGGCCCTCCTCTTTCCAGCTGCAGACAGCATGCCCACGACGCGCACTGCTCCATGCACTCTGCAGCTGAAGCCGTCACTCTGCAGGACACAAGCAGTGCTTCAGTTAACACTGAACATCCCAGCACATTTCTTTCACTGTCTGATCTCTCCGATCATATCTGATACTCGATCGGAATAAGTGGATGTATGCCATGCGCGTTCTTCATCTTTCAACTTTTCTGGGTAAGGCATTAGAAAACACACAGTCAGCGTTCATTAGAATAATGTTTATACAGATCATTTAGGTAGGTAAAGTGAACTCTTTTTTTTCTGTCGTTGTTTCCTGCAGTTTCCTGCAGTTGCATCACAGCAACAGAATTAGCCAATGAACTGAGAGATACTGTACAATGCATATACGATGTAGCGTGCGCCTTTGTCTTGTTGCAAGTTTAGTTACGTGTGCGCGCGAGTGTGTGCGTGCGTGCGTGTGTATGTGTGTGTGTGTGAGTGAGTGAATGGGCATGTCACCACAGGGCCAGTAATATTTAACAGTGTTGACCTTGTGGGGACATTTAGCTGGTCCCCACTAGGAAAACTGCTCTTGCTTTATTATTATTATTATTATATTATTATTATTATTATTATTATTATTATTATCAATAATAATAACAATATATATATATATATATATATATATATATATATATATATAATTTTTTTATTAAATGTTTCCTTTTTTAGGTGTAGGCAAAGCATTAATTAGCTGTATTAATAACTGCTGTATTAATAATTGTGTCAGTAATTGTGTCTCATAATTATAGCAAAACAAAAGTGTGTGTGTGTGTGTGTGTGTGTGTGTGTGTGCAGCAGTGGTGCTGGTTGTAAGAGCGTACCGGCATTTGTTGCCCGGATCCTGCAGCTTCGAGAGTGGCACATGTGGCTACACTTCGGATCTGGCGTATGCTACCTGGACTGTGAACGACGAAGGTAATAAACAGAGAAACTGAGGTTGTCACATGCCAAATCTGCCAACATTTTAACATAATAATTAAGTGACTCAGTTCATATGTTAATCTATGACATTTTTAAACATTTTGAAAGTTTACAGTGTATGCATGTATTTAGTATTTCATTTCAGCAATTACACATACTTGTTGGATGCAACTCTTAACTGGGGGACATTGGGCAAGAGCAGGGTGAGCTTGAAGGGCCTGGCTCATCTGTATGTCAATGTCTCAACCATTAGTACAGATATAACTAGATTCCCACAGTATGCTGTCTGTAGATGTGGGTCTGAGACGTGATGGGTTAATATGTTATAATGCAACTGCTTTAATATTTTTGGAACCTGGGACATAAGAGATCGGGAAATTAAACCTGGAGAAGAACAAGGCCCATCTGACTTGACTTGATGTTTTGCTGTTTTTAGGGGCTCAAGGTACTTGTGGTCTGTGTATACAATTAACAGGTACAGGACTTTGGGACTAGTGGTAATGAGTGCTGTAAGACAGAACACGGTGGCTGAGTTTAGGACTACAACTGTTATGCAAAATGGTTTTGCACATTCCTTGACTGGAGGCTGTCCATGTTGTTGAGTCTCTCCAAATTTGGGTCAGGTCAAACATTGATCAATTTGGTAGGAAGGCTCTCCACAGTAGAAACAAAGCTTTCCTTCTAAACAGTTCTGATCCTCTTCGGAGGTTAGTTTGGTGTGGGCAGTGTGCAATGGCTCTGTGGTTTGTGAATGTCTTTTTTTCCACAATGACTGAATCAGGGCTTAACTCCTGTCTCAACAAGCAGCATCTCTTAATGCATGGCCCGGCCAGTGAGAGCATCCAATTACACATTGCTTTCCCTGAAAGACAGTTGGGTTGTTATATCTCTTCTTAAATCTTCGCAGCAAGTATTCAATTTTATTTGTATAGCGCTTTTTACAATGCACACTGTCTCAAAGCAGCTTTACAGAAACATATAAAAACAGGATACAGATTTTAAATGTGTAAATTTATCCCTAATGAGCAAGGCGGAGGTGACAGTGGCAAGGAAAAACTCCCTAAGATGATATAAGAGAGAAACTTTGAGAGGAACCAGACTCAGAAGGGAACACATCATCATATGGGTAACAATGGATAGTGTGAAAGTAAAGGGAAGTTCATTATAGTTTTTATAAAGTACTGATTAGAGCAGGTTCATTCCACTTGCTTCCAGCACCCAGCATGTGGAACTCTGCTGAATATTCTGCTGCAGTGCGGTTCCCATGTTTGAGGTTCAGAGGATGTTCCCCTGCTTCTTTGTCATCTGGATGGTGATTACACACGGTCTGAAATATTTTGACTAGTTGATCATAAGACTACATGGTGTCACCCCTTGATCAGCCATACAGCAATGGTCTGCTCTACTTTTCTCATGAGCAGTATCACTTTTGACTTGATCTCGTGACAAGAAGTACCACGTATACTGCAGCAAAAAGCCGTGACATTTGGATGGATCTCATTATGCTTGTTGGTCTGGACTTGAGAAACATGAAATGTTTCTCGCTGTTGCCTGCTGCTGGTTGGAACTGGCGACTGTTGTAATTGATTAGCGAGATTCCCTAATGTAGTATGGATGGCAAGGATCTGGTGGTGTTGTTCATGGCCTACAAGGCCTTGAGCTGTGAGAGCCTGATGGACTTTGCTGAAACTGTCTAGGTCCACGTTATCAGTGAAGTCATCTGTCATGAAGGCAGATATACAGTTGTGTGGATCATGAGTTGTAAAGTGTTGGGAATATCTGATCTAAATGTGTCTGAAAGATTTTATCTGAAACACTCCTAAAAAATGAGGTACAGTATACAGTAGCTTCTTAAATAGTTCTTATTCCTCTGAGGGAAGCCTTAAGGGTTTTATCAGAAAAGCTAGAGAAAAGTGCAATCTCTTTGGAAAGCTAAAAGTATTAACCTTCCAAAGAATAAGAAAACTTTTTTTTTCTAAGAGTTGTTGTTCAAAATGTTAAGTGCATGCCAAAATAACCTGTAGATAAAGATTGTTCTCCTCTAAGTGGCTTTTTTTTCCAGTGAAAAAGTGTAACGAGCCAGGACTAGAGGCAGGAAGTAGGTGCAGGAACAATGTCTTTATTTATAAACAACCAAACAAACAAACAAACACAGGGGGTTTAAATGACAAACACAATCAAAACTAAACCTTGGACACCTGGGGCAAATCAAAGACATCCTCAAACATAACCCAATACTCAAGCAGGAAGAGAAGGAACTAAAACAAAGTCACGTGTCCACTTGGAAGCCGCGCCGCAGTGCTTTCTGCCAGCGAGGCGTAACAGAACCCCCCTCAAAAGGCCCTCCTTTGCACCCAAAAAAACCCCTCCAACAGGGCCCCTTGGCCCCTGTGAAAGCCGTCTCTCGCTGCCAAGGAAAACGAGGCGGCCTCTGCTGGGCAGCGGACTGGTGGAGCACCACCCCCGGTGGCGCTAGAACGCTGGGTGCAGCCCCTGGCGGCACTGGAACGTTGGGTGGCATCCTCGGCGGCACTAGAACGCTGGACAATACCCCCGGCAACACTGGACAGCAGGATAGCTGGCTTGGCTGGCCAGGGCAGCAGGACAGCCTCCTCGGCTGGGATGGACAGTGGGGCAGCCTACTCAGCTGGCCAGGGCAGTGGGACGGCTTCCTCAGCTGGGCAGGGCAACAGGACCGCCTCCTCGGCTGGGCTGGACAGGAGAACAGCCTCCTCGGCCGGGCAGGGTGGCAGGATGGCCTCCTCGGCTGGGCAGAGCAGTGGGACAGCTTCTTCTGCGTGCAGGAGCTCCACAGCCGAGACCTCCCCGTAGGCGTGAAGCTGTAGCTCTGAGGTCGCCATGTTGACCTCAAGCGGGAGCTCCACAGCTGAGGCCTCTCCATAGGCCTCACGCTGCAGCCCTGAGGTCGCCATGTTGACCTCAGGTGGGAGCTCCACAGCTGAGGCCTCCCTTTAGGCCTCAGGCTGGAGCTCTGCTGTCACCATTGCACCCCCCAAAAAATTTCTGGGCCAGCCTTCAGTTCCGTACTGGGCAGCGTGTCTGGATCTTTAGCAGGGCAGCAAGGTGGAGTGCTGTTTGGCACTACGGGACGGCGGCTAAGCGCCTCCAGGTTGTGGAGTATCTGATCCACCTCAGCCTGCCGCTGCTTCATCTGGAGCTCCTCCTGCTGCATTTTTAGCGCAATCTACTGCTTCCACTGCCATGCGTAGAACTCCTCTGGAGTCGGGAAGTCCCAGTAATAAATCATCTTCCTGACCAGGTAATCTCCTGCTACTTCCCTGTTTTGGCACAGTATTCTGTAATGAACCAGGAATAGAGGCGGGAAGGAGGTGCCGGAGCAATGTCTTTATTTATAAACAACCAACCAAACAAACAAACACAGGGGGTTTAAATGACAAACACAATCAAAACTAAACCATGGACACCTGGGGCAAATCAAAGACATCCTGAAACATAACTCAATACTCAAGCAGGAAGAGAAGGAACCAAAACAAAGTCACGTGTCCACTTGGAAGCCACGCCGCAGTGCTTTCTGCCAGCGAGGCGTAACACAAAGACTTTGCTTGTTTATGTTTTTGATTTTTGAACAAAACATAGCTAGTCAAGTTGGTAGCAAATTGGCTACAACTCCAGGCGGAGTACTCAAACCCAGGCAATGGTATCAAAAATCTATCTTTTTTCCCCCTGTATTATACCTATTAACCAATGGAAAAATTGGAGACCTTTTACCATTGACTGTCAGCCACTCATTATGATAAGGACAATAAGTATAATACAGAAATAAATAGAGACATAAAAAAATGCTCAAATAGATCAGAGTGTGGCCATTGTGTGTTACAAAATATTAACATGCAATTGCATTAAAATAATACGAGTACATGGGCTTTCAATAACGATGACTGAACAGCCACTAATGAAAACAACTCAGCATGTAGCTGGTGGACAAAAATCATTATACAACCATCCAGAAGGGACGTTTTCGCCTATTGAATTAGTCCTCCCAATGCAAATCAAAATGAGATGGGCTGAGCCCACTGGTATCTCTAATTATGTATGTTGGCAGTTTATCAGATAAGAAGGACTTCTGTCCAACACCTGAAGTTTTATGGCACCAGTTAAGGCATAAACAAACTATGATGCTGTGATGAGCTTGTATCTCCAGTATCTTCTGAATATTTAGTATCTTCTCCTGGTTCCAACACACTACGTTATCTGACATCGTTGATCAAGTGATAGCTGGGTGCCTGACATCTTGTTTATAACCTGTTTTTGTAATTGAAGCCCATCTGTGTTTTGTCATGTAGTGTGTCCAAAAACAGCAGCTTGCTCGTTAATTTCTTAGGCAAGACTTTATAAAAAAAAAATGATTTTCCTTTTTTTAAAACTCTTGTGCCGAAAAGCTTGCTTGTGCAATTGTAAACAGCAGCTGGTATTAAGATGTGTAGCCTGGACAGTTGTGTAATGGAGACAGAGCCTTTACCAGTGGAGAAGCGATGCAAGGACATGAGTACATCAGAATCACCTCATAACAAGCCTATTTGGTCTACACCAGGCGGTCATAACCACCCCAAAGGCCAAAAATGTCACTCCCTTTAGTTTTGGATATGGTGTGGTTGTGCTACATTTCCCTCAATGTGTAGCTAAATAGTAGCATAAACCCAGACTGGATTGTGACTGTTTGGTTTCCTGGGCAACTCCAGGACCAACTGTGTGATGGAAATACCCACCATTTATTTTGAGTGCAGTTGAAAGCAAACGCCTGCAGCATGAAGCAGATTTTTTCCCTCCCTATAAATAAAAGTGCTTTTCCCAGTGGAGGAATGAGATCTTCACCTTCAACAATGGCTTGAGTTTATACATATGGTAGTCTGGAGTTCCTTGAAGGTGTTGGACTGGGGAAAATGATGAATTTAAAGGAAAAACCTCGAAAGTGACCACACTAACAACTGCAGAAATCATTTCTAAGCATGTTAAGACGTCCTGCAGATTTCCATTGACCTCTTTTCAACATTTCATTTTCCCCTACAAAAGACAGATCGTGTGTGAGATTGTTGCAGGGAATCTGAATGAATCATTTCTTTTAGTTATTGTGATGGGACAGGAGCATCAGCATGTACTATGGTCAACAAACCCCAGTCACTCTAGATCAGGAAAGCACTGAGCCTGATGGTCTTATTATCACTGGAATACCCCATGTGCATTTCATTGAACTCTGTCTACAAATGACATCTCCTACTTGCCGTCTAGACGGGGTGTCTGGTGGTAAGGAGCACCATATTTGATGACTCTGGAACTTTTAGACCATGAAATTGCTTACACTCAGAGAGGAAACTGCTGTTTTTTTAATGGCTCAGTCAGCACTCATAACAACTGCTAGTTTTTTGTTTTTTTTGTCCCCTTGAATCTCACCATGTGTCTATTTTTACTATGCACTGAGATGCTGCTCTGGGCAGAGACAAATGCTAACTAAGTAAGTACTTCTTTTTCCACAATTAAAGTGATGCCAAAAACATATTACACTAAGGAAAAAGTACTATGCACGAACATTTTGTGTTTGAGGTACAAACATTTGGTAAATGTACTTGCAAATGTGCAGCAGTGTACCTCAAAGTATAATTGTGTACTTTTCCGATGTTGCTTGACAGTTATATTCCTCCAACTGAATGCAAAAAAGACACACCCTTGAGAATACTACCTCTGTGACAAGCATTTATATCTTAGAATCTCAGTTTAGGACCTTTTCTAAACAGTGTAGCAGTAGTAGAAACACAACAAAGTACTGCACGGGTTCTCAAATGTTATGAGCAAACAACCCCAAATGGACATTATGAATATTCTGTGACCCTAAGCCTTGACCACCCTGCATTGTATGTCAGAAATTACATACGGATAATCTTTTTCAGTACATGCAAAGGTGTATCTGGGTACTAATTTTAATTTTTTTTGCAGTGTTTGGTTTCTCCTCATTATTTACCATCATACTAATAAATCCATATTCAATAAATATTTCTGCACATTTTCATGTTTGATTTCTGTTGCTCCACTGAGACAACTTCTACACTAGTTCACGAGTGTGTCAGAATAGCGAAAATGACTCAAACAGTTTAAATATGGCTTGTTTGAATGTGACTCCCTTTACCATTTAAAAATAGCAGCACACAAAATCCGTCTTCATACTTAGAATGATATTCCTCATATTTGTAAAATAGATTAATAAAACAAAAACGAGAGGTTGTGAGTTCCTCTCACGACATCATCTGTAAACCGAATGACCCCACATGAGGTGGCGAGCCCTAGTTTGGGAACCCCCGGTGTTCAAGTATTATTTAATTGATCAAACATTAGGTTTAGGAGAAGATTTAAAACTTTAAAACATTAAGCCGAGGTGCAGGAGAAGCGCCTAGTACAATTTACAATGTTTTTACAACAGTACATACAAAGAGAAGAAAAAAAGAAATAGGTTTTGGTGGCATCTGGAATGAATAACTTTCACCAGGCAGACATCTGGAGGTAACGGTCAAGATTACAAACGTTACTCGGATTAAAATGCATGAGCACATCTCATCTATGGTTGCTTCATTTTCCCCAAGCTTTATTTTTAAATCAAAGCATTTAATTTCAAGTGTAGCTAATTATATATGCTCTAAACATCACTCTGGTCTGGGGTGCTTAGATGAACAGCTCAATTAATCGTCCGTTGTTTTGAATGATTGCATAACCCAAAGTGTGGGAAAAGAGCTTATATAGCTCACACCTGGTGTCTGGCATACTGACAGGATAGTAATGTGGAGCAGTCAGGACCACACGTTTCTTATCCACATCACCTCATCCCCAGCTATTATAAGTTTAAATGCAGATGTTATGAGATGTAAAATAAATTAGTTGAATATCACAAATATCATATAATGTGGACACCTGTTTAACCACTTACACACCCAGGAGACTTAAATTACTAACTCTCATACACTATATGGACAAAGGTATGTGGACAGCTGACCAATCACACCCAAATATGGACCTTCCCCAAACTATTGCTACAAAGATGGAAGCACACAGTTGTCTAGAATGTCTTTGTAGCATTAACAATTTCCCTAGGAACTAAAGGGCCTAGCCACGAAGTGAGATCCATGAAGACATGGTTTGCGAAGGTTGATGTGGAAGAAATGGAGTGACTGGTGCAGAGCATTGACCTCCATTCCACTGAACACCTTTGGGAAGAACTACATGCCAGGCCTTCTCACCCAATATCAGTGCTTGACCTCACTAATGCTTTTGCTACTGAATGGAAATACACCTATGAATGTGTTGGTCAACTGTCCACATACTTTTGCCAATATAGTGTAACTACATTCATTTCCATTACTGAATAACATTCTTTAACCAAATAATACACCAAGGGTTTATTCAAAAAAGACATATATATATATATAGTTATACACATGATTATGTTTGATAATGTGCCTACAATCTTCTCACAGGTCGCTTCATAGCTGCAGACTCCTCCCTTATGGGCGAAGCCGACAAGGCCATTTTGGTGAGCCCTGAACTTGAAATATTTGACTGGAGCTGCTTACGTCTAGTGTACCAAATCGCCGGGGCAGGCTCACTTCAGGTTCACTTGCGCCCTGAGGGCGAGAACTTCGACTACCTGCTATGGACGATGGACAAACCCTCGGACAGCTGGTTAATAGCCAGTGTGGACCTCCGCAAGTTTTCCAAAGCCTTTCAGGTACCAGCCAACATGGACCAGTCAGCTTAGTCCTAGTGTTAGCATTTGAGCCACATTTGAAAAGGAGGCAGAGGACCTTCTAAACAAGCTAATTTAGTTTATCACTGTTTATTTGGTCTGGGTGAATTACATCACATTAATAGTTTAATCACGTAATATTTTCACGGCTATAAACATACATATTAAGACTATGATTTATACATTTAGATGCACAATACAATTATTGTGAAAGATCTTTTGTTGTGATCTTTTCTTACACTCAAAAAACGTGTTTTTATTTGAGGATAATTACGTGTTCATCTATAAAGAGTGATTCTTCGTCTGTGTTATAGTTTTAGAGCTTTATGGAGCATTACCTCACATCTCCTATCTTTTTCATTTCATGCAGATTTTACTGGATGCCAGGCCCAACAAAGGGGCAGGAAACAGCATTGCTATCTTTGAAATTCATATCATACCCGGTTACTGTATCGGTAAATCTATTTTTTTTTTCGTATAGATTCTAAATAGTTCCAAAATGCAACATTTCTTTAAATAATGATAAACATGTTTATGTTAAATGTATGGATTGGTTTTCAGAACTTACAAAAGTTGTTCCTTTAACAAGCTATGTTTCACAGTATTAACTAAACCCACGAATGCGTATTGCTCTGTTTTAGAGTGTAACTTTGAGGAAGATCATTTGTGTGGCTACCGAATCCAGTGGAACCCCAATGTGAACTGGTTAATGGGAGGAAGCCTCACTCGAGACCCTCAATCAACCCTCCCATATGACAACACCTTGAACAATGACAGAGGTAGGGCTTTAAAAGCATGCTCTGGAAAATCATAATTGCTCAAGTGCTGGGAAATAGACGGCTGACTCACACTTTCCAAATGTAATGGAGTTTCTTCAGCGTTATCCCCCATGTTCTGTTATAAATTAGTTTGCCAAGTCACTCCATTCTTTACTCATTCATTCATCTTCAGTAACTGCTTTATCCTAGTCAGGGAAATCTATGGGAAATCTGGAACCTATCACTGGTACACTCAGCGTGAGGTAGGAATACACACTGGATAGGATGCCAGGGCACCATGTACACACACATTCGCATCTAGAGTCAATTTAACCCACCCCATACACTTACCCGTATGTCTTTGGGAGGTGGGAGGAAAAAGGAGAATCTGTACGAAACCCATGTAAACACAGGAAGAATTCTTTATTTGTTAAGCTTTTTATACCTCTTTATGGCCTATATACATTTAGGTGCATTTATATATGTTTATGTTTTGAATGAAACAGGAAAGGAATATCAGGTGTTACAGATTCCACAGATTTAGCCCAATCTCTGCTTATGAAATCATAAACTCTCATAATAGTCAAGCGTCTTTCACAAGTGAATCAACTCTTTTAGCCGTCTCTTTAGGTCAACATTTATAAATATTACCTTTTGATGTCAATTCTGTACTCATGATGCTTTAGTGTCGCTAATCATTTACAGTGAAATTGTGATTAAAATGCATCAAGTAAATTAACAGTTATGATAAAAGTACAGAGATCTTTAAATGGTACTTTAAAGAAAGTTAAGACACCAATCACAATAATATTATTAGCTGGAATCACCTGGAATGCTAGCTGTATTTGAAAGCAAATTATAATCACCTTACTTATTTTAGGTTTATATAAAAAAAAAGAGAGAAAAAAAGACTAAACGAAAAAAAAAAACTGGCAATGAACCATTTGAGAACCAAAAGCGTGTGCTCTTACTAGTGAGCTAAGCCAAGTGCTCTGACTTACTGAAAAGAGCTAAAATTCCCACTAACTCCTTAAACTGCAGTATGATGTCATAACAAAACAGTCTAATTGACTGTGGTCCAACCAGCCAGAACCAAAAGATTCAAAAACAAAGTTCAAATCATCACTTTATATGTCACCAGTGAATATGGAAAAAAAAATTGACACCATATTGACAGTAGTTTCTAGATCTGACCATCATACCCATATGTGCTTGTTGAACATCTCATTCCAAAGCCGGTTCCCCCCTTTGCTGCTGTAACAGACTCCACTCTTTTGGGAAGGCTTTCCACTAGATTTTGGAACCCGGCTGTGGAAATTCAGCCACAGGGCATTAGTGAGGTCAGGCACTGATGTTGGGGGATGAGGCCTGCCACAGTCAGCATTCCAGTTGATTCCACAGATGTTCAGTGGGGTTGAGGTCAGGGTTCTGTGCAGGATGCTTGAGTTCTTCCACGCCAACATCAGCAAACCATATGTTTAATCTCAATGCTACAACATACAAAGACATTCTAGACAATTTTGTGTATTCACCTTTGTGGTAACAGCTCGGGGAAGACCTACATATGGGTGTGATGGACAGGTCTCCACATACTTTCAGCCACAGAGTGTATATTAAAATAACAGAGCAATCAATATTTACTACAAATTAACAGTAGCATAGCAGTTTACAGTGGTATACCAGGGCTTGCTAGTTATCCCCATTATCTGTAGTTTCACAGAACAACAGAAGAACTGCATCTGTCTCACACAAAGAATTGAGAAGCATTGGTGCTCCAAATATAACATGGAATTTCATGGGCTAATTTTTTTTTTTTATATATTCTGGACCAGGTCGCTACCTGTATGTCAGCTCACTTTACACCAAGGAGTTCCAAGAGGTGGCAAAACTCGAGTCGCCAATGATCACTGTTCCCATGTCAGGCTGCTTGTCCTTCTACTACCAGAGGAACCAATCCAGGGGCAACTTCTTCTCTGTGTTCACCAGAGACCAGCTGGGCCACTACGATGAGATTTGGAGGCCAGATGTGTATGCCACATCCACCTGGAAACTAGTGCAGGTGGACATAAAGGTGCACCATCCTTCAGAGGTCAGTGCAAGAAATGTCAGGTCTTCAAGGAGCATGATACTATTGATAGTGCTTTACTGTACATGAGTTCACTAGATTTCTCCCATTTTATAACTGCTCAGCTGTGGCGTCATCCATCCATCTATCCATCCATCCACCCATCTATTTTCCATACCACTTATTCTACACAGGGTCTTGGGGGAGCCTGGAGTCTATCCCAGTGTTCTTGGGGCACAAAGCTAGGGCACCCTGGACGGGGTGCCAACATATTGCAGGGCACAATCACACACACATTCACACACTATGGACAATTTGGAAATGCCAGTCAGCCTACAGCGCATGTGTTTGGACTGCGGGAGGAAACTGAAGTACCTAGAGAAGGAAACTGGAGTACCTGGAGGAAACCCCTAACACACTGAGAGAACATGCAAATTCTGCAGACACAGGGTGAGGGTGGGATTTGAGCCCCCAACCCCGGAAGTACGAGGCAAATGTGCTATATGTGTGAGGGTCAGTTTGTTCCACTTCAATGTTTTCACTGCAATTGAAAATGCCTTGCAGGCAGCAGAACGCTCCAAAAATGACAAACTGCTCATTAAATTTGGTTTCTCTACAATAATTAATCAGAGCATAATGTTGTACTTCATTATTCTTTTTTTTTTTTTTTTTTTTTTTACAGCTGAAGTGATTAGCTTAAACAGATCAGCTCAATGTCTGCACTTTAGTTTTGTCAGCCAACTGAGGGTTTTCTAGTGTTCTTCTCTTGCTTCTTTTACCTTAGTTTTCATAATGTAATCCGGCCACAGCAGGCGCTGGAATGTAGAGCAGCGGTGGAGCCTACCCATCAATCAGCCTGTGAGCCTGAAGCATATGGAAACACAGTGTCAGGGAAAATAAGCAGCTCCCAATGGCTCATACTTACACCGGGTCAGCATTCTTTCTAGCTGTTGTGTAGCAAATTCAGAAACTGCTGTAACATTTAGTTTTGGTGTAAATTTAATCGATCTGGGATGGCTGGTTCTGTTGAGATGTAGGAATTAGAGGATTGGTGTGTTTAAGGAAGGTCAGCCCCAACTTCTGTTGTTTGTCAAACAGACAGGCAGCCAAGATGCTTGTGAGGCCAGATTTTATACAGATGTAACCTAAAATAGTTTTGTATCCAACCCCATTTTACTATATTAGTGTACCCAGTATTTTATTTCATTCCTTTCATCAGTATCGTTTATCTCCCCTTATTTTTTTCACTTCCTTTTTCCCCCTCCCTTTAAAGACACACATAACCCCTCATTCACAGAAAGAAAAAACAGGCTACATGTAGCACATATAGTGGTCAGATTAATATCAGTATCAGTGTGGTGAATTATATTTTGCTATAAAGGAGCTCTCTATAGAGAACGAGGGACGTTGGAACAGGATTAAGTAGATTTTAATTTTCTAATAGAGTTTACTATGCAGGTTAAACTGTAATATGTGTGCAATGCTAAAACCGCTAGAGGTGTAATGCAATATCACTATTTATATTTGTTTAGTGCTCCAAATATTCTAAATAGCTGTATTCCTATTTAAACTCGAAGTTGGTGTGTCTTAAACTGGAATTATTAAAGCTTTTTTTTTTTTAAAGATGTGCATGGGACTGTTTGTTAATCCCATTCGCACAGTTATTTTTGTTTGTACCTGCCATCAATTAGACCATCAAAATTTAAACCATCATGACCCGGAAAAATGACTGAAAGTAAGTTCTAAATGCATCAATGTAAAAGCAACATTTATGTTAATGAATATGGTCTTTCTTTGTCCCACAATTTACATACACCAATCAGCCATAACAGTAAAACCACTCACAGGTGAAGTGAATAAAATTGATTATCTCATTACAGTGGCACCTGTCAAGGGGTGGGATATATTAGGCATCAAGTGAACACTCAGTTCTCAAAGTTGATATGTTATAAGCAGGTGTGGGTGCAGGTTTTCATTCCAACCAAGCAGGACGTACACCTGATTCCACCTGTTTAATCAGTTGATCTTGGTTTTCAATAGATTCAGGTGTGTCTTCTGCTTGGTTGGAATGAAAAACTGCACCCACACCGGCCCTTTCCGGATAAGATTGCCCACCCCTGGTATAGTGTAATTGTATTATACACCAAATGTGGTGCATCTGGATCACAAAACACGTAAGTTAATGTCATGGTCTTGAAATAGAAAGTGGTGATTGTTTTTCATCATCTTGGAGCTCGTAAACAGCTTCAGGAAGTCTAGTTCTGACTGCTGTGTTTGAATTTGTGTGGCCAGCACTTCGGGTCTATGTAAATAAAGAGAGAGTGCTTGAGTGGGGTCCAGATATCATCTCAGACAGATGGTGTTTGGTGTCTATAGCACTCTACAACTTATTGTTTTTATACTGGAATGCTTCAGTGCTCTTAGGATTAAGATTATTCCAAAACTTTATAGACCAGTTATGGGTGCTGGAATTTGTGTAATCTTTGTAAATAGCATCTTGTGTTCTATGTGTGAATCAAGGTGGTGTATGAGGTAGCATTCAACAGTCCTAGTGGTGGCTACGTAGCGGTGGACGACATCGCCTTTTCTCCTGAGTTCTGCCACAACGCAACACGTCAGTATAGGCATGTTTCATTATGACTAATATTCTGTTTTGTAGCACTTCCTGATTCAAAACCCTCTCACTTTGTTTTAGTCTAAACACTGCTTTCATGTGTCAAATTTATGGTAACTGAAGAAAACATTAAATATATTGACACAGCCAGTATTAAAAGTAATATAACCTATATAAAACATGAAATGTGGGGAAAATAAAACATTTGTCACCTGATTTATGAAAAATAATCTACCTGAACATTCCCTTCTGTTACGTTCCCAGGTTTTGCACTTCTTATATTATATGTTGGTTCCCAAAAAAGACAGAAATCCATTGTGATGTGCTCAGAGCGTAAATAAACATTAATAATGGCTGCTTCTCAAGCAAAACCTGCTGCTTGTGGATGTTGGAGACATGTTTGTTCAACTTGTACATGTGCCATGAGTTGTTTTTTTTTTCTTTTCTCCCACACATTTTTATATATATATATATATATATATATATATATACACACACACTCACACACACAGCTCAAAAAGATAAAGGGAACACTAAAATAACACATCCTAGATCTGAATGAATGAAATAATCTCATTAATACTCCTTTCTTTACATAGTTGAATGTGCTGACAACAAAATCACACAAAAATTATCAATGGAAATCAAATTTATCAACCCATGGAGGTCTGGATTTGGAGTCACACTCAAAATCAAAGTGGAAAACCACACACACTGCGTGAAGTTGGCCCACCCCACAAATGCAAAACGTCAGCAAAATAGTCTCATATAGGAAGAGTCGACACAGTTACTAAATCAAAATTCTGGCCAGTGTAAGTACAATTTTTTAACACTGTCAGTTAGAATATTATTAGTTAACTTTAATCATAATGGTAAAACATTCAAAGAGCTAAGATTGTCAATGTTTCTTGAACAGAAAACTCATTGTTAATACTAGTATGTCTAATGGAGGTATGAAATGCTAATTAGAGCTGCACATGGTTAAATTAAATTAAATGCCTAATATTTTAAAAACGGAAGCAGCACAAACCGGCAAAAATGGAGCACAAACGATTGAGACTATTTGGGGTGAATTCAGAGCATGTGGGGGGGGGGGCTGGGTGACCCCAGAATGATCTTTAAATATTATTTTAATATCTATGGAACGGAAGCAGCACAAACGAAAATTTTTATGGCACAAACGAAGCACAAATGATTGAGACTATTTTGGGGTTAATTTGGAGCATGTGGGGGGCTGGTGACGTCACTGCACCATAATTAAATGTCTAATATCTTAAAAAACGAAAGCAGCACAAATGAAACGTTTATCAGCACAAACCAGCACAAACGATTGAGACTATTTTGGGTTAATTTGGAGCATGTGGGGGGGCTGGGTGACCCCAGAATGACCTTTGAATATTCTTTTAATATCTCTGGAACGGAAGCAGCACAAACAAATATTTTTACGGCACAAACAAAGCACAAATGATTGAGACTATTTTGCTGATGTTTTGCGTTGGTGGGGGGGCCAACTTCACGCAGGTCACTACAGGCCGATCCAATTTGATGTACGGTAATTTCCGGACTACTTTTTTCACACGCTTCGAACACTGCGGCTTAAACAATGGTGCGGATACTTTATGGATTTTTACGGGCTAACGAGCGTCATGCTGCCTGTAACACCACGGCCAGCAGAGGGCACTGTGGCACGGCTCCTGACTCGTCATGTGACTTTGTTTGTTCGCTCGCTTCCTGCTTGAGCATTTAGTTTAGTTAAGTTACTTTAATGTGCCCCAGGTGTCCATGGTTTGGTTTGATATGTTTACTATTTAAACCCCTCGGTTAGTGAGCACTTCGCTCAGTATTATAGTTGGTAAAGGTTAGATAGGTGATATCGTTTGAATCCATGCCTTGATTCATGATTTTTCATGTTTTATGCCACGATTCTCGTTTTCCGGTGAAGACCGAGTTTTCTTTGTTTATTGAGTTGCGTGTTTAATAAACACTTCGATCTGCACCTGCATCCGCCCCCAATCCCGTCTCGTAACACCGCCAAAACATTTAGCCTTGTCACATCGGACCAATGAAATTACCGAACAGGTCACAGTGGACCAATGAAACTGTTAGAATTAAATCAAATGCACTCACACTAAAAAGAAATGCATATGATGCCGCTTTCAAGTTAAAGGCGATCGATCTGGCTGTCGAAGAAGGAAATAGAGCTTCTGCATGTAAGCTTGGCATCAATGAATCGATGGTGAGACAGTGGAGACGGCAGCGGGAAGAACTGACTCTGAAACTGAAGCTTTCAGAGGTGGTGTGTGACGAAGTACCGGTAATTCTGAGACTGTTCAATTCCGACACTGAAGAAGACGACTTTAGTGGTTTTAGTGCGCAGGAGGAAGATGAAGATAGCGATCAATGACTTTTCCTGGTAGGCCAATGTATTTTTAATTTTTTTAACCAGCCGTGTTACAGACACTGTTCGGAAAAAAGCACTTACGGTACGTATTTAATTAAAAGATAAAAAAACATTTCTGCGTAAATACCTCATTACAACGTGGACACCTGCGGCTTATAGACAAGTGCGGCCTATATATGTACAAAAATGTTTTTCTTTTTAAAATTAGTGGGTGCGGCTTATATTCAGGTGCTCTCAATAGTCCGAAAATTACGGTAATGTCCTTAAAACAAGTCAAAGTGAGGCTCAGCCATGTGTGGCCTCCACGTGCCTGTATGACCTCCCTACAATGCCTGGGCATGCTCCTGATGACGTGGTGGATGGTCTCCTGAAGGATCTCCTCCCAGACCTGGACTAAAGCATCCGCCAACTCCTGGACAGTCTGTGGTGCAATGTGGCGTTGGTCGATGGAGCGAGACATGATGTCCCAGATGTACTCAATTGGATTCAGGTCTGGGGAACAGGCGGGCCAGTCCATGGCATCAATGCCTTCCTCTTGCAGGAACTACTGACATACTCCAGCCACATAAGATAGCATTGTCTTGCATTAGGAGGAGCCCAGGGCCAACCGCACCAGCATATGGTCTCACAAGGGGTCTGAGGATCTCATCTTGGTACATAATGGCAGTCAGGCTACCTCTGGCGAGCACATGGAGGGCTGTGCGGCCCCCCAAAGAAATGTCACCCCACACCATTACTGACCCACCGCCATGCTGGAGGATGTTGCAGGCAGCAGAACGTTCTCCACGGCGTCTCCAGACTCTGTCACATGTGCTCAGTGTGAACCTGCTTTCATCTGTGAAGAGCACAGGGCGCCAGTGGCGAATTTGCCAATCTTGGTGTTCTCTGGCAAATGCCAAACGTCCTGCACGGTGTTGGGCTGTAAGCACAACCCCCACCTGTGGACGTCGTGCCCTCATACCACCCTCATGGGGTCTGTTTCTGACCGTTTGAGCAGACACATGCACATTTGTGGTCTGCTGGAGGTCATTTTGCAGGGCTCTGGCAGTGCTCCTCCTGCTCCTCCTTGCACAAAGGAGTTGTTGTTACATTGTGTTGTTTAAGTGTTCCCTTTATTTTTTTTGAGGTGTGTGTGTGTGTGTGTATATATATATATATATATATATATATATATATATATATATATAAATAAATTAATTTCCACACATTAAAAAGCCTGGAAAATACCCTTGTGCTCAGCATTTTTTATGGATCTTAAACCCAAAACATGTTCTCTTGTCTGACTCGTGTGTGAGGGTTTTTTTTGTTTTGTTTTTTTCTTTCTGCAACCTTCCCCCCCAGAGCCAACCTTTGACCCCTCTGTGGCTAACTGTGATTTTGAGGAGAATCTGTGCCGGTACTATCAGGAGCAATTCGGAGGCAGTGTGTGGAACAGACTGTCTGTGAGACCAAACGTTTACAGGATCGGAGACCACACTAACGGCGAGGGTATGTGGTGAGATGTTCTTTAATACCACCAACAGTCCAGTTTTAACCTTTTTAAAAAAAATTTTTTTCTTTTTTGCTGTGGTAATATAGTTTCCTACTTAAGTGTAGCAGAAGATAAAGATAATGGGAAAATATTATATCCGAGTACTAGATATATATTCTGAGCTAACCAGTCTAAGCTGACACAATGGTTGAGCAAAATTAGTGCCATATTTAGAACAAGGTCTGTGGAAAACTAGGAGCTCAATTATTTATTCAACATTTATTAAAACTATCTATGTAACAAGTGAGCTAACATACTTGCTACACAGTATTAATTTCATAGTGTGACATCACTGGTTGGTGTTACTAGTCTATGTTCATGAAAACACACAGGCGTTGCTATTAGCAACTGACAAGTGCATTTTTCAGAAGTACTGAAAACATTTACAGTATTATTAGAGACATTATTATCTGTTTTTCCTACAATGATTAAATGTTACCATAACACTGAAAACCCTAGAAAACTCTAGACATTGGTACCATATTTACAGTGGATGCCTTTCGCACAAGGAAACTCTTCAGTTAGATAAAGCTATCTAAATAAAGCAGTTCTATTGGGAAACTTTTCTGAAAGGAAACCTCTTTGTTGTTGGGTTCTAAGAAAGACCGCTGTACACTATATGTACAATGTCTGTGCATATTCATTTTATAAACATAATCCAACTATTCAACTATTGATCTTGTTATTTATATGTGTGCAATAATATCTTTGCTATTTATTGAACTCACAGAGCGTTTGATTCCTGAACGTTCCACTCAGACCACCACTTAAACCTACTTGTTTGAGTTACTTAGTCCTGGATTAAACCCATTAAATCAAGTGGCCAATCACGTGCCTTTGTGGTTAGCACGTTTGCCTCAGACCTCCAGGGTCAGGGGTTTGAGTCCTACCTTGGTCCTTTGTGTGCGGAGTTTCCTCCGGGTACTCCGGTCTCCTCCCCCAGTCCAAAGACATGCATGGTAGGCTGATTGGTGTGTCTAAAGTGTCCGTAGTGTATGAGTGTGTGTGTATGTGATTGTGCCCTGCGATGGACTGGCACCCTGTCCAGGGTGTACCCTGCCTTGTGCCTGATGCTCCCTGGGATAGGCTCCAGGTTAGGGAGCTAGAGACTTGTATCAAATAGTGCACTGGACAAAAAAAACCAAAACAACTTACAATAGTGTACATTTCACACATGTGATTTCTAAATACTGTAACTTTGTACTCCAGGCTGGTTCCTCCTGGCCAACACCCGTTTCAGATCCCGCATGGGTTACGTGAGCCGCCTGCATGGGCCCTTTCTGCCAGGGAACCACAAATATTGTCTCAGGTTCTATTACGCTCTGCACGGTTTAAGAAAGATTGACAACAACCTGGCCCTGTATGTCTATGATGAGCAGAACGTAGCTCAGGCTAAGATCTGGACAGTGCCTGAGAGCTCCAGAGATGTGTGGACGGAGGTGGATGTTACATATCAGAGGCCAATGCCAACTAAGGTAAAGATAGATTAACACCAGCATTATACAAAAATAACTTATTGCTTCAAAAAAAAAAAAAACCAACAAAAAACTCCACAATTGTGATTCCATTCAGGTTTTGAATAACTGAAAATCTGTCAAAGCTAAGCCCTCTCCTTAATTTTACTGCATACAGTACTAGCTGTGAAACGGAAGGGAAGTTTACAATGATTGATGTAGGTTACAGGTCTAACTGTGTGATGACAAATGGAGTCCTTATACATTGTGAAAGATAGTTTGCAGAATAAACACAGAAAATGTTGCTATTCAAGATTAAGTCATACTGTAGTTTCAACTCAAGATTAGAAATGACACACTGCAGGCCAACTGTAATCAAGCTTTTAAAATGACTTATAAGGAATTCTTATAGTAAGCCTGAGGATTCAAGATGTTATTTGTGAATAATGTTAGACGAAGATATCTGAACAGTTGAGCCAAAGTCTTGGATAAGCCTTAAACGGGAAAATTCACCCTGAATGTCTTGCATATCAATATTTATTTAATCAATATGTGATTTATTATTTTTTTAAATTTATTTATTTATTTTATTCCCACAATGATGTTTGACTACTTGCTGGAAAACTTTGAGTGAGACAAGCTGTTTTGTGTTTTGGAGCTCAAAGCAAAACGTGACCGTGTTGTTTTGGATGTATTTCCCTTTGGTAGGAAGCTAACTCATTGCACTCTTGTGTAACTCTTTATTTTAGATTGTGTTCGTCAGTATCTGCAGGAGCTTCTGGGACTGTGGGCTTGTAGCTCTGGATGATATCAAGGTCACTCTTGGGGACTGTAGCATCACGGCAGGTCAAACTCGCATTCATCAACTGAATTTGGCCAATTAATTTAGTAAGATCTGTGCTGTTTAGTGAAGTTTATTATTATAATGGAGATTTTATTGTAAAAACGAATTAAAACACTGAGGTGTAATTTGGAAAACATTTTGCTAAGTGAGTTAAAGGTGAGAGCAAATGTACACTCAGCACCCATTTTATTAGGAACACCTGTACACATGCAAATTCATGCAGTTATCCAATCAGCCAATCATGTGGCAGCAGCGCAATGCAAAAAAAAGAGCTTCGGGTAATGTTCACTCCAAACCTCAGAGTGAAGAACAAAGTATGATCTCTGTGTCTTTAACCGGTGGCATGATTGTTGGTACCAGAAGGGTTGGTTTGAGTATTTCAGAAACTGCCTACCTCCTGGGATTTTCACACACAACAGTCTCTAGAGTTTACACAGAATGGTGCGAAAAAAACAATAAACATTGAGAAAAACAACAAACCTTGTTGATAAGATTGGTCAGAGGAAAATGGCCAGATTGGTTCGAGCTTCCAGGAAAGATTATAGTAACTCAAATAATCACTTTAACTGTTGTGTGTGAAAATCCCAGGAGATCAGCAGTTTCTGAAATACTCAACCCAGCTTATCCGGCATCAACAACCATGAAACGGCTAAAGTCACAGACATCACATTTTCCCCCATTCTGATGTTTGATGTGAACATTAAGTGAAGCTCTTGACTTGTATCTGCATGATTTTATGCATTGTGCTGCTGCCACATGATTGGCTGATTTAGGTATCTGGGTGAATAAGCAGGTTTACAGATGTTCCTATTAAAGTGACCGCTGAGTATATATATATATCCTCTCTCTCTCTCTCAAAAAAAAGACAGGTGTTACTAAAGGTAGGACTATTAGAGTTTGCTTAATTACATTTACAGGTGAACCATTTATTAGTGGGAAATATATATTTACTTGTACAAGAGGGGAAAAAAGTATTTGATCCCCTGCTGATTTTGTCCACTGACAAAGAAATGATCAGTCTATAATTTTAAAAGGTAGATTTATTTGAACAGTGAGAGACAGAATAACAACAAGAAAATCCAGAAAAACGCATGTCAAAAATGTTATAAAATGATTTGCATTTTAATGAGGGGAAATAAATATTTGACTATTTCATGGTATTCTTTGTCATTGGGCAAACGTACAAAATCAGCAGGGGATCAAATACTTTTCCCTCACTGTAGATGTATAACCTGATCTACCTACAGATAAACATCACTGCCAAATGTTACAGAATTATAAGTTTACAATGGAGAATACGTTTATCAGAACTGTTCACATGGGTCTCATCAGCTAATTTAAGAAGTCGCTCGCAGAATTTAAACACGAGCCCCATCATCCTCATGTTTGATCATGCCGACACCGGTGGAGAAATAATCTCTGATTAATTCAGCTAGTTCTTTTCTGTTGAATACATCTCTTGTTATTGATGTCTTTTCATTCGGCCATTTAAACATTTGAAAACTTTGCTGTAATCTATACAGAGTTTTAAGCGCTCTTCTCTGTTTGACGATGATGATGATGATGATGTGATGGTGCAGGAGCATCGCAGGACATCTCCCAAACAGTATCTGATTACAAATCGACATGACTAAGCTTATGTCTGTCTGGCTATGGCATGTGACTAACCAAATCGTGAGACAAGCACATCTGAGTAGCAAGGTTTTAGAGATATGTAGACAGACTGAATGCAATTTGTTAAACTGGCTCATTACACACAAAGAAAATGATTTCTTCATAGAGTTTAACCTCAACAACTGCCCAATATAAGGGATGTGCTGAAGAAAAATAGCCAGGAGTCAGTTTATTTGGGGGAGAAAAAAATGAAAAGAAAAAACACGTTGAAATTGTCTGTGATAAATCACGTCAAGAGTAAATGCTGGAGTATTGCAGTGAAAATATTTTTTGCAGTCATCTTTTGCAGAGGGGTCAAATACTTATTTCCATCATTAAAATGCAAATCAATTTATAACATTTTTGACATGCGTTTTTCTGGATTTTCTTGTTGTTATTCTGTCTCTCACTGTTCAAATAAATCTACCATTAAAATTATAGACTGATCATTTCTGTGTCAGTGGGCAAATGTACAAAATCAGCAGGGGATCAAATACTTTTTCCCCTCACTGTAAATACAGTATACTTCAATTCAAATTTATAAATGTAGGTCAGTGTTTCATTGCTATGTTGAACTGAATGTGGTTTTTGAAACCATGCAGCCAGCAACACTGAAGTTCTGTTTATCATCTCATACTTTCCATGGTTGCAGAAAACATCTGCTTTTGTGCACACAGACATTAAATGGGCAGTGGCTGTTTGACTGGACAGAAATAGACAATTTATTGCTCTCCAGCAGAAATTAAAAAGTGGAAATGTTTTTAAAAGAACAAGCCACTTACAGTTGCAATCAAAATTATTCAACCCCCATTGCAAATCAGGTTTATTGTCAAAATGTACAGACTTTCAGCTGTTTGCAATGAACAAATCAAACAAAAGCAACTGAAATAGTTAAACATAGCGAATGCTTCAAGTGGTTTCCCCAAATTCAACTGAAAATGCAACTTATAATGATTTCTCCAGTTTCAAAAATATTCAACCCCTTCATGGCAAGCACTTAGTAGACACCCTTTTGCTGTTATGTCCTGCTACGAATGAGATGCATTGCTTCTGGCAGCGTTCCTGAGGAATCCTAACCCATTCCTCATTAGCAATGGTCTCATGTAACAGTAAAATTCTGGGGTTCGCCTTCTTCAAATCCCATCAGAGATTTTCGAGGGAGTTTTGCAACTGTAACTGAAGTCACCCGATAAAAGTAAAACATATTAAAGTAGGTTATGTAAATGTAGCTGTAGCTCTAAAATGGTGGCATGGTACCAGATGGGCTGGTTTGAGTATTTCAGAAACTCCTGGGATTTTTACACATCACCATTTGTAGTGTTTACACAGAATGGTGGGAATTAAAACAAAAAAAAAACACTAAGTGAGTGACAGTTCTTTGTGTGTAAACGCCTTGTTGGTAAGAGCGGTCAGAGGAAAATAGCCAGATTGGTTCGATCTGCCAGGAAGGATATAGTAATTAAAATAATCACTCTTTACAACTGTGGTGAGCAGAAAAGCATGTGTGACTTCCATGTGTCTGGATGATTTTATCCATTGTACTGCTGCTGCCACATGACTGGCTAATTGGATAACTACATAAATGAGCAGGTGCTCAAAACATAAGCAGAGCATAACGAAATGTTAATGATTATATTTATAGTTCATTTAGTTAAGGCATCAATTTCCCAAAGGTGTCTTTTTATTTTAATCATGTACTTCATGTGCAATGCTTTCAGGTCCTTTGCGACCACCGCCAGGACATTGTTACTTTGAGACAGGAGACTGTGGATATACTCAGGAAATTAAGAGTAAGAAAGCACACTGGTTACGGAACAGGGGATCGACACCCACATCCTATACAGGGCCCAAGGGGGACCATACCTTAGGGGTAGGTGAGTCAATATACCCACCTTATACTTTTAAAGTACATTAGACCTGTGTGTTTACTTGTTTTTATCTCTCAGACTGATTATCCGTATCTGCTTCGTCGAGCCTAGACAAGTCTATTTATAAATCGCATTTAAATGCAACGGCTTTTGAAATCTTTCTTTATTATTGGAATTATGTTTACAATTAGAGTTAGTACAATAGCAGCATTTGTCTTATCATTCCAACTAATGCAATCTAACTGACATTACCATGTCTCTAAGGGTACTACATGTACATTGAGGCATCCAATATGTTACCTGGACACTCGGCACGGTTGGTGACACCGGAGCTACGGGGTTCGTTCAGGACACAGTGTGTAACCTTCTACTACCACATGTATGGTACGGGAACAGGGGTCCTCAACGTCCTGCTGCGACAGGAGGGTAAAGTCAAAGAGACACCTCTCTGGAGCCGACAAGGAGAGCAGAGTATCTCCTGGATGAAGGCTACTGTGGATTACGACTGCTTTACCAAGCACAATGTGAGAGCATGAAGGCCCATTTACTCATACACACACCCACACACACTGATTCACTGATCCAGAAGTTATTGTGCAGGGATCACATGAGACATCAAAGTGGTTAGGATCGTGAGAAGGAGGAAAAACTTTGGACTTACTCATGGTGTGTTGAACACTGAGAATGAAACTCATTATGCTCTATTGACCATGTCAGACATCAGTGTGGTTAGGTTAGTGGAAAGGATCAGAATGATGACATCTTGGACTCTTTCATGTTGTTTGAACAAGAAATTATGTGGCCTGACTACGTTTTATCATAGTGCAGTCAGGGGTAAAATTATTGCTGGCATCCTTCATTATAAATGGACAGTAATTAATATATAAAATGCATAACATGAGTGATGGTTTAAGCTTAAACATGAATGGATACTGTGCAATTTTATACTAACTATACAGTTTTGTTTTCAAACATAAAAATACAAGTTTTCTTGAATACAAGATTTCTTAAATGGTTTATAATTATGGGCACATACATAATTATTATTTAGCAAACTTTCCTGTGGAGAGAACAGCACTGAGCTTCTTTTTTGTAATGTATAATAAGACAATTGTAGAGGGATCTCGTTACATTGCTCCGTGTAGAACATTTCAAACCCATTTAAATTCTTAGGTTCTGCTCAGTTCAGACCACACATTGTCATCATGGGTTAAACCTGGAGACTGAGATCATTCTTGCAGAACACTGATTTTGTATTTCTGCAATCATTTATATGTTAAAATAGTTATGTTTGAGGGCATTATCTTGTTAAAAATGATTTGATGGCCAAGTCTTGCCAACCTCCTGACCGAGGCAACCAGTATGTGAGATAACATTTCATGGTATTTGGCTGCTTTCATGAATATTCACAAGACCCCTAGGGCACCAGATACATACAGCCACAAGTCATCAATGATCCACCACCATATTTTACAGTAGGTTCAGATGTATTTCCTCCCAATATGCACTCCCAATTTTCTTATCACACGTTGCAATGACACTTGGTAAGTTCATGATCTTGTGATTTTTCTGCATTTCGTGGGTTGCTCTTTTAGGAAAAAGTCTTTCCTGCACACTTCAGTACAGATTGTTGCTATGGAGCTGATGTTGAATCATTTTGAAACATGACAAACTCAAGAATCATTTACGTGCAAACCGCAAAGAGGAAAATTGTAATGACTGATGCCTCACGGCAAGACTTGCTGGGCATGTGGGGGGAAAAAAACTTGAGCTGGAGTCCTTACGTCAGTGTATTAACTTCCTCAGAATTTAATCTGTGTGACTGCAACATTTTCAGTGCGTCACATATAACTAGTGCAGAGAAACTATATTCCCAAGGTGGCACAAAATGGCAAGCAATCTTGAGGTTGGTCAAATAAGTTCTCAAAGTGCATCTGAACTGTCTTAAGCTGTTTACGTATTACCGATGTGTGCTATTGTTATTAGGTCTATGCCTGGGATTGGCAAATTTACAAGGATCCGCTAACTTGCAAATCTGCTTGCAATTGATCCATGGACACGCCCAAGACAGATGCTTTAGGATGCATTGGTGTATGATTGTCCAAAATCTACAGTTTTCAAAATCTACAGTGACTTCCTTCTGCTACTGTTGCTGTGTTGTGATCGGAAAGACTACATAACCAATGTGTCGCTAGCGCCATTCTGGCCAAACAGACACCTGTTATTAAAATGACTTTTGTGTGCAACACCCATTAAACCAGACCTGCTGTCCCAAATGAACATGTTATGACACAGCGGACCACATACTTTGAAATTTGTCACCTGAGAGTGATCCCAACATACTGGCCTCTTTAAAAAGTGTTGGACATACAAGTCAAGTCAAATGCATTTTCATTGCCATTCCTTTATATAGCTTGTATACATTAGAACGAAATGTTGTTTCTCCGGGACCAAGGTGCAACACATAACAGTACACGAGACTACATAAAGTGCAAATACACAAGTGTGAGAGATGATTGCAGGACAATAAACGCACAGAACATGGACTGTGAAGTATACAGAAGTGTAGCAGCAATATTGGAAGCAAAAAGAGTTCCATAAATAAAGTGTCTGTTGCAGCTTTGTAAAGTGCAGGTGTGCAGTGGTATTGAGTTATACTGGGTTAGGGGTTTGAGTAGCCCAGGTGAGCACTGTAGTGGTTATTGTTTGAAGCTACGATGGTTGGTAGGGAAACCCTGGTGATCTTTTCAGGTTCACAGTAAAATAATTAAGCAAGAAACCGAGGAGTGGAGTGCTATACTTAGCATCTTAAATCTAATTCCTCAAACCATCGACAAGATAAGAATGGTCAGGAGATGAACGTGATGTATCGGGGACATTTTATAGACTACTTAAGTGAATAGTTTTACAGTAACAGACACATGGTTCTTGACAAAGATGTGAAAAATGGGAATACTCGACTAGTTCTGTAAAGTAAACTCACCATGAGGTTCACCATTCAGAGGTAGAACCACAGTTACTGTACATATGTAATCTTTCATTGGTAAAGCAGGGCTGAGGCAAAAAATAGAGAAGACCGGAAGACCTTTAAGATGATGATGATGATGATGATTAGTCTTTATTTGTCACATATACCTTACACACAGTGAAATTCTTTTCTTAAAATACCCCAGCATGTTAGGAAGCTGGGGTCAGAGCGCAGGGTCAGCCATGGTACAGCACTCCTGGAGCAGAGAGGGTTAAGGGCCTTGCTCAAGGGCCCAACTGTGGCAGCTTGGCAGTGCTGGGGCTTGAACCCCCGACCTACCAATCAGTATCCGAGCCTTAACCACCAAGCCACCACTGCCCCCTTAAGACCATCGCTGACCAATATTTCAAAATGTGTTGAGTTTTAATTTATTGTTTGAGCTCTTTTTCTTTTTTCTTTTTCTTTTCTGACAGATTATATTTGAAGCAGTCAGAGGCCCTTCACTAAGAAGTGATATTGCGATTGATGACATTGTTTTCCAAACGGGACCATGCGAAGGTACGTATGACTGTTACAGTCTAGTCTAAGCCAAGTTGGGTCAAATCTAAATAGAGATTGAGTGAATGCCAAACTAGTTTCCTACATAGATCACAGATATGTCTCTAGAGGTCGTGCATAGAAGTTATAATTGGCAAAGGAAATTAGGAATTGGCATTTATCACACGCAAGTATGCACAGGTGTACAGAGTGGACGTTGATAAATCCCATACATTCTAAATTGCTCTGCTTCTGCACAGCCATACAGAGTTTTACATAATAAAACACCCCCAAATAACCATGTATGTTAATAAATGTGTGTTTAAAAGGCCCAATATGGTACTGCTCATTACAGAATGAGCATTACAAAAGGTCTAAGAAGATGAATTTCACCGACCGTGAAGTAGAGTAAAACAAAAAAAGGTGTATTCGGCACTTCTATAAGTGGTTTGTCTCAGAAATAAATTTTAAGTATTTTTTATTTTATTTTTTATTTTATGTAGAAATTTTTGCAGTCCAATGCCCCAATTACGTTTCGAAATTGTCTTGTCCGCTGCCATATTTGGAAATGTAATGTATTGTAGTGTGAGCAATATGAATGCATGTAAGATGTGTCATTATTTGGCTCAGACTTGGTTAGGACATGCCAGACCTGTCTCCAATTTCTCACTGAAATGTGCTCCATGGCTAAAACCCCTAGAATAGAAATATACTGTAATAAAACTGCACTGGGCAAATTAAATCATCTCAGTCCATCTTTGGATGTGCCTTTTCATCTGTGTCACCTAGTCTGCACCAAAATCACTCATTACTCTGTCAGTTATCCTGATAGGATAGACAATAAGTGTGATTAGAGTTCATCAAAATGCTGTAGGTCTACCAGCATTTTATACTTTTCTGCCACTAGGGGCTCCTGTATGCTTATAGTCCGGAGTGTGCGTAAAGCGTTAATGGGAAAGACTTTTATTTATACCTTGCACTCATGTCAGGGGAATTACTAGCTCCAGTTAACTGGGGCATGGAGGGCACATAATGATGATACAATCACTCTTTAAGACTATATTTATTACGACTTGACAAATATCAGATCAGAAATATTTAATAGCACACCCTGCCAACACATCTCTCTGAAATTTATATTACGTTACAAAAATATAAACTGAATATTAGCCTGTGATATTTCTCCAAAATAGACCCAGGCTCCACTAGCTGTTAATAGCAGCAGGTGATGTTTGATATGGGTCTGGGTAACATCCAGAAGTTGTCCATTAGGTATACTGGACATGTCTAAAGGCCAGAATAAGTGTATGGGCTCCAAATGACATGTCCCAGTATCACATTTAGCCTAGTAACTCTCCTGATTAGTGCTTTCCCTTACTTTGCTTCCCAAATTTCCAATGAGGGGACATGATGCAGCATCCTATGCATGGAGAACTGACATAGCAACGGACTCTCAAGGTTTTAACAGCCGTGGTTTCAGAGGAGCAGGAAGTCTGCATCCTGCTCAGGGGACTTTGACTGTATTACTTATTAAGCTTGACTTTGGCACCATTCAAGAAACACTGTTTCTTACTCTCTCTTTCTCCTGTCCTTCCCCTGTAGATCTCGGAGACAGCTTTACCTACTCAGGCTTCTATGAGGATTTCAATGAGATTGAGTACTGAGCAAGGCACTGGAATATTCTGTGTTTGCATCTGTTTTTGTTGCTATGCATGACCAAACTGAGAGACGCATTTCATTGGTTATCTTAGTGGAATTCTTTCAAGGTCAAAATATTACCAGAATTTTTAGATGTTACAAGGATATCTTGAGAATTTGTTATTTTATAAATCTAGCTTTAGCAGTTCTTAATTAAGAAATGCTTTTTGTCCTTTAAATGAGCAGATTGTCATTTTTTTCAGCCTTCTGCTTGCCTGCAAGGCAAATTGCAACTGAAATGCAAACACTGACGAGCCCTTATCCTCGCTGTCAAAACTATATATGCCTTGCGAGCTGCATTTTAAGGCAGAACAGCTCCTTAGAAGAGCTGTTTTCTGGGCCGGAAAAAATATCAGCAGAAATCAGTGAGACCTCTTCCTTGGCACTAATGTGGATTAGTTTTTCTAAGGTAACTTTGAAAGGAGGTGATTATTAGATCTAAAAGCACTTTCATATATCGCAGCCTGCACCTTTTGATCGATTTTCTTCATTGACATCACCCAGCATTTTGCCTTTATTATTTTTTCATTGGTATTGCTGAACTGAAACGTTTGATTATGTTTGAATATCATAAACATTAAAAGAACAATAATACTCACTTCTTGTTGACACTGCATTTACACTGAACAAAACTATATCCTAATGTATAGTATTGTTTGTATGGTCACTGTCATGTTATATAGTATCCGGTCGTTTCATTTTGAGTAACAAGTCAAACCTTTTGTATTATTTAGTTTGCTTTTGATAACTTAATGAGTTGTGTTTTTGTGGTATTATATCAAATGAATAAATACTGTTTGATATGGAAGCCCTCAAGAAACGTTTGAAATGTATTCAACATTTAGACATGTATTTCTTGGCAGTGGTTTTTAATTTTTTTATTTTTTTCCCCCTATGTTTTCATGTGACTTGTACACATCTCATAAGATGATTGCACTGGTTTTTAATGGTTTTAGAACTGTAAATATCAATCCTATTATACAAACATCTCTTACACGTGGAAAGATGCCATAATGTAAATGTAGATGGTGCCATCCAGTGGGAGAATTTTGTTATGAAAATCAAATGGTAAGTCAGTTCTACGGCTTAACACAGAAATGAATGCAAGAAGGAAACAAAATAATGGCGACAATTTATCTTGGTCCCACAACTTACTAACTTGTGAACATGGTTTAATTATCTCAATCGTACAACTTCCTAAGTCATGTTAATGACTTAATGATCTTGTTCCCACACCTTAGTCGTAGACATGACTTAGGAAGTTCCAACACCTTACTAACTCATGGACATGGTTTAATGATCTCATTCCAACACTTATCCAAAAAATATCTCATAGATAAATAACATAATAGATGAATACCAGTCAGGATTTATCCATCAGAGACAAATATCTAATAATATACGCTTGGTCTTAGAAATATTAGAGTAGAGTATTCAGATTTACATTTACATTTATTCACTTAGCAGACGCTTTTATCCAAAGCAACTTGCAAATAAGCAAAGCGATATACAGTGCCTTGCGAAAGTATTCGGCCCCCTTGAACTTTTCAACCTTTTGCCACATTTCAGGCTTCAAACATAAAGATCTGGCCTTTAATCTGGCCTTTATGGAAGAGTGGCAAGAAGAAAGCCATTTCTCAAAGATATCCATAAAAAGTCTCGTCTAAAGTTTGCCACAAGCCACCTGGGAGACACACCAAATGTCACACCAAACGTTGAGAAATGGCTTTCTTCTTGCCACTCTTCCATAAAGGCCAGATTTGTGCAGTGTACGACTGATTGTTGTCCTATGGACAGACTCTCCCACCTCAGCTGTAGTTCTCTGCAGTTCATCCAGAGTGATCATGGGCCTCTTGGCTGCATCTCTGATCAGTCTTCTCCTTGTCTGAGCTGAAAGTTTAGAGGGATTTCAAAATGATCGCTTGCACAGTGCTCCTTGGGATGTTTATAGCTTGGGAAATCTTTTTGTATCCAAATCCGGCTTTAAACTTCTCCACAACAGTATTACGGACCTGCCTGGTGTGTTCCTTGGTCTTCATGATGCTCTCTGCGCTTTCAACAGAACCCTGAGACTATCACAGAGCAGGTGCATTTATACAGAGACTTGATTACACACAGGTGGATTCTATTTATCACCATCAGTCATTTAGGACAACATTGGATCATTCAGAGATCCTCGCTGAACTTCTGGAGTGAGTTTGCTGCACTGAAAGTAAAGGAGCCGAATAATTTTGCACGCACCACTTTTCAGTTTTTTATTTGCTAAAAAAGTTTAAAATATCCAATAGATTTCGTTCCACTTCACAATTGTGTCCCACTTGTTGGTGATTCTTCACAAAAAATAAAATTTTATATCTTTATGTTTGAAGTCTGAAATGTGGCAAAAGGTTGAAAAGTTCAAGGGGGCCGAATACTTTCGCAAGGCACTGTATCAAGCAGGGAACAATACAAGTAGTGCTACTATACAAGATCCATTAATTGAATACCAGAGGAAGCAAAGTGTACAGAGTAGAGGTGTAAGTGCATTGTGTGTGTTTTTTTTTTTTTTCTTCTCTAGGAGTTGGTTAGGTGATTTAATTTCCACTGGTAGTTTTATCCTCTTTAGCCCTGAATGCCCAGGCCAGTGATTAGTGATTAGTTGCATTATTTTATTATTTTATGGAAATCTAACCAATATACATCATCTACCACTTTCTAAGTGATTTGTAACTGTGTTGTTAATAGTCAGTTTTCACAATGACATCAAAAAACTTGTATAAAGCAGTGTTTACGTACTTCCGTTTTACCTTATGCATGCTGGATACTTCAGGAAAATGTAGGAACGTGCTAACTAACAACACAAAAAACGAAATGTAAAGTTTAGAATAATGTTTACATATTTATGGGTTCTTATATTTTGATTCTTTTGATAACGTTAATGAATAAAAATAAATAAACCTGAAGGTGATCAGCCTCCTCATTTTTCCTCATGGACCTGTGACGCCTTGTAACTGTCACCTCATCCACAAGGACAATGCAATGTTTTGGTGAAAGGGCACAACAGTTACCATGAATGCGTTACTGACTTTTATCTAACAATACACAGTCTATAGCTAACATCGGTAATATGGAAACACGATTGCAACAAGAGCTTGCTGTCTGTATTACAGTAAATTAATCATAATAAGGACTTAAAAAAGTTCTGTTTGCAGAAGAGAAAGCTAACATCTACCGTTATCCTAACTTCAACGCTAATGTAAGTTGCACTGGACAATACACAAATGCTTAGCTTCATAATCAAACTGATCAATGAAGAATTTGTATCCTTTATCAAGTTGAGAACGTGTTGTAAGTGATAATCAGTCTACAAGTTGCTGTACATCGTCTAGACGTATTTCCGGCAGATGTAGAAGGGACTGGGTAAACTCCATAGCATTCCACTATGCTGGAGGAAGTAATCATACACTGCTTTGAGTCAGAACAAAAGTTGTGTGACTTTCATGTGAAATGTGGGTCTATTGTGACAGTTTGGGGTTTTATATCTCTACCTCAAGCAATGTCAAAGCCTTAAAATCATTTACAATGTGTACAATGTATAATATTTATTCTTTTTTAAATGTTAATAATGTACAATTGATTGTGTGGTGCATATAAAAGGGAGGGATGGAGGGAGGGAAATGGAGGGAAAAAGTTGAGGACTCAAGGCTTTTTTTGCTTCTTGTTTTCGTTAAATAAATGCAACTTTTTGCAAATTATATAACCCCCCCCCCCATGTTTTGTTTGTTTTGCGTCTGTGTTGTTTTTTCTTTTTTTTTTCTCCCCCTGGTTCTTTGTTAACCCATTATATTTGTTGTTGTTAATATCTGTTGTGTAGTTTGTATATGCTCAATAAGTAAATCTAACTAAAAAAGAAAAATAAAAAGATTTTTTTTTTTGGTGATTTATACTGCCGCCATTTTGATGTTTTGGACACTACCATTCCCACAATGCACCCGGAAACAATTTCAAAAGTCACGTGATGTTTTTGAAACTCGCCGAGTCTCGTGAAACAGCCTCAACCACAGACATTCTATACGCTCGCGCAGCTGGAACACATCCTTGGATAAAGTAAGTAGCACTAACCATGTTGAAACGATTATATATTTACCATTCGGTAGATCTCTTAATGACTGTTTTTTGTTTATGTAGACGTGTGTATGTTTGTTGTAAATGTATGAGATATGTCTGGCCCTAAGTAAGCCAGCTGGTTTTAGGACTGCTGACAGTTCCACAGAGAGAGAGAGTGAGAGAGAGAGAGAGAGAACGAACAGCTGTTTCTCACAGTCTAACTTACACCAAATCTTTACTATATAAACAGAGATGAGTTTACAGAAATGTTAAGTGCTAACTCTATAAGTCGAGATTGTATTAATG
Organism: Ameiurus melas; assembly: GCA_012411365.1. Taxonomy (NCBI): domain Eukaryota; kingdom Metazoa; phylum Chordata; class Actinopteri; order Siluriformes; family Ictaluridae; genus Ameiurus; species Ameiurus melas. Next base: position 12,166,605 of record CM022773.1, on the reverse strand, counting down.
GCGGTTTCTTAATTGGTTACAGCTGTGTTTTGGCCGGTTGCGAAGGCTGGAGGATTCACTTATTAACGATAGAAAGGGAACATGGTACAAAAGACGTAAAGTTTTTTTTCTTTATTATTTAACACTAACTGAGTGTTTATACAGCGGTATAAGTCAAATGCTTGTGTTTGTTGTTGTTGTTGTTGTTGTTGTCGTCTCCTTCCTCTTTCTTTAAAATGTCTGAAACAAAAATAAAACCTGGATAAGTCTGCATTTGCATTGTAGGCCTTGCACAGTTTAGACACAGATCTGATCCACCCACCCCCCCCCCTCCCCCTCCCCCAAGCTGTTCACGCGTCAAACCTGACCCATATCCAATTAACATGTTTACATCAATCTCCTGACAAAATGCACGCCGGTGAAAACACCAACTTTGTACCACTTTGATCATTGTGGTTGAACATGACGACTAGTAGAACAGATTATTTTTGCAGAGTTTCTTCGAAATGTGTGTGAAGAGTTCAAAGTCTAATGCAAGTAGCCTAATGATGATACAAAGAAAGAGATAGACCCTTGATTGCTTATCTGGCGAGGACAACGTGACTTCTGTCCATCTCAATCTCATGAGAATTGAGTTTGAAACCAGGATGTCAGGAGTCGACGCCTTGGGTGATGGAGATTAGACAGGTAGACGGTTATTACGGTCTATTATGGCCTTAAGACGTGTAGTTTTACGTTGGCGTAGGTGCCAGGAACTTGGTCTGCCGTGGCCTGAGAAATGTCTTCATAGACAGCCTGGTTTCTGTAGTTACTCTGAGTTGTTCATGCTTTTTGAAAGGTTGGGTCAGCTCACAGATTGATCAAACAGTTTATTTCATCTGGACTACACTGACTATCCACAGTCCACCTCTCATGATCCATGTGTGTTTGTGTACCAAACGATTCATTTTGGCTGATTCATCAAAAACGGCCTGAATTACAATGCCAATTAACTTCAGAATGAAAAGGATGTGAGCCAAATGACCAGATATCCGATATGTTTCAGATTTAGAGCCTCATTTGATTGTGGCTCGTAATGGATGTGGAGAAAATCCTGTCCGAGCTGTTTACACCTATACGTGAGTCCCTCCGGTATTTTACGATCGCAGAAATGAAGAAATTTGGGCCAAGATGTGTAACGTCATCACAACACGCATTCGGTCAAAGTCGTCTTCAATCCATGTGCTTCAAATATGAGTACAGCTGAAAGGTCTTGTTTACCAAGAAGCGTCACTGCAAAAGACTTTGCTGAACAATTTCATCCAATTGCAGTTGTGCCAAGTCAAGTAGTTGCAGCGCAAATTTCCATCTCTACAAGTTGCATCGTAAATTTTTAAACAAGTTGCAGCAAAATCGAGCATTTTTGGCCACAACAATCGCACCAAAAAAACTTAGCAATATTCCTGTATGTGCAATTTCGTTGCTTTATCCCACAGAGACTCCTCTCCTCCTCACCATAAGAGTGTTGTCTACTTAGCCTTAAGATTAACTTAACCCATACCTCAACCATGACCCTGACTGCTAATACACTTTTAACATGACTTGTGTTGATTTTAATCAAAACTTGTGTCCAGAAATGACCTGTACAAACAAATAATTTCGCTATGAAGTGTTTGCTTGTTAGTTGTAATATCTATGTGTGTTGCAGTGTCTCAGATTTCATTTGTTTATGCTACGAGATGAGCCCGTAAATAAACAGCGTTTATCTCTGTTTCGAATGAGCGCTTTCAAAAATAAGGACCCTTGTGACTGGAGAATTTGCTGACACAAGCATTTTCTTTGCTGAGTAGCTTGAAAGTGGTGAAAACTCCTTCCATTACTGCCCAGTAATCTTACCACAAATCTACATGTACTTTATTTATGGAATCTATAATGACCCATTAACATTGGGAGCAGTTTCTGAAGCAGTTTCTCAGCGAACTTTCAGCCTGCATAAGAGTGCTTTGTGTCACGGGTCTATAAAATCAATGAGGCTCCATCATGGGACTGTGTTCGAAACAATGGTGCTCAATTCATGCCCCAAAGTCTAGTCTGCTACTATAAAGCATTTGTAAATAAAAGTCAGGAGTTTCCGTGTACGTATTTGATTTAAAGTGTTTCACTTAAAATGATAATGTTAAAATAATCCATGACAATGTGGTGCGATGCAGAGGTACTGTTTCCACCCGATGTGGGTCGTCCCCCCTCCATACTAGCAGTTTTATTCTTTTTTTTTTTTTTTTTTTATACCACAGCAGTTTGACACTTCAATTCTTCATAAATATTAAATTAACATCTCCTTACAGAAAGCTTCACCATATTAACGATTATGCTTTTCTTTGTTAAATAGCATGTTATAATGTGTTTTATATTATTAGGTTTCTATTCTGTAGTGTATATTATGCCTTACAAGTCTCTGGGAATGTGTTGTTATAGAAATTATATGTATGTTATAGCAAGTACTTATCATTTTAATAAAATTTGGCACTACTATCAGAATTGCTGTTATTTGTCATTAATATACTTTTTCTTTTTTGTAAAAATAGAAGAAATTATTAGCTTTCTGCTTTGTTTAATATCCGTTTCTTGTCTATTCCAGAAATACACCTATTTCTGAATGTGAAACAGGTGTTGGCAAGTAATGTGCAGCACATGCCTGCACATCCACTCAGACAGATGAAGAAAAGCTTCTTGGTGAATGCACAGAGTGTCTCCTGGAGATTGCAAGGATGTACCAAATTGTACCAGCGACAGTTGGGGATGTTGGCCTTAGTGGCATGCGCGAATACACACCACCAAAGAAAAGAGTGGATCGGGGTGGACATCGACTGATAGCGTCAAGCTTGTTTGGGGCAGTACTAGTCATTGCAGCTGTGATAGCTTGGTGCTATTATTCCATGTCTCTTCGTAAGGCAGATCTGCTGAAGACAGAACTGTTAGACCTCAACAAAGATGGCTTTGTCATTCGCAACCAAACTGGAGCCATCATCTTCCGAATGGCATTTAGGTATGTGAACCCATTTGGTACTAACTCTGACTGAAGCGTGGGTACAGCACAGTGGTGATTATACGAACGCTAATAACCCTGAATGCTAATAACAAAAATAGAGTGTATATTCTTTTACATATTTGAGTGCAGTCTGTATGTTTAGAATAAGTAGAGTCTTTAAGTCATGATTATCTCTCTCTCTTTTTTTTATTTATTTATTTTTTCTTGCTTATCTCAGGTCAGGTTCCCTTGATCTGGACTCTTGCTCAAAGGAAGGTACAATTCTCAGTTGCAGCCGATCCAGTGGAAGAAAGCTTAATTTCTTCATTGAATTACTGGGGGGGGGGGGGGGGGGTGGGGTGTGTGGGGGGGGGGGGGGGGGGGGGGGGGGGGGTGGGGGGGGAAAAAAAGGCGGGGGCCAAAGGGGGCTCCCTTGGTATGGTGGGGCAGAGTCCAGGTCTCAGCACTGGCCAATTGCTTTTGTGGGACTTCAGGAACCCAAACCTTTCATTACTAGTGATGTGAATTCGATTCAGCAAGACTTTGGGGGCATCCTGGAGCGCTACTGGCTTTCCTCCAGTGCAACTGCTATCAAAATCAATGACTCAGTCCCTTTCCATCTTGGCTGGGATGAGAACAGCAAGATGCTGCGATTCCAGTCACGGTATGACAACAGTCCATATAAGCCAGACCCTGCACAGCGGGTCCATGCTGAACTGAGCTACCGTGTTTGTGTTGGTTACGATATTACTTCCATACATAAATACATGGTTCGTCGTTATTTTAACAAACCCAATAAAGTTCCTTCAGAGGCTGTTTTTAGATGGCCAATTTGGTCCACATGGGCTTTGCACAAGACTGAAGTGAATCAAGAGAAGCTACTGGCATATGCATCTGAGATTAAAGCATATGGCTTTAACTGCAGTCATCTGGAGCTGGATGATCGATATACGACCGGCTATGGAGAGTTCGAGTTTGATCCAGTCAAGTTCCCCAATGCAACTCGTATGTTTCAGAAACTTAGAAACGATAGGTTTGTAGTCACCCTCTGGACCCATCCCTTTGTCAACTACAACTCCACTAACTTTGGAGTTGGAGTGGAAAGAGGGCTTTTTGTGCGAGAACCTACTGGTGAGTTACCTGCCTTGATCCGGTGGTGGAATGGTATTGGTGGTATTTTGGATTTCACCAATCCAGAAACTCGTGAGTGGTATGCCTCAAACCTCCGTGCATTAAAGAACAAATATGCGATTGCTTCCTTTAAGTTTGATGCTGGGGAGACCAGCTACCTTCCCCTGCAATTCAGAACCTTCATGCCCCTGCATGATCCCAGCATATTCACTCGCCGCTACAGCGAGATGGCAATCCCCTTCAGCGACCGTGCTGAACTGCGTGCTGGTTACCAATCCCAGAACATCTCCTGCTTCTTCCGGATCACTGACCGTGACTCGGTCTGGGGCTATGACCTGGGGCTCAAGTCGATCATCCCTACTGTGCTAACTGTTAGCATTCTGGGTTACCAGTTCGTTCTCCCGGACATGATCGGAGGAAACGCTTATCCAAACCGCACTGAAGGAACTCAGGGACTCCCTGACCGGGAGCTCTACATCCGCTGGCTGGAACTGTTAGCATTCATGCCAGCTATGGAGTTCTCAATCCCACCATGGCTGTATGACGATGAGGTTGTAGAGATTGCTAGGAAGTTTACAAGGCTTCATGAGACCCTGGTGGCTCCTCGAGTGCTCGAACTTGCTGGGGAAGTGTTGGACACTGGAGATCCTATCATTCGCCCTCTGTGGTGGATTGCTACAGATGATGAAGCTGCCTACAAGATTGATTCACAGTTTCTCATAGGGGACGACCTTATGGTAGCACCAGTTCTTGAGCCAGGGAAGCAGGAGAGAGATATTTACCTCCCAGCTGGCAGATGGAGGAGCTACAAGGGCGAACATTTTGACAAAGGGCCAATACATCTTACTGACTACCCTGTGGACTTGGATGAGATTGCCTACTTTGTGTGGATATGAACTTAAAAGGGAAGTGTTTACACTCAACAGACCCAAATACCTATTGCAAATCCACTGAACAAGCATTCATGCAGTTTGTTTTTTCTCACATTCGTGTGCCTTGTAGTTGGTATGCCACTGTAACCAGCATATGCAATATTTTATTTGATTGTTTTCTACTGGTTAAACACATTTTGTACATTGTGTACCTCATTCATTGTAAACAAATTTTTAGAAATGGACACAGGGAATGTTGAAGGTACCATTTCTGGTTTTACCTGTTTAGAGAAATACATGCATTACCTTTTGTCCTTTTAAGGCTGATGTTCTATCACATAGTCCCAATAGTCCTAGAATTGTGGAAATGTATTAACTAGATATTAGAAAGGAAGCTACAAAATGGGGAGGGACAAATTACATTATCACAGGAAAAGTGAATGTTTTAGTGAAACACTGGGAGCACATTACTACCTGTTTGACAAAAAGCAGAAAAGGAAACCTTTGACCTCAGTTAATTTGAAACAGAAGTGAATTTTGAAGTCTGTTCTCTTTAGTACTCTTGAAAATACTCAAACTACTGACGATGCCATATGGAAGGCGACTATTCTGAAACTGCAATAAAGACACATGATTTTTGCATTTGTCTTCAGAGTATTTTTTTCCCTCCGCTTTTGGGCGTTATTATTTTTATGTTGTATTGTGTGCTTTTTGATTTTTTTTTGTTTGTTTGCTTCATCAATTTAAGATGGCAATATGGGCAATAAGATTTATTTATAATAAATCTGAAGTGGCTTGGAAGCATGAAATTTAAAAAAGGGAGGGGGGAGGATTTAATTAATTAATACATTTTTTTTGTCTGTCTGTACTGATACTGTGAATTACATTCCTTTCCAGATTATTTAAACAGCAAGAGGTAATAAAAGCATTAGATGTAACTAAATGTAATACAAGCCTTCCTTTGTCAGATTGAAAATGGGAAATTTTCTACTTATGGTTGATTGGTTGGAAATAAATCTACTTTTCAAGGCAATTCTTACTTATTTATTTATTATTATTTTTATTTATTATTATTATTATTTTAAAACAATTGGTCATGATGAGGCACAGTGGTATAGCTTTTAATGTTGGTGCTTCACAACTTCAGGGTTCATAGTCTGATCCTATGCTTGCGGTCTATTCCTGCTTGTGGTTTGGTGTTCCCAGAATAGATTCCACCATGACACCGGCAAGAAAAAAGTCAACTTGTTCTGTGAAGTCTTCTCTTGTGTTCCAGAGTTCATGTGTATTAGTTCCAGATTTTAGACAGACCATATGCCATGGTTTCCCATTTTGTATGCAGCACGTAACTGTGTCATAAGATGTCACTGCAATTACTGATGCGACTCCTATGCCCAAAATGAAGGCAATCGAAGGCAGGATGGAACAGCCACTGAGCATTCATCCAAGCATGAAGGTAATGGATTAAATGAAAAAGATTAAGGAGGGAATCTGTAATAAAACGGCAATGTCTGTAAGAAAATCTGTTTGAAATTGTTGAGGTATAAATCCACCTCACATTCCTCTCTCACTCTCTAAAGTGTATAATCTGCTAGAGAATCTGGCCCAATCATAATATATACAACAAAAGAACCTCAATTCTGGCATTTACATGTGCACCAGAAAGCTACGCAGTCATAAAATGGGAATAAGGATAGTCCAAAAGGAGATCACCGTTCTGCTTAAGATGATTACTAGAACTTTAAATTATGAAGAGCTCAGCCCCCAGGGGCCTCACAAGCTGTCTAAAATGCCCTAAAATATTTTCATATTGGTGTGTTCATGCTGAATATCAGGATTGACTGGTGTCTAACAACAAAAATGTGAAATTACAAAGTGACTTCATTGGGTATCTTGCTATTTCTTTTAATCAGATTTTAAAATGTTTTAGAAAGATTTTTTACAAACAGCTACTTGATAGGAAAAGTCTGCCCAGCCACCACTTTCCCAACAACCCTCGCACCTTCATGTGTGCTCAACAGCCAAATGCTGATAATAGTCCCCTTGGGCTTAACAAAATAGCTTAATAAAGAAAATATTTTCTTTTTTTAATGGCACAAAATACAAGATATGTGCCTCGGTGGCTGTCAGTATACTTTGACAGGCTTGACAAGTGTAACCTTTTGTGGGAAACATTGCTAGTAGTTTTGTATGCTTACATTACATAAGTACATGAATCAAATTATTTCTTATGTTAATACTGACACGGTATTACAGTCTACAGATTACATTATAAACTCATTTACCAATAACCTGCTTTGAAATGTAGACTACCTGCTCAAAGCTGCCACCCTGCCTTACTGTCCTCAGCCTCACTGCTTGACCTGTCTAAAATATACAAGAGGAATGAAAGACAAACCATTAATACTTGATTACAAACCAAGGACATGTATAAATGGCCAACTCTTATTTTGAGAACATAAAATCCATTGTCTAAACATGACACTTTGGCTATTATCTTGTATAGTATTTTGGAGCAATTGCATAAATGAGCAAGACTGTAACCATTTAAGCCTTTAACAACATAACTGCATATGGTATTCACTCCGTAGATATGATAGCTTTATAAGGTCCATGACTGAATCAGTCGGTTCATACTACGAACATGTGATTTGCCAGCGTACACATTGGAACTGATGGTGTAGCCATTGTTTGAATTATAACAAATAGCTTGATTTTGTTGGCTTAGACTTTATTTTGTGTCATATTTACTTCTGTGTTGGTAGCCACCATTCTCTCATTGGCTGCCAACTCCCTTCTAGGGTTGTAATGAGCTTGGCAGGCATTGCAAATGCCATCGAGCAGAGGCCTGATTCTGAACAACTTGTCATTTTCTGGAGTTCCCGTCTTTCTGTTATTTTTAACATCCTCTTCGAAATAAAGTCTGTTAGATTTCACCCTATCAGAAATCTACCGTTTATGCCTTTGAAATCTCCGTCATGCCTTTCAGTCTGTTTTACCATTAACGTCTAGTAACATTTACAGTAGTTACTTTAAGTTCTATGTTGCTATGATCTAGAAAGTGTGGTTTGCTGCAATCAGGCCAGCCTGGAGAGGTCGAAATGAACACACACACTGACAGATATGAGCGTGTTCAAAAGAGACTTCCCGTTTATTCATTCAAAGACACATTGATAACAGCAGTGCGTGGACGGTTTCTACTGGTCCAAGTGTCAGACAGATTTAGACAAAACACACAGCACATAGTTAAGATACAAAATAAGTCCCATGTCATGATGACACGCAAGTACATAATAATATAATCAAGGATAGCAGTTGCTCAGCGTATTCAAAGAAGAAACTAAATGATTACATTCATCATATATACATATTTGAGAGCAGTTCATAATATAAGAGGATACATAATAATAAACTTTATGAATAAAGTCATAAAGAAGTTTGTTTTACCTCGTGTCAGCTACAAAAATTTTGTCTTCTTCATAGTCTGGTAGTCTCCACACTCTCCAGGTCTGATGAAATATTTCCAAATTCATCATCTTCGAGTTGAGAACAAGCTCAGTGTCTTGATGTTTATTCAATGTTCTCTTCATTTTTGAAAATGTCAAAGATATTCCAATAAATGCAACGACTGTCCTTTGCCGGTTTAATGAAAACAAACATGAGAGTTTCGTATTAAATCTGACTTGTTATATTTATGCTTCTACATGGTCTAGCAACAACAACAACAACAACAAGAAAGAAAACATTGGTAAGTAAAATCAGTCATTGGTTTCATGGCAGTTGGTAGACCAGCTTATGGTGCATTACTGCCACCTACTGAGCTTTATGAATTATAATTTAAATTTATAATATAAAAATTATAAAAAATTATACAACTCTAAAGAGACTAAGAACTGAAAAGTGCTTTCTTGTACTATACTCATTCCTGAATTATGTAGGCTCTTTAGTGTAAAACCATTATATCTCTTTTGTTCTTCATATCTTTGTGTGATATACTGTATGTTTCACAGTGAAATATGTATCTACCTACATCTTATATTTACCTGAAGACCACCCTGACTCTTCATGAAAGGATTAAATACAATAAAAGTTAAATGTAAAAATAAAGTTTTCAAATCGCATTTTCTTATCAATCAGAATTCCATCGAACAAAATGCATTTTGTTTACTATATACGTTTTATAGGGCACACGGTGGCTTAGTGGATAGCACATTTGCCTCAGACCTCCAGGATTGGTGGTTCGATTCCCACCGCTGTAGTGTGCGTGCAGAGTTTGCATGTTCTCCCCGTCCAAAGACATGCATGGTAGAGTGATTGGTATGTCCAAAGTGTCCATGTATGAATGGGTGTGTGAGTGTGTATGTGATTGTGCCGTGCGATGGATTGGCACACTGTCCAGGGTGTACCCCGCCTTGTGCCCGTTGCTCCAGGTTTCCTACCACCCAGTATAATAAGCGGTATAGAAAATGGATGGATATACATTTTATATTTCTCAATCAATCATTACAGTCGGTTAACTTGAGAATTTCTGTAATATCCACTGAAAAGTTAAAAGTGTACAGAACATCGTTTTGTCATAGGTTGAAATAATCATACCCGAGTGATGAGCCTACATACATAAATGTCAAAAGAAAAACAGACTGCAGTTCAATCAAAATTTTCCAGATTATGGGTTTACCATATTGTAGTGTTACACCTGGAACTGACTTTTATATTAAAGTGGGGGATTATTACACACAAAAATAAGACCTAATACAATAAAAACACAATTTGTTAAAATGATTTACAAAACAACAACAAAAACATTACAGTTTCTTTTAATCACATGCATGAATATGAATTACATAAAAATGAATTACATGTAAATGAATTACATAAAAATGAATTACATGTAAATGAATCACATGCATGAATATGAATCACATAAAAATGAATTACATGTAAATGAATTACATAAAAATGAATTACATAAAAATGAATTACATAAAAATGAATCACATGAAAATGTATCATATGTAAATGAATCACATGCATGAATATGAATCACATGAAAATGTATCATATGTAAATGAATCACATGCATGAATATGAATCACATGAAAATGTATCATATGTAAATGAATCACATGCATGAATATGAATCACATGAAAATGAATCACATGTAAATGAATCACATGTAAATGAATCATATGAAAATGAATAAATAAATGCATTAAAAAATAAAAAAAATAAAAACTATGTTAAACTCTTAATACCGGGGTGAACTGCATCACCTACACAGTGTAGTGTTTTATTTATTTATTTTATTCTTTTTTTGCACTCGGCCTTGCAGCTCTACAGAATTTGAATTCTTATTGAAGATGTTGTCGATGCATTATTACTTCGTCTACAATTTGTGGCCTCACTCCTTTTAAATCTACTTCTGTATTAATGTGCTTATCTGTTTTGATGCTCTGACTGGGTTACAGTTTATTGTATTTTATTAGTTATTTTCTTTATTATTATTATTATTATTTTTAAATATGTTACACTGTGTAATAGTATTAGTTATAAGTCTTTAAAAGGTAAGGACATTATATTTGTTAAAGTGCACAGACTATTTATTAGATTTGAAGTCAGTATGGACATTTCTCTTACTGGGATTTTTTTTTAGTTTAGGTAATTTTGTCTAGCTTATTCTAGGTGGTAAAAAACTGCTGTCTCCCTTGTTTTATGGAGACTTTGGGTGTGTATCCCTCTTCGGCTCCAATCGCCTATTTATATTCCTATGGTTTACTTTATTTAAATGGTACCTGTTCTTGGGTTTTATAATTTTTTATATAATCAGTGACAGCTTTTGAGTAGCCATGATGAGCCCGTGGGTGGGTGGGTGGGTGGGGGTGTTTCTTCTCAATGAAATATTTGGGAAAGGGAAGGGAGAGGAGAAAAGTAAATGAATCACATGTAAATTAATCAAATGAAAATTAATAAATAAACAAAGGCAAAAAAAAACATTACAGTTGTTATTTCATAAGTATTCGTCCCCGTTGCTGTGAAAACCCTAAAATCGTTGGAGAGACACAAGGCCACAGCTTCACATTTTTGGTTTGCCAATGAAGAGTTATATATTTGCACATTTTGTCATAATTTATGGCCTAAAGCTTTTTTTTTCCCCCCTGCTAGAGGAATAACAGAGACCCCGCGGGCAGTATGTTTGCCTCTGCTGACCTAAACGTTCACTGTTTCTCCAACAAACCATGCCGAATAGTGTCGTCATTATTTTCTGATCCATGTTAATACACACCAGGACTTTACTTTGGGATTGAACGACGTCACACGCACGGCTTACTCTGATTGAATAAATCCCCGTGAGCTCATTGAATATTCATGAATTTGTCCGGTGCCTCCACCTGCCTAGTCTCCTGAAATTAAATGCTCGAGGCCGGCACGTGTGCAATGGTTCCTGACCAGTTTTAACGGCTCTGAGAAGCTATAAGGGAACAGAGAACTATCAAAAGGAACCACATAACAGGTGTATGTGCTCATATACAAGAAATAGTTCACACGTGATCATGTAGCTCTTAGAAATTACTTTGGGTCTGTTTTTGTTTGATTATTTAGGCTATGGCCAGGTTGCTTGACAATTCTAATGGTCAATTTTGATAACATTAATTCTACAGCTTGTTATTGTTAGTGATTTTCAGATGTTCCTGAAGATGAATGTGTTGTGTTAGCTAACCACCGACTATCTAGTTAGTGCTAGAGAGTAATTGTTACATTCAGTCTACTTTTTTTTCACCCAGCTGGCTACAAATATTTTTAGCTGGTATGGATATTGATGAAACAACTTTGGTCAACTTGATCAACCCCATCTACTTCCCTGGCAAGTTGTGGCGTTTGGTGAATGATCCTCAGATTCGCTCAATCTTGTGGGACGCCAGCGGGGAAGGAATACACATCCATCAGCTACTCTTCGAAACTGAAGTGCTATTGTCCCAACTCAGGCAGGTGAGCGAGTACTTCAGAACGACGGACTTCATCAGTATCGTTCGCCAGCTGAACTTGTACGGCTTCAGAAAAGAAAGCACAGACCTTGATGACTCAGACAAGCAACCCAACATCTCTTCCATTAAGGACCAACTGCACCACTTTTACAACCCGTACTTCAAACGGGATAAACCTGAGCTTCTAGTCAAACTAAAGTGACTCACGCCTCTCAACAAGGCCAAGCTCGGCGGGAGAGAGGTGACCAGCAGGAAATCAAAACGTTTCAATCATGTGATCCTGAATTCGCCACAGGAAACCTCTGCCTTAATGAAAACAGGTTTGTAGTGTTTCAACAACCAGATAGAAAAATAGACAGAATATATTCATTCATTCATTTCAGTAACAACTTTATCCTGGTCAGGTTCATGAAGGATCCAGGGCCTATCCTGAGAAAACTGGGCATCCTGAATGGGACGCCAGGCCATCGCAAAGCACTGTGCACGCACACACTTTCACACACTCGTTCACACAGTGCCAATTTACCATAACCACACCACTCATAACCTGGAACGTGGAAGAAACCCTCCTCAACCCTAGTCCATAGGTTTTAGCCCATGTCCTTTGAAAGACCGGATAGAGAAATCCATTAGCATAAAAAAAAGATTATGCATGTATAGGAATGTGTAGAAAAAAAGAGAAAATAGACAAATATAATGAGAAATAGAAAGTCATTTAGCTATTACAGTGCCAGGCAGATAACTTTGTGGCCTCGGTCATCATCTGTAGTTTTAGTTTATTAATACTTGACTTGTCCCCATCTGTTCAGGTTCAGTCTTGCTTGGACATCAGGGAACCCCTTACCACCATCCCTGTAATGGCCCTCAGCAGGAGAAGGGCTATGACACAACGTCCAAATCCTCCAAAGCATTTGTAGTGGGCCATGATGATCCTTCTCCAGTTACATTAAATACTAACAACGTTAGTATGTAGCATCCAGCTGACTGAAAACAGAATAAAAGATAAGTGGAGAGCTTCATTCCGTCACTCGCTGGGTGCTACAACAATTAAAGTTATGGTTTCGAACATTCCACCGTTCATTCCTAATGAGGATATCGAGTGGGAGCGGTCTCGGTTCGGTAAAATAGTGAGCAGTGCGAGAATGGTCCCTTTAAACAGTAAAAACCCTGCACTGAAGCACGTCAGGCGCACAGTGCTCATGTTTCTGAATGAACCTACCCTAGACATTTAATTCAGAGTATGGCATGAGGGAAAATCATACGTGCTGTACGCCAACACTGGGGGTATGAGGTGATTCAAATGCGAGGACATTGGGCACAAAACGTTTGCATGCCCACGTAAAATACAAGATGGAGAGGAAGCTGGACCGAGCGGAATCGGGGCAAAGAGACAGGTTAATGTGAGCACTGTGGAGCAGTCAGGGACTGATGGAGGACAGGACACTAAGACACCAAACCACTGCAGGGGTTAGTGTACCAGATAGAAATGAGCAAACAAGGGAGGAACTAAAAGATGGGTCAGATGTGCCGACTTCTGTAGGGAGAGGCCCAGAAGTGGAAAGAACTCAGGAATCTACAGTATATGCACATACACGGAGCAGAGTGGGGGGTCAGACAGCATGGGGGGTGCAGCAGGTGTGGGGGGGTCAGACAGCACAGGGGTGCAGCAGGGGAGGGGAAAGTCAGACAAGTCTTCAAACAGAGCAGGAGGAGGAAGTGGAAGAGGAGGAATTGCAGGATGACAACCTCTCCGACATCTCAGACATTAGCGGGTCGCAGTTGGGGGGAGATCAACAGCTCTATTCACTAACTGAAATTATTGATTTTCTGATGACAAGCATATCGGTTGAGGTCAAGGACTTTTTTCAGAATATTGAAAAATGTATTGCATCTGCATTAAAGTTACGATGTACAGCAAAGTTACGAAGAGCTAGACCAAAAGAAGAGATACCGTTTAAAAAAACACCTAGCTAGATTGCACTGCTATCCTTACTGTTTTCTCTTTTCTCTCTTTAGTGCCTCCAATGGAGAAGCTACGAATAGGCTCCTTAAACATCAGTGGTGGCAGGGATAGGAACACAAGAGCAGCGGTAGGAGAACTGATAAAAAAAAAAACCCATGGATGTAATTTTCTTAGAAGAGATTCATAGTAACCAGGAAAATGAGACAGAGTTGGCAATGTGGTGGGAAGGGAAAATTTTGAGCCATTGAACAAATGTCAGTCCTGGAGTAGCAGTACTTTTTAACAGAACATTAGGGGAAACCAGCACACGCATAACGGAGCTGAAGCAGGGTAGGGTCTCAATGGTGCAGGCGGAAATAAAGGGAATAGAGTGCATTTTTAGAAATGTTTATGCCCCAACAACGGTAGTGAGAGAGCACAGCTTTTCTACAAACTAAAAAATGCACTACACCAAAGTGGAAGAAAACCCTTAGTAATATTGGGAGGGGACTGGAACTGCAACACAGATTTGACCCTAGACCACACATACAGTCTGCTAAGGCACTTGAGGGGCTTATCAGACAATGTGGTTTGGTTGACGTGTGGAGGGAGAGAAACCAGGGAATCAAACAATAGACATGGGTCAAAGTTACTAACACTGCACTGCAGCAAGACTGGACAGGTTTTACTTCACCAGAACAAATGGAAATAAATTCTATAAAGTAGTTATCAGCCCTTCTGGTCTTTTGGATCACCATTTAATTACAGTAGACCTATTGATGTCTGTCACAAAAAAAACATAGATCATTTTAAACACAAAACTGCTTCAAGATGAGGGATTCTGTGGAAATTTTAAGGTTTTTTGGGGTGAGTGGAAAAAAAACAAAAGAAGGTTTGAACAGTTTGGTTTCCTGGTGGGAGGTGGGGAAAACACAAATCAACATCTTCTGTCAGAAATACAGCACAAACAACAGAGACAATAAAATGTAAAATGCAAGAACTCGAGGCAGAAATAATTTTAACAGAAGGTAAAATGGTTCGTAGGAATGACCGAAACTTGAGCAGTTTACTGGAGGGAAGGAAAATGTTTTTAAGTTCCTTCTTTCATGAACAGGCCAAAACAGCATTAATAAGATCCCGCATCTCCAGCATCAAGGACACGGATGCTCCCAGTGCCTTTTTTTTTCAACCTATCCAGGAAGGCAAAACCACAGAACCAGATGCTGTACCTCAGATGGGCGGATGGAACTATAACAACAGAGGGAGCTAAAATGAGGAGAGAAGCCACGGATTTTTACAATGACCTCTACAGTGCTGAGACCTGCGACCCATCTTGCAAAGGAGGAGCTTTTCAGGGACCTGCCCAAACTGACTCTGGAACAGAGCAGTATGCTGGTCCCAGACCTCGAACTGCAGGAAGTGACAACTGCTGTTCAGCAGCTCGAACAGGGACGAGCACCTGGAATAGATGGACTACCAAATGAGTTGCACAAGCATTTTTGGGGACTCTTCGGTGCGGATTTACAGGAGGTTTTCAAGAATTCTTTCAGCAATGGAATACGGGACCACACAATAATGGACAATATCTTTCATGTTAGAGATGTAATAGATATATGTAAATTGAATTCTTGTGATTTAGGTCTTCTATCCCTAGATCAAGAAAAAGCTTTCGACAGGGTTGATCACGAATATTTATTTCAGGCACTTGAAGCCTTTGGTGTGGGTAGAAATTTTTTTATTGTGGTTAAAACTGTTATATTCTGAGGCCTGTTTTACACTCAAGGTTGGAGTTACAGTAGTCTTAGCTGTCCAGTCAGAATGGGAAGAGGAATCAGACAGGGTTTCCCCTTATCTGGAAAAATTTACAGTTTGGCAATAGAACCACTGATATACCGCCTCAGAGCAGAACTACTTACTGGGCTGTAAACATGACATGTCATGTCTGTCTCTCTGTCTGTCGGTCTTTACGTGTGTCTAACATTATGCATTTACCATCCTTGTCATGAGACTGCTTATGTCTGTCTTTGTATGTGACATTTGTCTAACCCAGGGGTGGGCAAACTTTTTGAGTGGTGGGCCACAATGGGTTCTAAAATTTGACAGAGGGGCCGGGTCAGGAACTGACGGATGGAGTGTGTGTGAACTAATATAAATGACATGTAAAAGCCATTACATGAAATAATTTGGCCTTTAACAGGTGGCAAAGCATGAATATGCAAGGCTCATTGTACAAATTGTTTTCCGAATGCATTAATTTCATAACACAGTAGAGAAACTCACGTTCAGTAACAGTGGGAACAGTTGTGGCGATTCTCAGTATAGGTCCGAGGTGTTTGACAGTTAACTTGGATCTGTGACGGGCTTTGTTGATGTTCATGAAGCTGAATATCTGCTCACGAGCCAAACAACGTCACCATCTTCTGTGCCGTCCTCCGAAGGTTTGGAAACGTGACGTCGTTAAGTGAAGCATAAAAAGTCATTCAGTTTAAGAGAGTTGAACCTCTCCTTTAAAGACGGAGTCAGACTGAAGATCGGTCGGTTCCAATTGCAGCTCCTGTGGTGCTGTTTCAGGGGACAGGACACCAGAAATTTGCCTGGAGAATAAAGTCAGCTTGGATTTGAAGGCTCTAATATTTGTGTACATGTCGTGCACAAACTGATCATTCCCCTGTAGGTTCACGTTCAGCTCATTCAATGTGTGAAAATATGTCCACAGCAAACAGAAAGTCACAAAGCCAGTTGTTGTCGCTTAGCTCAGGGGTTCCCAAACTTTTCCAGGGCCAGGCCCCACAAATGGCATTAACATTTGACCGAGGCCCCCCTTTTGCAAGATGTCTTTAAAACACATTAAAAATACAGACTTCTCAATATATCCCCCCTAATTAATAATTACATCTTTACATTACATTAGGAATTGATTGTGTGTGTGTGTGTATGTGTGGTTGTCTGAGAGTGAGAATTTATTTTTCACACCAAATTGTTGAGTCCCCCTGGCGGCCCCCACTTTGAAAAACACTGGCTTAGCTCAGGAAATTCGTCAGATTTCCCCATTAACTCAAAAAATGCGCTAATATCCTCTTTGAGCTCCCACACTCGTTGAAACACTTCGCCCAAACTTAACCAGCGGACCCGAGAGTGGTAAAGTAAGCCCTGGTGATCCGCATCGGTTTCCTCCAGGAACGTAATAAACTGACGATGCTGAAGTCCCCGTGCTCGTATAAAGTTAACGACAGGATTCACGACATGATTAAGCTGCGATATAGAATTACACAGAGATTCCTGATGAATGATGCAGTGAAGGAAAATAACATCCTGGTCAGGGTTTTCTTCTTTCACTTTCTCCTGGATTCTTTTCAACATTTTTTCCAGTTAAATTTGGCGATCCATCCGTCGTGACATTGGCAAGTTTACTCCAAGGTAGCTTCATTCTCTGGATGACAGCAGACACCTGGTTATACAAGTCCTCCTCCGGCGTTTTTCCTTTCAGGGACTCCATGGTCAAAAGCTCCTCCGTTATCTCAAAACTGTCGTTAATCCCTCGGATAAAAATTAGGAGCTGAACATTGTCTTTGTCGTTACTTTCATCCAGTGCTACTGAATATAACTTAAAGGAATCCGCCATTTTGTTTAATTCGCTGGCGATATCTTGGTCAATCACATTCGCCTCACACCTCCAGGGTCCGGGGTTTGTTTCCCGCCGAGGCCCTGTGTGTGTGGAGTTTGCATGTTCTCCCCGTGCTGCAGGGGTTTCCTGAGGGTTCTCTGGTTTCCTCCCCAGTCCAAATACATGCATGGTAGGCTGATTGGCATGTCTGAAGTGTCCGTAGTGTATGAATGGGTGTGTGAAAGTGAGTAAGCGGTTGAAGATGGATGGATATCTCCATCAATCAGTTCCACATGGCGAGTCACAGTCCTGCGTGATCAACTGGTTTATTCTAAATGTCCTTTGCTCTCCAGACACATGGTAGAGTCTCTACCATGCGCTCTTTCAGGAGAAAGGCTTGCTAGACTTTGCTCATTTGAATGCCAGCAAAAAAAACTTGCCTTGGTCTTTGACTCGTGAATCGCAGTTTGTCGGTGAAATGTTTTTTTTTTTTTTTTTTTTGCTGAGTCTGTAAATTATCCGTTAACCTCTGAGCCGTTAGCCGCCTGTTCTTGGTGACTGCTTGCTAGCGTAGTTAGCATGCTTCGTGGCAAAGTGACGGCTGATATTGTATTATTTGAAAAAAAAATATTTTGTTGTCCACTCGTTATTAAACACTCGGTACTCACTGTGCACTTTTCTTTTCTTTGGTCCGCTCATTTTTACAGAAGGGCGAAAAAGTGAAGTAGAGAGTAATACACCGCACTCCGACAAAGGTCAGTGTGTCTGGAGTGCGCCATCTATTGGGGGAACGCGGGCATTGCGGGGAAAATGTCAAATGAATGAGGTTTACTAATATAATTTGGCGGATTAAAAACAAAACCCAACGGGCCGTAGTTTGCCCATGCCTGGCCTTGGTCTAACCTATGCATTTATCATCCTTCAGATGAGACAGCTTATGCCTGTCTTTATGTTTTATGTTTGATATGCATTTATCATCCGAGTGATGAGACAGACACCTGTGTTACATATTGTTATTTTGAATCAATAAACCGAAGCCTCACGGTAGGCGATTCAAACACGCCGGATTAATAACTAGTAACGACTCCTGATTGAGTCATAGGCGATTTCTTGCGATTTCTCTCTCTCTCTCTCTCTCTCTCTCTCTCTCTCTCTCTCTCTCTCTCTCTCTCTCTCTCTCTCTCTCTCTCTCTCTAGATATCTTTTGTCCTAAATATTCATTTTTAATAGATAAAAATGAACAAAACCGATATCAGTCAATATAATTTGGGCATTTTCACTAAGGGGTGTACTCACTTTTGTTGCCAGCGGTTTAGACATTAATTGCTGTGTGTTGAGTTATTTTGAGGGACAGCACATTTACACTGTTACACAAGCTGTAAACTCACTACTTTACATTGTAGCAAAGTGTCATCTCTTCAGTGTTGTCACAAGAAAAGATATAATCAAATATTTACAAAAATGTGAGGGGTGTACTCACTTTTGTGAGATACTGTTGATTATATCTATGAGCAAGTTCACATTCAATTAAGAAATGAAGCTCATGTTAAGACTATTTCTTCCACAGATGTCTTCAGAAGAACTGGATGACCAATTCCCTAGGCATTGTGCATCAATTTAAAATAAACATGCACACGGAGATACAGAAAGTATGATATTGTGCACAGAGGCAAGATAGGCAGGAATATTTGAATGGAAATTTATCATATCTATTAACTTTCATATCTATTTAACATATCTATTTCAATACTTATTAAGATTACTGTGCTAGTAAGTGTTCCTTACCAGCTCCTGACTCTGGCTATCACAGATAGTTGTGTGTTCATGTAATTTTGTGCAGATGCATGTTGTAGTATTGCGTTTATGTTGTCTATGAATCTGATTAATCTTTCATAGGATGCATTAGGGTGTGTTAATTAACCACTAATAAAATGTTTTATTTACTGATTTTCATTCACTCAGCTCAAGCAGGTCATTCCTGCTGATATCTGTATGACTACTTTCTACACCACGCGTCTTATCTCCACCTTTTCAAGCAAAGTGATGCCCATGTTTGCCTAACCCTAACCTTACTTGATGTACCTCCACAACCCTTGTGGATAGGCTGAACTTTACTCAAACCCCCTATATACGAATAGAAAAGTGGTGTGTGATTTCATGAAAAGAAAAGTAGGTTCTGTGTTCATGTTAAATTTATTTACTGGATATAGGCAATTAAACTGCTTAAATACCTCCATGAACATGTCTTCATCATTTGAGCTGTTTGCACGAATGGTGTGTTTGACTCAATGTGTCTGAGGGAAGTTAATGCACGTAGCAGGATAAATGGAAATAAATCTTCATACTGAGGCACAGATAAAACAGAACACAACAACAGTGCAGGGATGCTTACTGTTTTAATGGATCTACATGTGTGGTTCCTTGCTGAAACAGTTATTCAAACGCATTGTACAGAATATAATGCAATGCAAAGTTTTGTTAGTTTTTTGTTAATTGGAGGGTGGAGTTAGATTTCATTAAACAATTTCAGTCATAATTGGACAGAGAGGAACCTTCACAAAAAATCGAAAAAATGTCACTGAGCCATTTGGAGTCGAAAGAGTCGGCTCTTATTGGTGATCTGGGTTGAGTCTGATCTGATCCACAAAAACAGAATTCAGAATTCCCGTTACTATAGAGACAGAACGCATTTTTTGGTGGTCAATGTTTTTTGGAGACGAGTGTGTTTGAGGTCACGGTTTGTGTTTAGTAAACGCTTCTCAAAACAAAATGAGGGAAATCGTTCACATGCAAGCTGGTCAGTGTGGGAATCAAATTGGTGCAAAAGTAAGTTTAAAACATGAATATTATTACAATTCTTACCGTTTAGTTTTATTAGTTGGTTAACTTCAGAGGAAAAAAGTGGTCGTTGGTCTGGGTTACTTAGCAACAAGAACATTAGACATTAGACAATATTATCGGGTTAACTATTTAAGCTACTTTTCTCTTGTTTAACTGAACATTAACTACGACGTGGCTGATTTATTTCAGGGTTTAGGTCGAGAATAGCTTCTTTTTTGTTTGTTTGTTTTTATTTGAAATTGCTGCCGTTGACTATAATAATGGACTGGTTTTGTAATGTGATGCTGTTGTAGTTTTGGGAGGTGATCAGTGATGAACATGGAATCGACCCGACCGGAACCTACTACGGGGACAGCGACCTGCAGCTGGAGAGGATTAACGTGTATTACAACGAAGCCACTGGTAAACCCGGTTATTCATAGCTTCACCTTCTGTCCAAATAAGATTACGGTTTAATTGCTCACCTTAAATGCTGAAAGTGTGTCCTGTGGTGAAACAGGTGGAAAGTATGTTCCCCGGGCTGTACTGGTGGACTTGGAGCCAGGGACCATGGACTCTGTAAGATCTGGTCCTTTTGGCCAAGTTTTCAGACCAGACAACTTCGTGTTTGGTGGGTGACATTTATATTTCATTTTATTTTTAATGATTGAAATGAAGATGGGGTTTTTTTGTTGTCCTTGTTTGCTCATCTCCTTTGTCACATTGAGCATGATTCGGGTGTACTGATCACATTAGTTATTTATTTATTTATTTATGTTTAGGTTTTTCCCTTGCCTCTGAATTTTAGCTAAATGGTGGGATGATGAAAAAATAAATTTAATAATAATAATAATAATAATAATAATAAATACTGTTTGCAAAGAAATGCCTAGTTTCTTATAAACCAGTCCAATTCTGATTGCTAATCTCCATACCTAAACCCAAATATGCAGCTTGACTCTGAAATAAGTCCCATTCCCTTACATATTGTCTTCAGATCCTTCACAATAATTCTATATTGTGCAAACCTAATGCCTTTTTAGACAATCTGTTGTCACACATACACAGTGCATGAATGGATGAGTCTTTGTTTTTAAGGGGTTATGGAGAGATCAGGGATATCCAGGAAGTTTTTGAGCAAGTAAGATATAGGACTTCCTAAATGATTAAATACATGAATGAGCAAAGTTTTACTTTTCAGAATATTGTAAGACTGTTCATCTGTCCTGTCGAACCCCTGAATGTAAACTAGGTATTTCTTACATGGCCTTTAAAGTGCTACTGAAATAAAATGTTCTTTTAGTTGGGCTCGGGGAGATCTCTGGATACAGATGTAAAATATCTGCCCTAAAGTAATATTTTGCCCAACATGAATGCAACTTTTTATTTATTATATCTTGTGTCTGGGCCACATTTTGTTATGCGCATAAGCAATGCTGAATGAGTGGATGAATGCAGGCAGAGGGTTCAGTTTACCCCAACATAAATTTAGAGAAATGAGGGAAAGAAATGCAAGGTGATATTGAATGAAGAATTGAAAATGAGAATTTTCTCATTTTAGATACGTAGGTAACAACCAATGTATACAAAATATATTTCTTAAGGTGGATCTAGAAGGTAAAAAAAAAATGCATTCAAAGATCTGTATATTTTATTTTGGATAGTAATGCATGTATTAAGCACACATTTTTATATAGATCACTTGAACTGTTTAAAATGGCATGTTTGTGGTGCCTTTATGTTGTAATTTAGCCTTATTGTCCTGCTTTTCACAGGTCAGAGTGGGGCTGGAAATAACTGGGCCAAAGGTCATTATACTGAAGGTGCTGAGCTAGTGGACTCGGTGCTGGACGTTGTGCGTAAGGAGGCTGAGAGCTGTGACTGCCTACAGGGCTTCCAGCTCACTCACTCCTTGGGTGGGGGCACCGGCTCGGGCATGGGCACGCTGCTCATCAGTAAGATCCGTGAGGAGTATCCCGACCGCATCATGAACACGTTCAGTGTTGTGCCGTCTCCTAAAGTCTCAGACACTGTGGTGGAGCCCTACAACGCCACTCTGTCTGTGCACCAACTGGTGGAGAACACTGATGAGACGTACTGCATTGACAATGAAGCACTTTATGACATCTGTTTCCGCACTTTAAAGCTCACAACTCCCACTTATGGTGATCTCAACCATCTTGTTTCTTCCACCATGAGTGGTGTAACCACCTGCCTCCGTTTCCCTGGGCAGCTCAACGCTGACCTGCGAAAACTGGCTGTCAATATGGTGCCCTTCCCTCGTCTGCACTTTTTCATGCCTGGATTTGCCCCACTCACCAGCAGGGGGAGCCAGCAGTACCGTGCGCTCACCGTGCCTGAACTAACACAACAGATGTTTGATGCTAAGAATATGATGGCGGCGTGTGATCCACGCCATGGCCGCTACCTGACTGTGGCTGCTATCTTCCGGGGCCGCATGTCTATGAAAGAGGTGGATGAGCAGATGCTCAATGTGCAAAACAAAAACAGCAGCTATTTTGTGGAATGGATCCCCAACAATGTCAAAACAGCTGTATGTGACATCCCACCAAGAGGGCTTAAGATGGCTGCCACCTTCATTGGCAACAGCACAGCTATCCAGGAGCTGTTCAAGCGCATCTCGGAGCAGTTCACAGCCATGTTCAGGAGAAAGGCCTTCCTGCATTGGTACACAGGAGAAGGAATGGATGAGATGGAGTTCACTGAGGCAGAGAGCAACATGAATGACCTTGTGTCTGAGTTCCAGCAGTACCAGGATGCCACAGCTGAAGAGGAGGGCGAGTTTGATGAAGAGGCAGATGAGGAAGGGGCATAAAGATGTGTTCATCTTTCACACGTTCATATTTTCACAATTTCTATGTCTTTCTGTTCCTTGACATCGACATAAAGTTCAGTTAACAACTCCACCTTTGTACTTTCAAACTCTCTAATAAATGTTTACCTTGGGCAGCTTGGCTCGTTCTTTGCTAATTTTTAACTAAATCAGTCAGCAATTTGGAGTCCAACATCCTTTTAGTTCTCATGTAGCTGCACAGAATTATGAATATTATATTTACATTTAAAAAAGCTAAAAGCTAACCTCAGATGATTTTGTAAAAAAAAAGAAAAAAGAAAAAATATTAATTTTTTTTTTGGGGGGGGGTTAGAGAAATTAAGTTAAATTTTTGTTTAGTTTGACCTTGATATTGTTAAATGAAAATGCTCCCTTTATTGTGAATGATGATGACCCTGACCCTGTGTAGGATAAACAATTTAGAAAATGGACGTATAATTATTACTTGTAATGAGTCTATGTGTTTGACATAATACATAACAATAATACAATGATACACTTTATTTAAAATATTCATTCAAATTATAGAAATGTTTAAACACTTTTTGGGGTGGAGCAGGCTGGATGGAAGAACATACCACCATTAAATGTAGCCTACAAATTGAATAAAACAAATCGATGTATTTCTTGTCAAAAATTTTCTGTAGCCTTTCAGGGCCACGAGTCTTACAACAGATTGGCTATACCTAAACATACACACTACAGTACTAACTAGTATTTAAAAATGGCATGTTGATAAATGCCATGGCTCTTCCTGTCATCTTGGCCATATGTTTTTCTTCTGCCCTGAACTCCATGGTTTTTGGTCTGGCTTTTTTACCATCATGTCCACTATTCTCAGGGTAGATTTAAAGCCTTGTCCATTGCGATATTTGGGATTCCTCAAGCTTCAATTCCTTTGAGTTCGATACAAAAGGATGTTATTGCTTTCACATCCCTTATAGCAAGACGTTCCCCACTGTTACATTGGAAGTCTGCTAAATACCCATCTATCTCACAGTGGATAAAGAACATGATGTTTTTCTGAAACTCGAGAAAATAAGATATATGATGAATGGTTGTACAGATAAGTTTTTTCATTAATGGCATCCCTTTATTGCCTACTTTATGGAGTTACAGACACTACCCACTTAAAGGTTGGTGCCTGTTGTTGAATTTTATAATATCTCTATAACCAGCGACAGTTAATGGGTAGCCATGATGAGCCGGAGGGGTGGGTTGTGGGTTCAATTTTGTTTTTCTTTGTATAAAAAGAAAAAAATCTTTGATTATTTACTGCTGTTGTTAATTTTGTATTTTTGGGAAATGGTGGGGAGGACAGAACAGAAAAGGCGATTTAGATAGGCTTAGCAGTTCAACAGAAATGTTCATCAGAAATGTTTAATAAAAAAGAAACGTTATGCAGAAATGTATAGCAGAAATGTTTAGCAGAACTGGTTTAGCAAAAATTGTAGAAATGTAGAAATGTTCTGTAGAAATGTTCAGCAGAAATGTTCAATAAAAATGAAACGAAAAAAAATGGCATGTAACCTATGGCGTAATATTTCAGAATAGTTTAGGAAGTTAGTAGGCACATTAGGTGTATTTCTCCAGCAGATGGGGCTAGTGTTTTAATCTTATACTACTACCTGAGCTTTTTTTATAGGGTCTAAAATTTAGAATCTATTTATTTAATCTATAATTTATCTATAGTTATTAAGAATTTATTTGATTTAAACACGTATGAAGACTGGGCTATAATAGACTATAATAGAAATATAAGCCAAGACACATTCTTTATTAATGTACATTTTAAGTGTGAAATATTTGAAGAACAGAAACAACAGTAATGTGTAACACATGGAGTCATTAGTCATTAAGAGACATTAAATGA
Source organism: Ameiurus melas (assembly GCA_012411365.1). Lineage (NCBI taxonomy): Eukaryota > Metazoa > Chordata > Actinopteri > Siluriformes > Ictaluridae > Ameiurus > Ameiurus melas. The sequence goes on along the minus strand of CM022773.1, from coordinate 12,141,539 downwards.
CTGTTGTCATAAATTGATCTGTGAATATATTTCAATTTCATACAGGGATTATAGAAAAGTTCTCAGTTTGCAATAACGTATTCTTCAGTGAAAAGTGTTAACCTTTTTTTGTTCGTCTGTTTTGTTTTTGATAGCCGCTGTTGGTAGCAGGGATACCAAACAGTACAGGGAACGAAAGCCTAAAAAATGAACAAGCATTTTCATTTAATGTATTTGAAAACAAGAACATTACTCTAAATTGTACCAGTGTGATTTTACTTAAGAGACCGGTTCAGCATTGTAGTAACTCAAGAAGGACCCCGGACATCAGAGGGGACAAATGGGTCATTTATCCCAGACATGTTGAGGTTGGGGTATGAATGGGTGTGTGAGTGTGTATGTGATTGTGCCCTGTGATGGACTGGCACCCTGTTCCGGGTGTACCCCGCCTTGTGCCCGATGATTCCTGGGATAGGCTCCAGATTCCCCATGACCCTGAACAAGGAGTAAGTGGTAGAAGATGGATGGATGGATGGATGGATGTTGAGGTTGGGGGTCTAGGGGATGAACTGATATGGAATAAGAGTATCTGATCAAAATATGTTGGTGAAAATGTACAGTACTATGCAAAAGTCTAGGCACCATTTTTGTACAAACTGTTACAGATGTTTATTTTATGACTTCTACATTATTGGGTCAGTACAAAAACATTTTAGATTTCAAAAACATGAAATTAAATGAAATGTTACAGATAAGTGTTTGTATGTCAGTAAAGAAAGCAGCATATTATGTATGAGACACGTTTCAGACAACAACAACAACAACAACAACAACAGCACAATAAATGTTGCTGGATTTTGCTGCAAAAATAAGGAGTGTGACAGACAAAGTTTCCAGAAGAACCATGTCTGGTTCCGCAAGACGCTCAATAAAATTTACAGCTCATTTCCTTATAAAACTGCACTAACTGTACCTGAGATTACCCTTTTTTTAGCATAGGGTCATCACACAAAATATTGAGTTTATTTAATTTATTACTGTTTACTGCTCTTTATAGTATTTTTATTCATGTAGAAACGTTTCATTTCATTAATTTGAAGGCAATTTTGGAAGTCAGAACAGCAATTTATGCATTTATTTATTTTGTTACTGTGTTTTTACTACCTTGATTGTGAATCATATAGACACGACCTTTTGAATGTGAATATACATGGCTCCCTAGTTCCTAGACATGTGCACTACATAGACTACTATATAATGGCTTCTGAACCCTATATAGTGCACTACTTTGCTGCTTATGCGCCATTTTGCATTCAGCTACTTTTCTATTCTCCGTTGCCTTGGTGATGACAACGGCTTCGTTAGTTCAAGTCGGAGAAGCGTGTGCTAGATACATTAGTAACGCTCGGTCCTTAGAAGGCAGGCTGTCTAGCACCGAACAAACCGAGGACCTAGCTAATGTTCCAATATCGTTCTCAGTTCATGGGATATTTAGTTTAGCAAAATTAAATGAAGGATAAGTGCAGAATGTCATCCGCCGGTAGCAAGTATGAGAATGGAAGCTGCACACCGGAAGTGTCGCACAGCGGATCAGGAGGTTTGAATGGAGAAAACGCTCGCGCTGCTACTCATTCAAGTAAGCTGTAATGCATTCGCATAATGGAGAGACTTTTCATGAAAAGCCTGAATCGCTTATGGAGTAAATTTTGCCTTGGTTATTTATTTAAAGCTTTGCCATGAAGCCAACTCCAAACAATGTTCAATAATAAGGATAACTTGGCTAGGTAAATGTGTAACTATAAATCAGATACAATTAGACTTTACTAACCTGAGTCTTCATTTCAGGTTATTGTGAAGAGAGAATGCCAGTGAAGTACAGCATCAATCTGGCAATGTTGAGGTATGAAACACTATTAATAATAGTGAGGAGCAATGTGCAGCTCAGGTCAGAAGTTTACATACAGCTTAACCACATACATGTCAACTCAGTTTTTCCACAATTCTTGACATCGTAGAAAACATCCCTGGTCTTATGTCAGTTAGGATCACTACTTTATTTTAAGAATGTGAATTGTCAGAATAATCGTAGAGAGAATGATTTATTTCAGCTTTTATTTCTTTCATCACTTTCCCTGTGGGTCAGAAGTTTACATACTTTGTTAGTATTTCGTAGCATTGCCTTTGAATCGTTTGACGTTTCTTCTTTGCCTTGTACGGGCTTCTCACAATGACAGAATTTGCTGTAATGTTGGCCCATTCCTCCATACAGAACTGGTGTAACCGAGTCAGGTTTGTAGGCCACCTTGCTCGCACTTGCTTTTTCAGTTCTGCCCACAAATTTCCTATCAAATTGAGGTCAGGGCTTTGTGCCACTCCAATACCTTGACTTTGTTGTCCTTAAGCCATTTTGCCACAACTTTGGAGTTATGCTTGGGGTCATTGTCCACTTCTAAGACCCATTTATGACAAGATTTAACTTCCTGGCTGATGTCTTGAGATGTTGCTTCAATATAATCCATATAATTTTCCTTCCTCATGATGCCATCTATTTTGTAATGTGCACTGATACCTCCTTCAGCAAAGCACCCCCACAACTTGATGCTACCACTGCACGTTTCATGTTTAGGATCGTGATCTTCAGCTTGCAAGCCTCACTTGTTTTCCTCCAAACATAATGATGGTCATTATGGCCATACAGTTCAGTATTTGTTGCATCAGACCAGAGGACATTTCTCCAAAAAGTAAGATTTTTGTCCCCATATGCAAACTGCCATTCTAGCCTTTCAAGTTATGTTGATATAGGACTCATTTTACTGTGGATCTAGAGACTTGTCTAGCTGTTTCTTCCAGCATCTTCACAAGGTCCTTTGCAACTGTTCTGGGATTGACTTGCACTTTTCGCATCAAACTGTGTTTATCTCCCATCTCCTTCCTGAGCTATATTATTGCTGCATGGCCCAATGGTGCTTATACTTGTGTACTATTGTTTGTACAGATAAACATGGTACCTTCAGGCATTTGGAAATTGCTCCCAATGACAAACCAGACTTGTAGAGGTCCACTTTTTTTTTCTTTCTGAGGTCTTGGGTAATTTCTTTTGATGTTCCCATTAAAATACATCCAAGGTGAAGGAATTGACTCCAATTAGCCAATTAGACTAGCAGAAGCTAATTAGCAAATTGCCTAAAGTCTAGAAATGTATTTTTCTCGAATTTTCCAAGCTGTTTAAATCCACAGTTAACTTAATGCAAGTAAACTTCTGACCCACTGGAGTTATAGTTATAGTCATTTAAAAGTGAAACAATCTGTCTGCAAACAACTGTTGGAAATATTACTTGTGTCACGCACAAAGTTGATGTCATAAATGACTTGCCATAACTATAGTTTTCTAATATTAAATCTGTGGACTGGTTAAAAATTAGTTTTAATGACTTCAACCAAGTGTATGGACGCTTCTGACTTCAACTATAATTGTAAGCTATTTCCCCCTTACAGAACCATTATGCAAATATTATCACATTATGTAACAGACTATATAGTCACCCTTGTTAGTTGTAATGAAGCTCTTTGAGCTGTTTTGTTTTGACATCCTAAACAAAGTCAACAAGAGCATGATCAACACTCCACGTTACAGTGACGAGCTGGAGAGAAGAACCAAAGAGACCCAGAAGCTTCAGGAAGAAGTTGAACAAGCCACAAGACTCACTATGGAAAGAATGAGTCGGGCATTTAGCAGCACAATGTCTGGAAATCATATTTCTACAAGTGAGAATATTACCACAACTAGCATGTCACCGTCTTTAAATTTGTTTTACCTAGACTTACATTTGCAGTAATACATGTGAACTCGTTGTAGCTCATGAATCGGAGGGATCTCCAGAATCTGCAGTTAATGACCAACATTCTTACATCCAGTCCATAAACTATGATGTAGATGTGAACGGAGCAAGTTGTCTGAATTTCCAAGGCAGAGATGTTCTTGTGCACGCGCTAGAAGACTATTCACAGCAAGTCTCAGACCTCCAAAAGCGGCTGAGAGAGGTCAGTGGCCAGAACGTTTAGCCAGTCTCCTTCAGTCTCCTTCCCCCCTCCCTGTATGAACAGTCTATGGCAAATTGGTGGTGTGAAAAGTTGCTGAAAGCAGACCATGGCTCTTTTCATATTATTTACGACATGCATACAGTGGTGTGAAAAAGTGTTTGCCCCCTTCCTCATTTCCTGTTCCTTTGCATGTTTGTCACACTTAAGTGTTTCGGAACATCAAACCAATTTAAACAATAGTCAAGGACAACACAAGTAAACACAAAATGCAATTTGTAAATGAAGGTGTTTATTATTAAAGGTGAAAAAAAATCCAGACCATCATGGCCCATCATGGACCATCATGCCGAGACCCAAAGAAATTCAGGAACAATTGAGAAAGAAAGTAATTGAGATCTATCAGTCTGGAAAGGGTTATAAAGCCATTTCCAAAGCTTTAGGAATCCAGCGAACCACAGTGAGAGCCATTATCCACAAATGGCGAAGACATGGAACAGTGGTGAACCTTCCCAGGACCAAGCGTTTGCGATAACGTGCAATGAGGCTTTTACAGCGTCCTGGAGGAATTTTGGCCCACTCATCTTTGCAGAATTGTCCTAATTCAGTTACATTAGAGGGTTTTCGAGCATGAACGGCCTTTTTAAGGTCATACCACAACATCTCAATAGGATTCAGGTCAGGACTTTGGCTAGGCCACTCCAAAGTCTTCATTTTGTTTTTCTTCAGCTTGCTGGTGTGTTTTGGATCATTGTCCTGCTGCAGAACCCAAGTTCGTTTCAGCTTGACTACACGAACAGATGGTCGGACATTCTCCTTCAGGATCTCTTGGTAGACAGCAGAATTCATAGTTCCTTTTATCACGGCAAGTCTTCCAGGTCCTGAAGCAGCAAAACAGCCCCAGACCATCACACTACCACCACCATATTTTACTGTTGGTATAATGTTCTTTTTATGAAATGCAGTGTTCCTTCTACGCCAGATATACTTGGACACACACCTTCCAAAGAGTTCCACTTTTGTCTCATCGGTCCACAGAATGTTGTCCCAAAAGTCTTGGGGATCATCAAGATGTGTTGTGGAGAAATTGAGACGAGCTTTGATGTTCTTTTTGCTCAGCAGTGGTTTTCTCCTTGGAACTCTGCCATGCAGGCCATTTTTGCCCAGTCTTTTCCTGATGGTGGAGGCATGAACGCTGACCTTAACTGAGGCAAGTGAGGCCTGCAGTTCTTTGGACGTTGTTGTGGGATCTTTTGTGACCTCTTGGATGAGTCGTCGCTGCGCTCTTGGGGTAATTTTGGGCGGCCGGCCAATCCTGGGAAGGTTCACCACTGTTCCATGTCTTCGCCATTTGTGGATAATGGCTCTCACTGTGGTTCGCTGGATTCCTAAAGCTTTGGAAATGGCTTTATAACCCTTTCCAGACTGATAGATCTCAATTACTTTCTTTCTCAATTGTTCCTGAATTTCTTTGGGTCTCGGCATGATGGTCCATGATGGGCCATGATGGTCTGGATTTTTTTTCACCTTTAATAATAAACACCTTCATTTACAAATTGCATTTTGTGTTTACTTGTGTTGTCCTTGACTATTGTTTAAATTGGTTTGATGTTCCGAAACACTTAAGTGTGACAAACATGCAAAGGAACAGGAAATGAGGAAGGGGGCAAACACTTTTTCAAACCACTGTACATATATATATGCCATCCATTGGTGATACCTTTTCAGACATATGAGCTGCATGAACTGCAGAAGTTTCATTTCCATCAGTCCATCATCAAATTAGAGAACAAACTGCAAGAAAGCCAATCTGAGAAAGACACCTTGGCAAACTTAAGGTAAGAGATCGAAGACTGAAATGTGTCATTTAAAATGTCCAAAAATATAACACTTCTCTATGTTATATACTATGTCATATCTTTTCACAGACTAAAGGAATCTCAGGAACATACCAAGCTAATGGAGCAGCTACAGGCAGCTCAGCTAGAGCTGCACTTGATTAAACAGACCGAAGGCCACAAACTGATTGAAGCTGAAGACAAAGTGAAGACTTTAAGCAGGAAAGCTGAGATGATGGCGCAAATGCTGCAGGACATCTTCACCAGGCTTTCAGATTATGAGAAGCGCAGTGGAAAGAGCAGCTGTTTTTGCTATGACGGAGCCTTCAGCCCTAGCCAGCTTCCTCTAGGACCTGCAGTGGAGAAAGCCCTACGAGACCTGGAGAATGACAAACATGGCCTCCAGGAGAAACTGCAAATGGTATGTCACTTAGTTCTAGGTACTTTTTTTTTTTTTTTTATTCACTGAGTTTTTTTCTGGGTTCTTCGGTTTCCTGATACACTTATAGGTGAATTCATTACTCAAACTGGTCCCTAGATTTACGCGAGAGGGTCCCCGTTTCGCTCCAGATTCACCATGACCCAGACCATGATAACGTGCTTCCTAAAAATCTGTGATAAAGAAACAGTCAGTGATTTTGTTCAGTGAACTCAAGCTAGCTGATCTGAATCTAAAAATTTAAAGGAGGGTCCTCTTTGCGGTGTTGCCTTCAAATCCAGGCCACCAAAACACATGCTGCTTTGGCTAGGATGCATGAATGCTAGGACAAAAGAGGGAGCTTTCTAAATTGACAAGGAACATGGCTGGCAAGGAGGTAGACATGTCTCCTTCTCCTGATTACTTTTTGTTATTGATCCACATGATTAGGTTTGATCTCCTACACTGTTCAGCCATAACAGACATAAAGCCACTCACAGGTGAAGTGAATAACATTGATTATCTTGTTACAGTGGCACGTGTCAAGGGGTGGGATATATTAGGCAGCAGGGGAACAGTCAGTTCTCGAAGTTGATGTGTTGGAAGCAAGAAAAATGGGCAAGTGTTAGGATCTGAGTGACTTTGACAAGGGCCAACTTGTGATGGCTAGACAACTGAGTCAGAGCATCTCCTAAACAGCAGGTCTTGTGTGGCGTTCTGGTATGCAATGGTTAGTACCTACCAAAAATGGCCCAAGGTAGGACAACTGGTGAATTGGCTACAGTAGAACAAATTGCTGAAAATGTTAATGATGGCTATGATAGGAAGATGCCAGAACACACAGTGCATCACAGCTTGCTGCTTATAGGGCTGTGTAGCTGCAGACCGTTCAGTGTGCTAGTGCTGACCCCTGTCCATCAGCGAAAGCACCTACAATGGGCATGTGAGCATCAGAAATGGATCATGGAACAGTGGAAGAAGGTGGCCTGGTCTGATGAATCACATTTTTGTTTACATCATAAGGACATCCAGGTATGTGTGCGTCGCATACCTAGGGAGGAGATGCACCAGGATGCACTATGGGAAGAAGGCAAGCCAGCGGAGGCAGTGTGATTTTCGGGGAAATGTTCTGCTGGGAAACTGTGGATCCTGGCGTTCATGTGGACGTTAACTTAAAACTAATGTTGTTAATGTCTTGGTGCCAGATACCATACCACAGCACACATTCAGAGATCTTGTGGAATCCATGCATCAACAGGTCAGAACTGATTTGGTGGCACAAGAAGGACCTACATACTATAAAATGGCCTGTTTTAATGTTCTGTGTATTTTACTGAAAACCGCTGGGATGTGAGTAGATACAATGCAAGACATGCACAACCATTAATTAATGTTTAATCAACTTAATTCATGTGAATGTAAACAGGTGAATCACTTAGCCAAGTGATTGTTAATAACTTATTACAGTTAATTGTTTTTTTTCCTCTCTCTTTTTTTTAACAGGTGGAGAGACGACTGAAAGACCTGAAGGAACAGGGTCAAGGAAAAACAGAGTCTCTTATACAGGAGCATAAGGAAAGGTATGCTCATTTTGCCTCCATGTGATTTAGGGTTTAAATGAACCTCTTAATTTTTTTATTAGTTAACTTTTAACACAGTGACACATTGTCTTGAGATAATAATTTTCTATCTGTACTTTTGTGGAAGATTCTCAGCATAATCACCATATGCTGGTTTGAAGTCAAAATTATTTTGTTTTATATGTCAACTTTGCCATTGCCTTTTTTTTCTTTCTTTTTTTTTAAAGAATGGAGCAGATCATAACTATTCATGAGCAGAAGGTGGCGATGTTGACCGAGAAACTGAATAGCTCTCAGACTAACACAGATGGCCTGCAACACCAGTTGGAAGTATTACAGTAAGATGCTAATATGTCACCCTTTACTGGGCCTAAAGCTTTAAGAACTTAGCTGTGACTAAAATGGTTAATTCAAAAAAGCAGGAATGGCATACGTTTATTTATTCCAGAGGAATCTGGTCAAAACAACCAGAATCATTTTTAAACACTATGCAGAACCTCATTACCCAGACTCTTTCTTTCAATAATTAGTTTGTATTTTCAACTGATCTCTGACTTTGTGTTCATACAAGGCAACAGCTCCAAAGCCAAATCTTCCTGCACCAATCAGAGATGAGCGATATGGAGTCTGCTATCTCCACACTGCGCTCAGACCCGCTGGAGAAGCAGAAAAGATACATGGCTAAGGTAATGGGGGAAAAAAAACCACTCCGCAACAAAATTTCAGAAGCTGGATGTGTTTTCATTTGTAGCGAAATGTATGATACACATGCTGTTTTTCTCAACATCCTCCATACGCTCTGTAAAACAAAGAATCATGTGGAGGCTATAAAGTGTGCTGGTTTCTTGGAAAGGGAGTGAATTGTTGGCACCTCGATTAGGTCAATGTTCTGGAGGAGGCGCTTGTGCAAGCAAAATCCCAGGCAGAGACCTCTCACTCCAGCAAGCTGATGAATAGGACACCCAGTTGTGCCGGCTTACAGTAATATATGTTTAACCCTAATGCACATTTCACTTCAGAAGAGAAGATGTACATTTTATGGAAACACAAGCTTTCTCACAAACACATTTCATCAGTTTGAAATTTTTTTGATTAAACATGACCATCGTTATAGACATCCTAATAGACAAAGGACAAGTTGTGTAAGACCCACAAACAGATTTTTATAAGCACAGATAAACTACAGATGATCTGTCCTTGCTCCCATGATTTTTGGGAAATTATTTCTATTTCTGAGTACCCTCTGCTCTTCACTTAATCTGCTTGCAGCTACTGATAAAGGAGTTTTTAAATATATGATAAGATTTCAGTCACAGCACAGTGCAGAACACTTTAGTGAAATTCACAGTGAAATATAGAAAGTGGTTTGGCGTGGTACGATTGTTTGCATGACAACAGTTGTACCACGCCATCTCAGACCGAGCTCCGTCAGACTGCAGAGGAGCTGTGCCTTGAGCGGCAGCAGAGGCGCAAGCTGGACCAGCGCAGCCTTAGAGTCAAGCAGCTTGAGAGTCTCATCCAGTGTCTTAGAGAGCAGTGTCGGAGACATCTGGACGTGCAGGTCAGTTGGAGAAAGAGCTGTGTATGTACATTACCTTAGTCTGAATATCTGAAGACTTGTGGCCTGATTTAGGGTGATGCAAATGCTTGCAACCATTTGACAGTTCTTTTTTAATTTACACTACCAGTCAAAAGTTTGGAGACACTTGATTGAAATGTTTCTCATGATCTTAAAAACCTTTAGATCTGAAGGTGTATGATTAAATGTTTGAAATCGGTGTTGTAGACGAAAATGTAATTGTGCCAAAATATTCATTTTTCATTACAAAAATACCTGTTTTAAATGGATGACGGTGCGAAATATTTAGAAAAGCAGCCAATAAGTGTCCAGCGTAGGTGGGAACTCCCTTAATACTATTTAAAAAAGCATTTCAGGTAAGAGACATCATGTGTTTGCATGTGAGAAAATGGGCAACAGCTTTCCTAGTATTTTTCCTAATCTTATTTGATCAATTCGACCTAAATCTAATTTTCAGCAATTGTTTTTAGCGTTCTTTTCTGTTGCTATTCCAAAACTTGTAAAGTAGAAATGATCATAATCACATTAAGAGCTTACCACCTGGAATCACTTAAGTCAGAACTGAATTAGGAATCACACCAGCACAATGAGGCATGTAGCCAAACAACATTCTCTTTCACACACAGTGTGGAATGATTTATATGAAATGACATGTGAATCCACATTTATGCAATGCAGGAGCAGAGTGGCGGCGAGGCCAGGAGGCTACAGTCTCTGCTGGACAAACAGGATGCAGAGCTGCCACTGAAGCAGCAAGAAGTGCAACGGGGCCGAGCTCAGCTAGAGGAGGCGCGCACACAGGTGATGGCATTACAGACCGAGGTGGAGCTGCTGAAGCTCAGGCTGGAAGATGGAAAAAAGAGTGGCGAGTTGCCTCTGGTGGCCCTGGAGAAGGAGAGGAAAAGCCTGAACAAGCAGCTCGAGCAGCTCAGGCTGGACAACCAGCAGCTGAGAGTAAACATTTACATGACATTAAAGTTAAAATTATTATTTAAAATTTTTTTAAATGAGATTTTTTATATAATTAAATATATTGATTTATTTAAGATTGATATGGCAGAACTATACAGTACCTTAATATTCATGTGTAGGGTAAACACAAACCATTTTTCAACTTTTGAAAAAACTATTTCATATGAAATAGACTTTTCTCAATTTTGAAAAAATAGAAACTCACATTCACTTCATATTCATTCATCTTCAGTAAGCACCATATCCTGGTCTGGGTCACTTTCCCCCTTGTCAGCCCATGCTAGAACACTGGGTGCGAAGTCCATCGGCGGGCATCATGTGCACACGCGTTCACACCTAGAGGCAATTTAGAGTAGTAGAGTAATTCGCCTACCAGCATGTTTTATAAGGCCGGATGAATCCAAAGAACCTGGAGGAGACCCTTGCGGACATGGGGAGAACATGAAAAACAATGCAGTAACCAAATCCCAGGATCAGACATTAAACCTCAACTATACAGGATCACATCAGTTAGCCCCACTTACTGTCTGTTGATAGCAGCTGCTGTGTATGTTAATCGCAATCACTGTTTTGTTACACAATGAGTGTGTAGTGAGACGTTGGTACCATAATTGCCTATAGTTATATGAGACAATAAGTACACCCCATGGAAATAGCTTTTTTTGGATAATTTATTATTATTATTATTATTATTATTATTATATATTTTTTTACATATTTGAACAAGCAAACATTTGATCCTCTTTGAAACAGTTCTTATTAATAAATGTGATCCACTCTATCAAATGACATAAAATTAATAAATAATCAAGAAATGGCAGAATTTGTCCAGGACTGGTTGTCCCAGCAAATTCAGCGAAAGAGCAGACCGTCTGATGCAAAAAGAAGTCTCCAAGAACCCCAAAGTTTCATCACAGGATCCTCTAGTAAGTCTTGCAGCTGTTGTTGTCAAAGTGCATGCTTCTACAATCAGAAAGAGATTGCAAAGAAAGAGATTTGGAAAAGAAGGAGAGTGATATACTTTGCTTTTTGCAAAACTTAATGAACAATGGGAGAGTATTTTCTACTATTAAAGTTTACCTGGCTGCTATTTTGGCTTGTCATGTAGGCTTTGAAGGAGTTTCAGTGGGATGGCATCCTCTTATATGCTGTTTTATGAAGGGAGTGAAGCATTTGAGACCAGTGTTGAAGCGGTTGGTCCCGTCATGGGACTTGACATGGTTCTGAATGCTTTAACTTGGGCCCCGTTTTAACCTCTGGAGAGTGTTCTTATTAAGCTCCTATCTCTGAAAACGGTCTTACTACTTGGATTAGTCTTGGCTAAACGAGTGGATGAGTTACATGCCTCGTCAGTTTATCAAGCATGTCTGAATTTGAGTCCGGATGACAGCTAAGTTACGCTGCTGCCTAATTCAGCTTATAACTGCTCTGCTTTGGAGTTGTGCGACGTTTACCCCTCTGCTTTTTCTTCGGAGAAGGAGCGGAAATTGCACACTTTGTGTCTTGCAAGAGCATTACGCTATTATGTAAGAAGGACATGATCGTTCAGGAGGAATGATCAATTCATTTTATGGGCCCCTCAATGTAAGGATAAGCCGATCTCCCTTGCAGTGCCTTTCCCATTGGATGGTGGAGGTGATTGAATTGGCCTATACATCTATGGGTCTTCATTCCCTGGCGGGCTTAAGGGCTCATTCTACATGGGGTATGGTTACCTCATGGGCATTGTTCAAGGGAATTTTGGTGGGAGATATTTGTGCGGTAGCAGCTGAGCTTCCCCTCATACGTTTATCAGATTTTACCGGCTTGATGTCACTGCGCCTATTATGGCTTATGCAGTTCTTAAAGTTTCTTGCCGGGTCTGTTTGGCGGCTTTGGAAAGCATATGTTACAGGAGTTGGCTATATCATTCCATAGTGATATACCAAGTGATTGTTTGAAAGAGAAAGTTAGGTTACTTGTGTATTCCTGGTCCTCTGAGAACAGAGCAAAGTATCTCAGAGTTTCCCTACTCGCATAACGCTGGGGAAGAGGGGGCTTAGAATGCCGTTTTGGGGATCACAGCTGTAAATATATGGAAGGGGTGGGCTCCTTGTCATGAGATGAGATTGGTCCGTCCTCTGGACAGACGTTGTGTAACTGGTGGTTCCATAGTCTATCATGTCTGAGGCATTTCCCATAGTGAGATATCTCGCCATGTTCTCTGAGAACCGGCTTATGCAAGTAACCTAACGTTTGGGGTTGCTTTTCTGTCTCAGGAACTGGACATTCATTGATTCAACTTTGAATTCTGCGTCATATCTATGAGTGCTTGAAGATTAATGTGAGGCCATATGAAACCAAAAGTGAACTTTTCAACAGCATAATGATCATAAACACACTAGTAAATCCACCAAGGAATGGTTCCGAAAGAAGAAATGGAGGGTTAAGGAATGACCTAGTCAAAGCCTGGATTTGTCTCCCATTTAAATGTTGTGGGGGATTTGAAATGGGCAGTACACGCAAGAAAACCCTCAAACATCTTGCAACTGAAAGAATATCGCATGGAAGAGTGTTAAAAAATTCCATTGCCTGGTGGACAATTATGCAAAAGACCTACAAGAATTTATTTCTGCTAAAGGGGGTAATACTAGCTTCCGAGGCCACGGGTTTACCTACTTTTTCTGCAGACGTTTTTCTGCAACATTTCTGTTGAATAAATGATTGAAAAAGTTAATTTTCCTTGTGGTTTTTCATTAATATGCACTGTTTCAAAGATAATGAAATGTTTGCTTATCCACATATTTCAAAAAAGCCAATCATTTCCATGTGGTGTACTTATTTTTGCACATGACTGTATATTCAGATTTCAAAAAACTACTTATGCACTATTTGGACAGTTGCAGAAGTATTGCACGAACCTGCTGTTTGTTATATAAGAGACAGTCTGTGAATTGACTGATCATTATTTTATGTTTTTAAAACAACTGTCATTTACTGTGATATAAATATGTAGGTTTTTTTTAACCATCATTTGCATTGAGATATTTAGTGCTTCTATACCTATAATAATTATAATTTAAACTGTGCCTTCCAATAAAAATAGTATTGCAATATTGCCATGCATTGGATAATCATTTCTGGCTTTTCAGAGCCATAAGGTTAAGCTCATAGGCAGCAGGAGGCTCTAAAAAAAAAACCCAAAAACCTTTGTTTGGTATACCACTGTTCTTGTGGTAGACTTTGGTTGTCAACTCTGTTTTAATTTTGTTAACTTTATGTTGGCCCAATACATAAGGTGTTATGGAAAGAAGTAGGTAGTCATTTCTAGGATTTGAACACAAAACATTTGCACTTTTTGGTCACTAACCCAGAATTGTAACTGCTGCGAGGTAGCATGCAAACCTCTGGTCTCTTCCTATGTGATAACCCGTACTTGTCTGTGTGAGCAGTGTGCCCTGCTGGAGGCAGAACTAAGGCTGAGTGCTGTGGAACAGGAAAAGACACAGCAGCGGGCATCCCTGTCAGAAAGAACAAGCAATCTCCACCAGCTAACTCTGGAGAAACAGCAGGTGACTACTGAGCTGGAGAGCCAGCGCAAGAAGCTAGATCAAGTCAAAGGTAAAGAGAAATACTCGTCTGAGCGTGCCAGATGTAGTCCTTAGAAACAGACAGTACATTTACAAATGTTCCAGTCAAATTGCTGATCAAAATGTATTGTGTTCAATATGTGTTGTAGAACCTTGTCATGTATGAACCTTGTTTGTTCTGACTTATCAATTTCGAATGCTATTTCTATTTCACTTCTCAATCACCAAGGGTAGTGTGAAACATCTGGATATCCCCTGTGCACATGTGAATGCATGCTGAGACCATGCAACGGAGTCACATACTGTAGTGGCATATGGCACAGTAATTTCAGTAAATACTCTCACACAGACATCTTTTCCCTTTTTCTTTGTGTCTGTGTGCATGTCTAATTACAGGTACACTTTATGGACCTATTTACTTATCAGCTTGCGACCATGACTGGTGCTACAGGTAACCTTTCCTCCAAAGCAGGGGATAGCCTCCTCTCATCTCTGTCCTGTTGGGTTGGTTTCAACCAACCGGCAGACCTATTGGTGAACTACTAGTGGTTTTCGAGTGGTTTTCTCTAGACATACCATACGTTGTTTAATGTTAAGCCTACTAAATTAGCTGGATTTTCGATAATCCACATCTCTGGAGTTAGTTTTTCCATCACAACCTACTCCTTTTTTCTTGTCAGTTCCTATTGGCCCCCCCAAAGAATCAGGCCATACATGACTCATTCACACTCGTCAGCCACATTACAGTGCTCATAGTGAGTCTCACAGTAAGCTCAAAAATTTGCTCAGTAACACTGTGTACAGCAGGCTACACAGTTAATTGGCATCAAGCTAGATTCACTAAGAATGCTAGTCAAATCATCACCCTAATTTGTTGTGGATTTTTCTATGCTTGCAAGTAAGATTCAGGAAGGTTACCATGTGTGCTACTGGTGTCTCTAGAGGATGCTAGGACTAATGATGGCAATAGTGGGCCCCCTAGGTTCATTGTCTGTGTGCGTTTCAGAAGTGTGTTATCTGCCTATGGCTGGACCTCTCACTGAGAGAAATGTGTTCCTGTCTCAGCTAAACACTGAGTAGCTGGACATGCAAGGCGTTGCTAACAGCAGCAATCTTTTCTTGCACAGAATGTTCTCAGTTGGGACCATTCACTGCTGGCGTCAACTCCTTTGGTACCGGGTCACACAGAAAGAATAAATAACTTACATTATTTCCATTTTATTTATTATCTGAGTCTGAACGATGTTTTATTGTGAAAAATGTTACATCCGTCTACATGCTATATCCGTCCGTGTTACATTCTCTCTGTTACATCCGTCTATGACTCACTCTTGACGCATGTCAAGACGCTTGTCTCGGTCACGTGATACGTTAAGCGTTAGGGGCCAGAGCGGATGTTACTCGTGTTATGTTGTTGGCGTGATGTTATCAGGACGCTGATAATAAAGTTGCGATTTCACATTGGATTCACGTTTATTATTATATTTTTAAAATACCCGTTTTATGCTGGTCCTATCTTTTATCAGAAAATATTGTCTGACATTAAAATGGTCTGTGGCGCAACAAAGGTTGAGGATTGCTGCTGTAGCCCACAGCTGGCCTCAGCATGTAGATTTCAGCATCTAGGCCACAGAGTCTTGTTTGTAGCCCTGTGATTCTAGCATGACCTTGGTTCACACTACTGTGTTGACTAATCATCAGTAGTTACATTTGTAACCACAGTTCTCCAAACCCAGAATAACAACCAGAGTTCTTTGTCATTCAGGAACCAGCTACAGCTTGGCGAGAACGTTCCAGGAAAAGATGGCTGTATGCAGGGCCATTGTTAGGAATTTTGGGCCCCCTGAAAGGATAGTGGTGCAGGCCCCTCCATAAGTCTTTATTGGAGGGGATTATTGGTTCGGAAATTGAAATTTATTTCATCAATATTGTATGATTTTTGTAGTTTTACTTAAATTCTGTTTCAGTTAATATGATTAGGTTTATTATGCATACAGCAGTTTGACCATAGCAAGGGACCTATGGACTACTGGAATTTTGTGGACCCCCCACAAAACCACCATGCAACCCATTTTTGATGACTCTGGTTGTATGGCAATGGTATCTATGGCAAATACTGCATTATATGTGGCATTTTTTGAAAGCTCTTGACATGCATCAACACTTTATTAGGAACACTATACTAATACTAGGTAGGGCCTCCCTTTGCCCTCAAAACAGCCACAATTCTTCATGCCATGGATTCCACAAGAAGTTGAAAACATTCTGGTCTATGTTGACATGATTGCATTATTCATTATACCTGTGTGTGTATTCGATGAGTGTATGTAACTAGCAGTTTGTGCAGTAATGCCTGGCATTGTGTTCGTTCTCTCTATTAGAAGAGCAGGAGGCTTTAAGAGAAGAACACAGAAGGAAAACCAAGGAGCTGCAATGGCAGAACAGCAAGCTAAAAGCCCAGCGTAATAACATCCGAAACGACTTGGAGCAGGCCAAGCGCACCCTCAAAACCCTGGAGGGTGCAGATGAACATGGTACACACACACACCAAATACTGTATATAAGGTAGCCCATATATAAGGTGACATTACAGCAGCGTTTAAAAAGATAAGCAAAAAGTCTATTTTGCTCTCCGATAGGGGGCTGCAGTAGATTTTTAAACCTGTCCAGACCAGTTCAATAAATTGAGCAGTGCCAAAGTATTATTCCAATTTTGAAGTTCCAATAATATTTACAGCAATTATGTCCTCTCACTTTATCTAATTTAAAAAATGGTATGCAGCATTCTCCTTTAGAGGTTATTCAGTAGACTTAAGTGTACAACCCATGGCAAAAAATTATGGAATCACTACACTTGGAGGATATTCACCTGGCTTTTAATTTTGTAGCAAATAAACAAATCAGATATGACACAAAACTATTTAGTTTAATACCTGAATATTCTGCCTTCGTGAAACGTACTTCAAACAAGTTAAATGAAATTGTATTTAATGGCATATTTTTTCCCCAGATCAAGTAGAAGAAAAAAATATGGAATCGCCTTATGACAAATGCCAGCACAAGTCCCAAAAATACAAATTAGGTTTGCTGTTAAGAGAGTGCTTACAGACCTGAAACTTGGATTTTTGAAAGGAAACATGGCCCCAACAAGAGAGTTGTCAATTGAAACAATGGAAAGGATTCTAAAACTCCTTCAGGAAGGAAGTCCGACATGGAGTGTGGCAAAAGATGTATGTTGTTCCCAGTCAGCTGTGTCTAAAATTTGGTGCAAATATAAACAAAATGAGAAGGTTATAAAAGGAAAACATACGAGTTGACTAAGGAAGACGTTAAAGCGTCAGGATAGAAAACTCAAAGCAGTATGTCTTGAAAATAGAAAATGCAGAACATAACGCATGAAAAACAAATGGGTGGAAACAGCAGTCAATGTTTGTGACAGAACTGTAAAAAATCAGCTGAATGAAATGAAATTTACATATAGAAAAGCCGTGCGATAACCAGCATTAACCAGCACCTAAACGGGAGAAAATACGGTCACAGTGGACTAAAGAGAAGCAATCATGGAGTGTGGATGATTGGATAAAACTAATATTCAGTGATGAATCATGAATCTGCATTGGCCGAGGAGATGATGCTGGAACTTTGTCTGGTGCCGTTCTAATGAAACATATAAATATGACTGCTCAGGTGCACATTGAAATTTTGGACACTTTTCTTATTCAATCAGTAGAAAATAGGTTTGGTGATGAAGTCATTTTTCAGGAAGATAATGCATCTTGCCACAGAGCAAAGAGTGTCAAAGCTTCTCTTCAGGAAAGGCAGATAAACTGAATGGCACGGTCAGTAAACAGTCTGGATCTGAATGCGATTAAAAATTTATGGTGGAAATTTTAAACATTGGACCATGACAAGGCTCCATCTGGAAAAACTGATCTGTCAACTGTTATTTGAGAAAGTTTCAACCAGCTTGAAGAATATTGTTTTTCATTAGTGGACTTCATGCCTCAAAGATTTCAGGCCGTCATAAAAGCTTGAGGAGGATCAACAAAGTACTAATTATGATTTCTTTTTTGTTGTTGATGATTCCATAATTTTTTCCACAACATCCAGTGATTCCATATTTGTTTGAGGTATGTTTCATGAAACCCTCTCTTAACTGCAAACCTGATTTGCATATATATATATATATATATATATATATATATATATATATATATATATATATATATATAATATATATATATATACTCTTTTTACTTGTGCTGGTATTTGTTTTAGAAATGCAAATTACAAGAAGTTTACAAATTTTCCTCTACTTGATCTGAAAAAAATATGCCATTAATTAAAATAATTTATTTTAACTTGTTTGAAGTACATTTCAGGAAGCCAGAATATTCAGTTATTAAAGAAAATTGTTTTGTGTCATATCTGTGATTTGTTTATTAGTTAAAAAGTAAAAAAAACCGAGTGTGCATCCTCTAAGTGTGGTGATTCCATAATGTTTTGCCATGGGTTGTAGGGAGTTAACTGTATCTAAATGCAACTAAATTCAGCCACTGTCTGAACTCCTATTATGAAAAGGAAACCGTGGAGCCAAGTTAGCACTTGCTGACCCCATAGAATCACTTTCTAATTGTAAAGCTATCAAAGCCCTGGGAAAAGAATGTATAGGAAGTGTTAATATATACATGTGCAAATATAGATCCCCATCTCCAGTGTGAGTAGCCCATGCTTGAAGGGAGAGGATGTTTTTATAATCAGCCGTCTTTTCTTTTTTGTGAGAAGGTAATTCACAATGTTCATTCAGTGAAGTGAGATCTGGTCCAGGTTAAAATAATAGGTGGAAGACTCTTTCCCTGTGGTTTCATTCAGCTTCTTTAATCAGTTTGTTCTTGTGTGTAGCCTTCCCTTCATTATCCCTCAGTTCTGGAGAATAACAGGAAGGCTACATACTGGGATACTAGTTTTGGAGCATCTTGGTGCACTAGCTTCCTCCTATTATTCTTCCATGTGTTTTTCCATCGTGTGACTATGTAATCCGACTCTTCTGTTCAGCCATTTGTTCGTTTGCTCTACGTCATCATGGTACGATTGTTGCAGCGAGAAGTTGTGTAGTGTTAAATGCTTTGGAAAGCATTGTGTTTTTGTTTGCTAGGCCCTGACCACTGGAGTCTAGTTTCTATAAAACTATTTGTTATATTGCTTTTGTAATATTGCATGGTACATAGACGCTTGTGAAGAGAATGGGAACAATGTGGTCCCATATGACGCAAGCTTCAGTCTTTTGAGAAGCTAGACAAAGCATCCTTTGAATCGCTGGCAGGAATTTAACAATGTAGCTGCTAACTCACTTTCTTCAGGTCATGTGAAGCAGCTATTCTGAATGTTGATTCCAGTTTAAATTTTGGTCACAGTTTTTCATATAGTATTTGGACAATACACCAAAATTAACAGAATAATACATATCGCAGTATCTTTACTGGCCGGTATAATGACTTAAGTAACTCCCTGATAATGCTTCTAAGGTGATATAAGTTTAGAAGCATTATTAGGTATTTACACATTCCCTTCTTTGACTATTGGAACTATTGGAACGGCAAGGCCAATTTGTTGGTTTGTGCTATACACAAATGACATTTGAGTTTGAGATCAAAAGATGGATAAATTCCAGTTTCTGCTGCTACCATCATTAGTTACATCATCAATAATGATTAGTGAGCCTGTTCCAAAAGCAACCATGCAAACCCAACGACACTACTTCCATCATGTTTCACAGATGAGCTTGTATATTTTAGATCATGAGCAGATCTCATGGCCTTTCCATCACATTGGTAGAGGTTAATCTTGCTTCAACTTTTGTGGCTCATTGCTGTATTTCTCTGTGAATTCCAATCTGGCTTTCTGATTCTTCAGATGAGTGGTTTGTATCTTGTGATATGGCCTCTATATTTCTGCTCTCAATGTGTTCTTCAAATGGTGAATTTTGAATGATGTCCCTGCTCTCAGAATGTTTGTCATCAGCTGTTGTTTTCCTTGGCCGACCCATTTGGTGTCTGTTGCTCAGTACATCAGTGGTTTCTTTCTTTCTTTTTTTTTTTTCCTTTTTTCTCCAGGACATTCCAAATTGTTGTATTCACTATGCCCAATGTTTGTGCAATGCCTCTGATTTGTTTTTTCCCTCTTTTCTCAGCTTAAATATAGCTTGCATTTCTCCCATAGACAGCTCTCTGATCTTCATGTTGGCTTATCCTTTTTAACAGCAAATGCAGTCTGCATGGGTGAAACTGAAGACTAAAACAAGGAGTAGATATTCAGAGCTATTTATTGTTTAAACATTCAATCAAACAGGACACCCCTGGGTAACTGATACCAAATGTGATATGTTCTATGTTGTTGTACACATCTGCATATTAAATCTGAAATTTTTTTTTTAAAAAAAATTTGAATTGCCGTGTTCAAATAGTTTCAGAGGGGACTGTATATTTGATTATAAGTGATTGGTACTATATGTGGTCTTTCAGGTCTAAAGGTTGCCTTGGGCATACAGAAGCAGATCACTGCCAAGCGAGAACAGGTTGACTTACTCCAGAGCCATGTACAGATGCTGGAGGAGACCACAGAAAAACTCACTCGGGTACATCTCCAGTAGCTCCAGTGACAAACTATGTGACCTTGGGTGTTTTCCTACTGCACAGTCAGAAATAAGAATTGGCTCAAACAGTTAGTATAACCCTGGGTTCTACTTCTAGTTAATTTTCCACCATCATGAGAGATGACAGTAATAATCACAGTGATGACAGAAATCTGCATTATCATTACAGCACACAATAATGCATTTGTATAGTGCAACATGAAAGGAATGTTTGGATTAACATTGTCCCATTCTCTGCACAGCCCTTTGGTTAAACATCTTATATTAGCTCCAAAAAAATTACTGGCAAAAAGGCCAATTGTTGAATGGATAAATAGCGCAATTTATTTTTTAATGGGATAAACATCAGTCTATTCTGCTCTTTTTTTTCCATGTTCAGTTCTTTGTGGCTTGCAGTGGGATAAAAACACTTGGATCCTTAACTTTTTTTTTTCTTTCCTAGATAAGTGTGATTTTTGAAGCGAGTGTGATCTTTGAAAAAGTGAAGCTGATCTTTGTAGTGTGCTTGCCATGTTTGGATTCATCAATATCATGCTTGAATATAATATTTTTAATAAGTGAGATTAACTCAGATGCTGTGGGTGTGTTCTTGGACTCAGGAGAAGGACTATCAGGTGATGAAGAGCAAACGTCAAGCACAGGAACTGATTTTTGAGAGAGAAAGAAGAAAGAGGCTTGAAACAGAGTTGGAGGCTTACCATACTAAGGAAAATCTGCTGAAGAGAGAAATTGAGCGGCTCGACACAGCTCTGCACAAGGTTTTCTTAAATCTCAGAGTGCTTTAAATCACAAGAATCACATAATACATGTAAAGCATGGCAGAAAAGCAGACACAGTAATACATTCATCATGAATGTTAATGTTTCATATCTATTTCTCATTAATTTACCCACATCGATGATATCTAGTTGAGTTTCATATAAAAAATCCAGTCTTTGACTCGTCTTCTTAATGCCATTATATAGTGTACTTTGTACCATAATAGAACTATGTAAGATTTAGCATATTTAGACGTTTTAGGATGCATTCTGTAATAATTTAATTAGAAGATTGATACATGGTGAAAATTATATGTGAAAAAGTATACTACATATATCACGCATTTTCGTATATGAAAAATAATTTTGGACACACCTCTTTTTTTTTTTTTTCTTTGAAATTTGGCCTTCGAATACCTGACATGAAAATTCATTCTGACAGCCCTACTGAAAGCCGCAGTATAGGGTTTATATCCCATGACTGTTTATGCTTCATGTCTTCCAGATGTCTGACAGTTTTGCCGAGTGCCAAGATTACATTCAGAACCAGCAACAGGAGATCATGAGGCTGAAACTCCAGCACACTCTAGAGCTGAAGGTATGCTTTGTACTGAGAATTCCATTCAGCTGTGCTAACAATGATTACTATCATTATTATCACAGAGATCAGCAGTACAATACTGCT